>CM053510.1:11019690-11053660 GCA_028627145.1 Eidolon dupreanum | reverse complement strand
CATGCCCAGGTTGTCTTCTAGAGACACGCCGGTTCCCTCTGCGACCAGCAGTGTACCCGCCTGCCGCAGGGCCAGTACTGGCCATAGTGTTTTTAAAACCTTTGCCACTATAACGGATGAAAGCGAAATCTTGTTCGAATGTACATTTTTTAAATTACCAGTGAAATTAAACTTTTTATTTGTTGTATTCCCTCTTTTGTGAATTGCTTCTACAGGGTTTCCAAGGTTCATTGTGAGGGCGATCCCGTCTCCACCCCACCCCAACCCCATTCCTGGACTGGGCTTAACCTCTTAAACATTGAATCCCCTGCCGTAAAGCACCTGGCCTGCTCCCATTAGACTGTAAGTGGTGCAGAGCAGGGCCTCCCTGATGCATTGCTGGGTCTGGAGCCAGGACCTGGGCTCCTGCCTTTGGTAGCATGGGAGCAACTTGGCACACCCTGCCGAGGGTGACAAGGGCACCCATAGGAAAGGGACCCAGACCTTGGTCCCTCAGCACACACTGCTTGTGTGGAGTGGCTGTTGCATAGGGGTGGGGGAGTGGACCTTAAAGGATGAGAGTACTCAAGGAAAGCAGCGACAGGACAGGGCACAAGGGACCAAAGCTGGCCCTGTGGGCAAAACTCTTGGCATTTTCGTTTCTTCCGTTCAATCATTATTGCCTGAATCCCTGCTGGGGGCTGGGCGAGGTTATGGAAAGGGCTCGGCCAAGACTGAGGAGAAGTCACTGGGTGGGTTCCCTGGCTCCTGCAGGAGGGTCCTAGGGCCACACTTCCGGTTGGCCAGGATCAAGACTGCAGTTTCTCATCCTGGCCACCAAGAGGCACTGCAGTCCCAATAAAGTTCTTGCCGAAGGTGGCGCCCCAGGGCCCCAGTCCCTGATTGAGGTTTCTAGAATTTGGTGAAAGACTCGGCCCTCCCTGAGAGAGAATGCCAAACAAGTAGTTATGCAGTCCTACTATGTGTCTGCTGCTGTCTTAGTCTACAAGGGACAGAGTTGGGTGAGGTGGGTCCTTGCCCTTGCACACAGAGCTCTTTCCTCCTCTAGTTCTGAGGATTTTTACATTCTTGACTCATTTTGATCCCTTCAAAATTCCCACATGGTGGCTCTCATGAGCATCTTCATTTTACAGATGGGAAAACCGAGGCTCAGAGAGAAGGGACCCATCTAATGTCACCGGCAACGGAGTGGCTGGCCTGACCTGAGCTCCTTTTATTCCTTAGGGTTGCCTTCCTTTGTGGAGAGCCCAGGGAGTCCTGGCTCTCCAGCTGCTTGTAAATGAGCTAAGCAAACAACCCCCAAGAACCCCAGCATTTTGCCTAGCTGGCTTTCTATGTGGCTGGCAGATTTGTAACCAACTCCTCTGTGGGTTCTTCCAAAGAGAGGCATCAGCAGAGGCAGGGCTGCAGCCCCCACCCCGCCCCCCATCCCTCCATCCTCAGGCAGAAGCTGGCTCTGTTCTTCCCACATGGAGGAGGCAGTCTTTCTCTGGTGCAGAGGATGGAGGGGGCTTCCTGAAGCCGAGGAAGGAAAAGGAAGTAGCACTGAGCTCTCCCTGAAAAGCAGGAACTGTGCTTCGTGCTTTACCCGGCACTAGGACATCTATCGAGCCACCACTGCCACTGACTCTTTACAACAACCATGGAAAATGTCCCCATTTCACAGCCCCAGAAATGGAGGCCAGAGGAAGTAAATGACTTATCTAAGAGTATATAGTAAGAGGCCGAGCTAGGGTTTGAACCGCAAGCCTAGGGCACTTCCTCTGGACCTTCCTGGGGCAGATGTGGGCCAGACAGTCAGGAGAAAGGTTCAAGGAGGGAGGGAAAAAGATGAGAAGTCACAGGAGAATGGCTTCTCTCAGGTATCTCTAAATCGGCCCCAGCACATCCCACCTGCAGAGCTGGGCCTGATAAAACTGCCCAGATAGAACTCGACTGAACACCCGGGACCTCAAATGTGGACCAATGCCCTTTCCCAGGGCTTGTTTTCAGGGTGTCCTTCATCCCCCAGCTTCCACCCCACTAATTCTTTCTTGTTACCTCTCCAATGCTGTCTTGGTTTACATTAATTTTCCTCTAAATACTGAAGTATTTAGAGGGAAAGAGGCATATGTCTGCAACTTTCTCTTCAGCAGTTCCAAGTGAAATAATATGTATAAGTATAATGCATATATATCAACCCAGATACAATATATACCTAGAGAGAAAACACAAAAAACGATTGATACAGCAAAAACGGTAAAAATGTTAACATTTGGGAATCCACATAAAAGGTATCTGGGAAGTCTTTGTACTTGTAACTTTTCTTAAAGTCTGAAATTATGTCAAATTTTTTAAAATTTTAAAAAGAAGTACATAGATAAATGGGAAGAAACCACTCTCTCCAAGAATCCCAGTTCCGAAGCTGGCATTTATAATACTTTGAACAGAACCCAGACCAGAGTTTCGTTAGCAACCTCCTGCTTACTCCTCACCATCCATGGCTCTGCAGATGGGCTTGCCCACTGCAAGAAAATCATGGCGTAGATGCCAACTCGGAACAAACCTCACTTCCCCCGCCCCTCGGAAACCTTCGCTTACAAGAAAGGACCGGGTGACTCAGTGAGGGCACACAGTTCTGCAACTGCTCTGCTATGGCCTGTAGGAGGCGGTATTTTGTTAGACAAGGTCAAGTTACTGCTAGAAATAAAAGTAAAAAAAAAAAAAAGTACTTTATTTATTGAGTTTATTATAATTTCAGCTTTCCTACAGTTAGCCTAAATGAGTAAAGTTTCCTCGCATTAAAAAAAAAGGGAGGGGGGATTAAAAAAAAAACCCACTGACCATAGCTCAAGCATGGGAGCCATCCAAGTGTCCATTGGGGTGAATGGATAAGCAAACCGTGGTATATACGATACAATGGAGTATTCTTCAGCCATAAAAAGAAGGAAATTCTGACACATGGATGAACATTGAGGATAAGCTGAGTGAAATAAGCCAGTCACAAAAAAGACTAACACCATATGATTCTACTCATATGAGTACGTGGAATAGTCATTTCCATAGATACAGAAAGTAGAATGGTGGTTGCCCTGGGCTGTGGTTTAATAGGTACAGAGTTTCGGTTTTAGTGTTTAATGGGTACAGAGTTTCAGTTTTACAAGACAAAAGAGTTATGGAGATGGATGGTGGTAATGATTGCACAACATTATTGTATTATTAATATATTTAGTACTATTGAACTACATACTTAAAAATGGTTAAGGTGGTAAATTTTATGTTATATGTATTTTACCACAATAAAAAAAAATGGAAAAAAAGAAAAGAAAAGAAAGCCCACTAGCCAGTGTCCCTTAGGGCCTTTGTCCTGCCTTAGGCCCCCACGGCCTACTCCATACGTGTCTAGGTCCCCTCTCCCCTGCAGTTTAAGCCTTTGAATTCTTTTCCTTGTCCTGTCCTTCACACTGCGTCTTGGTTTGCATCTGTTCATTCCTTGAGTCACTTGTTTGTTCATTCACCAAGTGCCTCCCCTTAGTCATGTCCTCATGGAGGGGACAGACAAGTAACGTCATGGCCAAGTACAAGCCTGGCCTCCCAGGCACAGTGAGTCCACAAGGAGGAGCAATTGGTTCCAGTGGAAAAGGTCAGAGGAGGCTTTAGCAATGGCATGATCTTGAACTGAGTACTGAAAACTAAAGAGGTCTTGGCAAAGCATGTTCCATTTTTGGTAAAACAGGACACTCCCAACTCCTCGAACTGAGCTGGTCATAAATTACCAAGTGAGAAGCCTTAGGGGCCTCCCACCAAGGCTGATGACAACAATAAAAACAACAACATAATCCATTCAGTTTGAATGCTGCTGACCCATCCACTACTGCATTTGATCCTCCCCAGATGCCCAGGAGGTCAGCGTCGTTACCCAGTTCACAGGGGAAGAAACTGAGGTCCAGAGAAGTTTTATAACTTGCTCCAGATCACAGAGCTAGGAGGAAGCAGAGCTGGGATTGACCCCTGATGGTCCAGCTCCAAGTCCAGTGTCGTGTTTGTCTCCTATCATGGCAGGCATGGTTTGTCTTTCTTACAGAGATGAACTCTTGGATGAGGCGAAGGCAGGCTTTGTCTTGTGACAGGAGACATGATTGAGCCTTAAGAGTAACTTCCCCCTCAGAGGATTAATCTAAGCCAGGCTTTAGAGTCAGCATGAGAAGCCCCATTTATGACTAACACGTGAACATCACCTACTGATGTTTACTAGGATGAGCGGGGATCATGACGTCGGTCTAAGGAACTCTGTTAGCTGCTGTCTTCAAGAGACTGGAAGTGTCCCAGCTCCCACCTTCCAGGCCCAGCCCCGATCTCACCCCCAAGCTATGCCTCATGTGGCTGCAGGAGCTCCTAGCACCGTGCAGGGGAAGGAGAGCTGGCCCAGGTGGGGTCCACCACCAGAGAGGCAGAAGAAGCCTCCCATACTCTCCTGTCACCCTGACAAAAAGCCCCAGAGCTCAGGGCCACTCTGGGCCACTCCTCACCTCATAGGCAGGATACAGAGACCACAAGTGGTCACACAGCTTGTATCTCCCGATTTCAAATCAGCCCTACGTCTGTCTTCCCCTTGCTCCTCTCTGCCTCCACCAAACTGTGTGGCCCTGGGAATGTCCTTGAACATCTCCCTCTTAATCCTCTGAGCCTCCCTTTATCCTCTATAACAAGAAGAAAACCCTCAGCCACCACTGGGAGACATTGTTACAGCATTTTTTAACCCAAGGCAGGCAAGATGGAGAAGCTTAAGTCTTGCACTAGACAGAATGAAATGAATGAGACGTCTCTGAAGTAGGTCAGGCTTGGGTTTGACTTGGGTTTGAAGTAGGTCAGGCTTGGGTTTGACTCCTAATTCTGTTCATTATTCGCTTCATTCATTCATTCGGTGACATTTCTGGAGCACCCACTATGTGCTGGGCAAAGTTCCAAGCAGTTGGAAAACAAAGCCCACGAAAGCATGGCCCCTTTCCCTCAAGGTGACACCCACCATCGTGATGGAGGCAGTGATTATGGTACAGGCTGATGGACAGAGCAGGGGTATGTAGGTCAGCCTGGGGGGTGAGCACGTATTCTCAGGGACAACTCTAGATCTCTATATGAAAAGAGCCTTGGGCCAGTGATCTAGTTGGAAGGGTCTGTTGAAGTTCCATTTAGCTAGTACTTTAAATAGGATGAGGAAATGTCAGTTTTCCCCATCAAAGAAATGAGGGGAGACTAAAAGAGATGATTGAGGCTCTTAAAGGAGGCTCTTAAGCCACCCCGTGGCTCTACCACTGATGGGTATCCTTGGCAAAGTGACTCGACCTCTGCGTGCCTCGGTTTTCTTATCTGTAAAGTAAAGCTGATAAGATCCACATCCCAGGATGGTTATGAGGCTTGAATAAAGCTGAGTGCAAGAATACACATCTCTGGCTGATATACGGCATGCTCTCTATCTGAACGGGAATCCTCCATGATGTCGTATGAACATTTGGGGGCAAGTTAGGCCAGGGCAGGTGCAAGAGTTAAGCAAAGTCACTCAACCTGTAAATGTGTTGTCCCATGCGCCCTTCCTTCCCCAAGTGCATTCTCTTTAGCTCACGTTTGCCCGGCCCAGCTGCCCTGAATGTTATTTATAAATCTCTGTCCAAAAGGTCCCCTGGGTTCCCCTTCTAATCCAGGGCCATTTCACATCTCTATAACCAAGGCTGTAAATGGGGTGAGACATTTGACACCATGGTAAAAATCGGATGTTAACTTTAATTCCTTACATATATATATATTTTAAAACTTCTAGTTTATTTTAAAGAAAGACCCTTACATATACGCACTTTAACCTAACTGAGGTTGCAACTCAAAGGCATAACCATGAAATAAAAATTGTACTTTTAACCATTGCATTGAACACAGAGCGGCTCATAAACCAGTTGACAGAGTTCAGGTCAGTTGTGAGCTACTTATAAAACCCTCGCTCCCACTTACATTCTTGGTGACATCTGGATGCCTTTCTTATGGAGGCATATGAACATTTAACTGCTCAAGAAGAATTTTCTCAGTGGAAGCATCTGGTGCCCTCCACCCATAATACCCCCTGAAATTTGTCAGGACGTGGGGAGGGGCAAAAGGGGCCATTTCAGAAATGTGCCACCACTGCTGTCATGCAGAAACTGACCTTAGTGCCTCAGGGCCATGTCCAGGGCCTTTCTGCCTAGTGAGCCCAGGTGGCCTCCCAGGCTTGAGCTTAGTATGGTCACCTTCTTATTCCCTGTGGCTTCCCTGCCACACCCTTGTCTGAGCTCCCCAAATAGCCCCTAATAATTAAATCCCTTATCACAAAGCATTGCAAAAGTGGATTTATGGCGGCCTCTGAGATTAGACCATACCCCTGCCATGAGCAGGGAAGTGTCTTACCAAGCTCTGGTACCCATGTCTGACAGCCAGTAAATACTGTGGGACTGAATTAATCTTGTCAGATAACTAAATGTCTCAGTTCACAAAAGGACCACGTCAGCCTGGAGAGAATTTGCTTCTTTGCCTCAAATCAAGTGTTTTCTTTCTTTAGGTGTCCATTTTAACCTAAAGAATCATTTATGAGCTTGAAAAGCAAGATTTTTCTCCTGTTGGACAAGGGAAAATAATGGCTGAATGAATTGCAAGGCAGAAAGTACAAGTTTTTCTGAGGTCAATAAGGATGAATAAGATTCTTTGACCTTTGCTTTAAAAAAATTGCACCTTGATAACTATCAAATGGTTAAAATTTTTAAATTTCTAGAACATAATTATATCTAAGCTGTTAGAGTTCCCATCTAAATGGCTGGTGTTTAGAGTGGGCAGTTCCCAAGTGTTTTTGCCCATCACATGTAATAAGTAATAAATATAAATAATATTCAATATTCTAACATTTACAACTAACATGTCAGTTGAAAATGTTTTTTTCATGGACCTCTGCTCATCTGCACAGAAAGAAAATTCAAATGAGTCTCTGCTTTAAAGTACATAGTGTGTGCCTTCTATGGAGAAAATCTCAGTCCACAGAGGATGTGTGACGAGCACTTCTATTTTCAACCTGCTACTTCTTAGGGGAATGAATCAGTCCATGAAATGGTGAGAATGCACTTTGGGTAGCACAAAGTTGGCGTCTGTGGAATCTTCTCTGAGTTACCGAGTCCTGTGGGGCTCCTAGGCATGGGCCCACACGAAGAAAGCCTGGCACTTTCTGTCCACCTGCCTTGTTTCTCCAAGCCAGGCCCCTCCTCCCTGGTCCAGATGCTGGTGCTGAGCAAATGACAAGGTCAATGACCATGAGTTTAGGGAGGGGTTTGTCAGCTCCTCCTTCCTCACCCATGGAACTGCTTCAAGCACACATGCACACACACACACGCACACGCACACACACGCACACACTCACTCACTCACATGGGCCCTGCCCTCGTCTGCTTTTGAGTATGGCTCTGGAAGGAGGAGGAAGATGGGGCCTGGACAGTCAGGGTCTCTGGTCATTATGTCAGCAGGTGAGGGGAAGATGGCATACTGTGCACTGAGAATCTCTCCCGGGGACACCCACTCCACATTTCACAGAGCTCTCTCACATGCTTCATACTATCTGATGAACGCACTGACATCAGGCCACCAAGGCCACCAAGGCAGCTGCCTACTCCCAAGGGCAGAGGAATAGAGAGGAAAAGGACCTTTGGCTTCAGATCTGGGATCAATTCATAGCAGGGACATGGGTGAGTTTCTGGTCCTCTGTGAGTCTCCCCTTCTTTATCTGTAAATTAGCAGTGCAAATATCCTCCGAGGTTTGAATGGAAGATCCCAATTCAGGTCTGGCCTATGGGTGATGCTCACTAGATGTCTCCTAATCACAGATGGGCAAGCTGAAGTCCAGAGGGGGTGCAGAAACTCTCTGACACTTTCTATGACCAGCCTTGTATCCAGGCAGAGAAGACAAAGCAGGCTCCATCCTTGGGGACCTCCTGGTCTGAAGCTTTGGGTCAGATGAACACAGAAACAGAAATGCGGTAGGGTAGGGAGAAGGTTATGCCCCAGCTCACGAGGCCTGGGTTCAAGCTGCAGTAGCCTGGGAGACATGGCCTGTAGGGTCTGAGGGACCCGGAGTGCCCTTCTCCCCTCCTCGATACCTCCTGCCCTCATGCTAGGCAGATGTCTAGCCACCACCCCTTTCATCGCTCATCCATATAAGAGATTTTATCAACCATACGATGTAGATTCAGTAATATTTGTTCATTTTCCAATTTTATGCACTTAAGTCAACTATAATTGTCTGTCAAAGTTTCTGACTAGTCTGACCTAGTCAGGTTCCAGTAAAATCCTATCAGTGGTAATAGCTAACATTTATTGAGCACTTACACTGTTTCAGGAACTGTTCTAAGCTCCTTACCTATATTACCTTATTTAATCCTCTCAATAGTCCTAAAAAGTAGATATTATTCTTAGTCCTACTTTACAGATAAGGAAATTGAGGCAAAGTGTTTAACCAGTTTGCCCAAGGTCACTCAGCTGTGTGGGCTGTTTTCAGGTCCTGGCTGCAGCAACCTCCCCAAACCAAAGGCATCTGAAGTTTCGGGCAGTCTTCGGGCCCAATTATGAGATGAACAAGGTTTCTACAAGAGTCCAAGAACACTGGAAATTGTGCCTGAAACATGCCTTTGGGTACCCAGCTGGAAGGCCAGGCTCAAGCAGGCCTCTCTTTAATCACCTAGACTCGGGGGTTACAGGCAGGAAGCACTGGCCTCCCAAGGGAGCCCTTTGGGGTTCCCCATTGCTCTACCAGAAGTGACAGCCTCTTCTCTGCAGCCCTCCTCTCCTGCTGAGAGCCCTGAATCCCATCTAGCCCCTGGAGCCTGAGCCCCTGGCCATGTCACCCACTGGAGGGCTGGGTAGAGTATAGGGAGTAGCAAATGCCTCTTACAGAAATCAAACAAAGAATGTTCAAGATACAATTGTCCCCACTGATCCATGGTTTCACATTCTGTGGTTTTAGTTACCCATGGTCAACTGCGGGTCAAAAATATTTAATGAAAATTTCCATAATAATAATTTGTAAGTTTTAAATGGTACGCTGTTCTGAGTAGTGTGATGAAATCTTATGCCATAACCTTTATTTTACTTATTAATGGCTCCGAAGACATGCACATAACTTTTATTACAGTATATTGTTATAATTGTTCTATTTTATTATTAATCTCTGTGTCTAATTTATAAATTAAACTATCATAGGTATGAATAGGAAAAGAAAAAACATGGTATACATAGGGTTTGGTACCATCGGCAGATTCAGGCATCCACTGGGGGTCTTAGGACATAACCCCCACAGATACAGGGGGACTACTGCACTCACAGGGCCAGCAGCACAGAGCTGTGGGGAGTGGACAGTGCACTTCTCTCCTGGAGTTCCTCCAGCTGCTCCGGGAGGGGGCGCTGGGATCATCTTATCTAAGGGAGTGGTCCCAAATTTGGACCCCTTGGAAGATGGCGCGTGGACCCTAAGAGCATATGAGAATTTCCTTTGAAGCTATGTTCTGACAAGAGGGTCATCTAATGTACTTGGGGTCTCCTAAACAGCTGGAGCCCTAGCTAAAGGCCAAGGTCAAGGCTCTGGCACCCTGGCCAATGATGGCTCTGCTTTCCACCCTTCTCACCAGCTCTGGTTCCTGGAAAACAAATGTGTTCCTGATTTGAATGTCTTTGGTAGTCGGTCACTGGCCTGGAAACGAGGGGATGAACAGGATGACATGAAGTTCTCCATTTTCTTGGATTCTGGACTTTCCCTAGAGAAGGCATGCCAGGGACAGAGACTAACCAATGGCACAGAATAGAGAATCTAGAAATAAACTCTCAAATATATGGCCAACTGATTTTGATAAAGGTGCCAAGACCATAAAATGGAGAAAGGGCAGTCTTTTCAACAAATGGTGCTGGTAAAACTGAATCGACACATAGGAAAGAATGAAGTTGGATCCTTATCTAAAACCTGATCAGAACACCTACCACCACCACTATTTGAAACATCCCATCACTCACAAAAGGTAGATAAGGAGAGGGGGTGGGGTCCTTAGTGATCCCTGGTGAAGAACTTGACCTTGCCAGATGTACCTGTAGGCATACTATCTCTCTGTATCCTCGGTTCCCCCATCCCTCATAAGACAGGCCTAAACAGCTTCATTTTGAATAGAACCAGAGAAATGAGGGTAATGTTCCAAAGGCACATGGCTATTTCATGGAAACATCAGAATATGAACTCAGATCTCTTAATTTTCAGAGAAGTCATGGGGGGAGAAAAGGAGAAAGAGGAGAAGCAGCCAAGGGCTTTTCAGCTACCAGAGAAGGTCCAGTGGGTCTGTGGTGGCAAATCTCAACTCCCCTCAACTTCTCCGGGACCTTCTCTTAATGGGAGAGGTTACAGCCCCCTGTGGAGGAGGGGGGTGTTTCTAATGAGCTACAAAGCCCATAGACAGCCCTTCAGCCCTTCCTGCCACTGTATACCTCAGGGAGAGCCAAGCACTTCTCTGCCCAACCTGAGTTGGGGCTTCCCATTCCAGCATGGACCGGTGAATGAAGTTGCCAAGTAACCAATCTGTCTCTCCCTCTGGACCTGAAGGCAGGATCTGTGTTCAGAGCTTCTCAGAATCTCCTACAAGGCCTGGCACAGTGACAGGCAAAGTTTGGTGAGCAATAAGTTAGTAAATCAAGCATTTCAGTCCTCTTGTCTGTGTAACAGGACATCTGGGCCAGCAGACATCTGGTGTGTCTTCTGACACAGGGTGGGACATCCAGCCTGACATCATGACCCATTATGTGTAGGGGGACAGTACCAGGACTCCTGGATGCCACCAAGGCCTCCAGGGCTCACAGATAGTTCACTAAGAGAATAGGAGGACTGTCATGTGGCCTCAGTTAATGTCCTCCACCACTTGAAAAGGAAAACCTCACCCAGGGAGCCCAGCAGAGAAAAGAAGTCCCAGCCTTGCCTGGTCACATACAGGATGGGTTCTTGCAATCTTACAGGAACGCCATGTGTGCTCTCCCATTGTCCCTGTAACCCCAGGAATTTATGGTAGAGTCTGCTGTATTTCTGAAGAGGGAGAACTGCAAGCATGTACCCTATTTGATGCACGGAGAGAGGGTGTCATGTACTGGAGGGATTACAATGAAAGAAGAGAGCAGGTGATCTTGAGCAGATATTCCTCAAGGCCTTCTTCCTTCTCTGTCCCTAATAGTGGAAGGAGGAGAACCCAGCAGTGGTTTCCATCTTCACATTAACCTGTCTCTGGGGCCCCATTTCTCTTTGGGCCTCAGTTTGCTTCTCTGCCAAATGAGATCTGCAAATATGCATAAAAATGGTGTACAAGACAGAGGGTAAACTCAAGAGCTGGGGGTTGGAGGGAGGCCTCACTACAGTGTGGGTGTGTTGGGCGGAAACTGTGAGAGCCCCAAGATGACAGTTGTGACTAGGTGCCACCCGCACTGGCCACAAGGGGACTCTGCCTGCCGCTCGATGAGTCAGCTTCCCCGTGGAGCCCGGACCACAGGCAGGAAAGGCCACAGGCCCAGAGGCACAGGCGCTTAGTCACTGTCTCCCTGGCATAGAGTGCGGGTCTCACCCTTGAGTGCACTGAATACACAGGAGACACAGACACAAGCGCTGGGGGTCACACCTGTCTCTCATAAAGGAGTGGGCACAAATTAGTACACGCAGTCCCCTGAAGTACACTGAGACAGCAAGACCCGACCGAATGAGTAGGGGGGGGGGGGCACACGTCCGCTCACAGTCACGCTGTGCACATGCTCACGCACCCCCCTCCCCCATGCCTCCACTCACAAACAAAGGTACTGGGATACGCTCACAGGTGGCCTTAACCTGGGTTGGCCCACACTCCGAGTGAGACACTAATCATTCATCCTTCCAGCCAGTAAATATTTATTATGCCCAAATATATACTCCTGGAAGAATGTAAGCTATAGGATAGCAGGCAGGCCCTTGGTTTGTGCTGCTAGGACAAGGTCTGGCACATAGAAGGTGCTCAGGAAATGCAGATATAGGGGAGGTGAGTGGAAATAGGGGACGAGTGGCCCAGAGGGGCCGGGAACTCCAGGGTCTCCACTTGAGCCTGGTCACTAGTAAGCACGGAGACACACGTAGATCGCCCCTCTCCGTATTTAAGCCCAAGGCTGGAGCCTATTACCTGCCTTCAAACGCAGCGCTCCAGGAGCGCGCCAGCCCACTGCGTCCCCGCGCCTTTTAACACGCTCTAGGGAACCGTCAGGACCCGTTTCCGCTTCCAAGGAAGTCTCTTCTGTCCACACTACCCGATTTCTTCTGGACAAAAAATGTACGTAAGGGTGGGGAAGGCAGTGAAACGAGGCGAAGGCGGGTCCAAACTGGTACTGGCACAGAAATGCCTAGAGGGCCTTTGTAAATTGTCCAAATTCCAGCATTTCTCAGAGCGAAAATTCGGACCCAGGAGGGGAAGGGAAAGGGATTTCCCCAAGGCGACGATGGAGACCCACCGCTGTCCATATCCGGCCTGTGCGCCCTGCGCCGCACTGCACGTGTGCCAAGCTGGACCTCAGCATCGCGGCCCTAACCTTCCACAGCCTTCTCACAGCCTTCTCCGTCGCGGCCCTCGGAGCGCGTGGGGAATCAGCTGCTTCTTCCCCAAACCCTCGCCCGCAGTTCCTCTGCGAGGTGCTTGGAAGCTACGCCCACGCTCTGTGGCCCCGGGTTTAGAAGGAGAATCTGCTCCAAGACGATCTGCTTTAAGAATCCAGTGAAGCGCGCACGGGTTCCCTCTCTTTCTCCAACGCGCAGCGGCTCCGGCGCCCAGCAGCCCCGACCTTGAGGTTTGAAGTACACGCGGTGCAGTCTCGGGGAAAGACAGGTACTTGGCGGGTTGTGGTGCCTCTTTCACCTCTTTTCTCCCACCAGTATCTCCCAGTAACCCTCCTCTCCTAAAAGGCACTCTGAGTGCGGCAGAGCCCCACCGCGACCCTCCTAGCTGCCTCTGGAGCCAGAATCCGAAACTGCTCGCTACCACATCGCCACCGCGTTCCCCAGCCTGTCGTTCCTCTGAGCCTCCACTTTGCGTGTCTCCTCTCTGCCCGACTTCAACTTCCTTTCCACTCCTCCCTCTCTTCCTTGGTGCTGGCAGTCTGCGGTGGGACGGGGGCGAGGGGGGGGGGTGGGTAGAGAAGAGGGTCTTTGCTAAAGAGACAGAATGCGCTGGGGATGGGGTGTGGGAGCGGGTCTGGTGCGTCTGGGGCCCCCCAGGACACCTCACCGGACACACCAGAGGCTTCTGTTGCACCGAATCAGCCTTTCTGGGGATACCAGCTTCCAAGCAGCACGGCATTAGCCGCTCTGCAGCTCCCCTGCACCCTTGTGCTGGGTAAGGAAAGAGCATCTTGCATGGAGGTGGGGGTGTAGCTATTTGCACACCTGTGGACAAGAGAAGGTGCAGGGTTGTACTTCTGGAGGGGAGGTGTCTGGGGGGGTCATCAGTAACTCTGATCTCCGAGAAGCACCAGCCTGCGGCTGGGTGGGCTCGCTGGGCAGAGAAAGGTGACTCCTCTTTCCACAAAGGGGGCCTGTTTGGAAGAAGAGCCTCGTCTCACAATCTGGTGCTAACCAGACAGCATGTGGCGCCTAAGGCTGCTGGGCATGGAACTGGTGGCTTTCACTCTGAATTCATTTGCTGGACAATATCACCAAGTAGGCCGGTCTTGGTTTCCTAACCTGATGGTTTACCTGTCATCTTAGCTATTTCTGGGGAGCCCTGTAGCTGCGGGGGTATGTGGCCAGGTGGGGACTGGCAGGCGTCGTCCAGACACATGACCGGGCTCTCACTGCCCCACCCAAAACAGTGCCTCGGCCAAGGTCCTTTGGGGTCGTGGGAGCGGAGAACGCTGAAGCTCTGGGTGCAGGGAGTTCTCTCCCACCCAGCATTCTCTTGGAGCGCCGCGCCACCACCAACTCTCCTCTCTTTGCAGGGAAAGGCTTTCGGGCTTCCCATCCTATACCGGCGGTGCCCTGAGCGCTCGGAGCAGTCTTCCCCTTCTTTCCCCGCCTGTTGCTTTGGGCACCCTGATCCAGAGATCAGCGGAGTAGCCTGAACCCCAGACAAACACGCGAGACTCCAACCTCCTCTCCCCTCCGTAACTGCAAAGACCAATGTATTTCCATTTCATATTTCAAATTGCCACCCAAACAAAGCCGTGCGCAGAGCTGCGGGAAGAGAGAAAGCGGCTGAGGCCAAGAAAGGTACGTCCCCACAAAAGTATGCCCAGCTGTTCTCCAAAACGAAAGCCCTCGGGGACTTCGGCGAAATTTTATGTATGGTATTTTAACTCGTTTTCCTACCACGGCCGCATTTTGCAGCGCGCACGGCCGAGGGCTTCGGCAACTCCGGAATAGCCGGCGGGCGGCTGCCGCGAGGTTCCTTGGGAAGCCCATGGTAATCTCCCTTTCCGAGTCCGGACCGCGCAAATGCCCGGGCGTACAAGGTCACCCTACTCAAGAAATACCACCGGCTCTCCGAAGTTTCTTCTGCAATTTTCTTGAAACAACTTACAAAAATTTTCTTCCCCAAAGTCTTTGTGTACTAACACAACACATAACGGGGGATCTTGATCCAGGTGGTAGTTATACTGGTGTTCACATACATAACAGTTCTTTGAACTTTCCACTTAGCTGTGTACTTCGCTGTATATAAATTATTTATAGGAAAGGAAACTTTCTACAAATCGATTGATTTAAAATACCAGACTTTTAATCCTGGCCTTCTGCTTTTCTATTTAAGAGTGGTTTACGTGTGTAGATCGGATTGTTTCAGCAGGCTGGTGGCTATAGAGATTAACGAAGTGAAAAATTAAAAGCATCTTCCTTCCAAGCCCCTGTTCCTTCCCCGACCCTCAAATTGACCAAGGGTCTGCAATGTCACAGCTCCTTGTTTTCCCTGGATCATCCTCAATCACTCACGGGCTCTTACTGTTTCTGCCCGCATCTCGCTTTCTCGATGTCTTTTTAGGGGTCCCGTTAAAAAACACATCCTGGTTCTTAGACTAAATTCGAATACGACCCGACTCGGGCGGAGTAGACATATTTTGTGGTGTGTGGCTTCTGTCAATGTGTGGAAATGAATATCCTTAGCATTCAAGCACTGCGTTTAATTCAACAAATCAGGACCAGCCCAGGGTCTCCAGCCTGGCCCGCGTCTCTCCAGACCTCTGCGCTGAGAGCCTTGCCTTCGAAGACGTTGGATGAGAAGGTAGCAATCCGCTAGCGACGAAAACCTGCATGCACCGAATCGAAAGCGAAAGAGAAGAGGTAGCAGGGTTGCTCCCCAAAGCGTCCCGGGGCGCATGGCGAAGGCCTGGCGCGCCAGCGGCGGCTCGGGAAGTCGGCCGAGGGTCTGGGGGCGAGGTGCCGGAGCCCCCGCCCCAGCAGCGAGGAGGCTCTTCATGCAGCTGAGGAATGTCTTCTCCGACCTGGCGTGTCTCTTGGGGCTCACGTGGCCAAAATCGGGCTAGGGACAGGCAGGGACTTAGGAAGGCCGAAGTGTGGAACCGGACCCTGGCGAGGTCGGGATTGCATCAGGCGAGAGAACCCGGTGAGGCTCTTTCGTAAAAACGCGGTCTTTGTGTGGCAGGGGACTGCCAACTCATCTTGTTCGTCGCCCTTTCACTACTGACAGGGAAACGGAGGCCCGGTGAGGGGTACAGACGACTGCAGCCTGGGAGGATTTCTTCCCACCTCCACTTTCAGCAACTAGAAGATCCGCGGGTGGAGACCGAGGCGGCTTCCCTGCCGCGCGCTCCCTTCGCATGGCCCTGGCGCGCCCCCCAGGCCCGCATCTCACTGGCTGAGGACCCCTTGGACTCGGGAGTTCCCGGGGCTAAAGTCGGGGAGGAGGCCTTGGAGCCTCGCCTCCCGTTCAGTCCGTGTGGTTACGCTGATCCAGGAACTGGTATCTGGCCCCAGGACCAACAGAGCTGGGAAGGAGATTGCGAGGTCAAAGCTCCCTAAGGGGGGGACTGTAATCAGCCAAGGCCCAGCCCTGAGCCCAGCGCCCCCACTTTCCCCAAGCTCCTGGGAACACCCTAAGGCTTTTTTTTTTTTTTGAGCCGCATTTCTTCCCCTTTTGAATACACACTCTGATAAGTGTGGGAGGGAATAGCTATCAACATGTGCCTCAGTTTCCCTCCTTGCTGACCTTCTAGAGAGCCAAATTCAGGGGCTCTTCTCCCAGCTGCCTCTGTAAAGGGCAGAGCCTCATCTCTTGGTGCCTTGGGTTCCTCATCTTCGACCTAATGTGCCTAATCTCTTTGTACTAGGGCCAGAAATCTCCTAGCCAGGGAAGCTGTTGCCGAGAGAGGGAAAAGAATAAACAGAGCTGTTTGTTGTTTGTGGCTTTGCCCTGAGTAGTGCCTCCATCTTGGGCAGCCTGGGAGTGAAGTCCTGTCAGTTATTCCAGGCTGCCTGCTGTCCCAACAGGCAGCTTATGGATTTGCTCAGAGCAGGGACAGGCACCTTTCCTGTCCTCAGAACCGGGTGCTCACAGGTTCACCACACAGAGGCTGATGATGGAAATGTGGAGGACAGTTGGCTAGACTCCTGCTGTCTCCACAGGAGACATTTACCACCCAGTGAGGCCTTATTATCATCTCCCCACGATGTAGATGAGGACAGGGTGTAGAAGAGTTACTTGCTCATAGGTCACGCTGTGGGTAGCTCGATGGCTAACGCAAGTAGAGGAAGGGTCAGGCTGGCATGCGAGGGCCCAGTAGAGCTCAGAGAGGATACTCAGAGGAGGCCAGCCCTTTCCCCTTTCCCTCTGAACCTGAAGGCTTCTTCCAAACAAGAGGGTGGAAGCAGTTTGGGATCTCTCCTTGCCTAAAATCTCAGCCTCCTCAGTAGCCTCATTGATGAATTTCTTTCAAACATGAAAATCCAGTGCCGTGGGAGAGAAAACACATGAGTCTGCTGGCTTTGTACAATGAAGCTTCATAGGTTTTCCAGTTTGTAACTTGTTCTCACCTAATAGTCCCAAATGACATGGACAAGGAGGGGCCTGGGTGAGGCCAGGAGGCAGGCCGGTGCACGTGGACAGGGCTGAGAGACCCCCACTGCCTGTGTGGAAGGAGCACCTGTGTGGAACTGTGTCTGTGATCTGAGTGCCTGATCTCATTCCAACAGGAAGGTGGAGAGGAAAGGTGGAGAAAGTGGAGAAAGGCCATTGCATCTTTCTAAATCTGTTCTCAGTCCTCTCCTCTGGGTTTGAAAGTGTGAGACAATGTTCAAGGCTACATGAATGAGTGTACTTGATGTGTGACCACGTTGACTCATGAGTTAGGGGGTTTTGTGTTTGTGTGTGTGTGTGTGTGTGTGTGTGTGTGTGTGTGTGTCTAGAATGCAACGTGTAGACAGGCATATGATTGTGTGAATGTTTGTGCGTGTCAAGAACTACCTAATGAACTAATTTGGAGCCTGTGGGAGAGCCAGTTTGAGTGTATGAAAGTGTTTTGCCATGGGCTGTTTCCCAAAGGCTGTTCCATCTGCCAAGGCCTCCACCATGTCCCAGGCCTGATGCTTCCCCATCCCGCCTGGATCAGCTCAGCCAAAGCCATCGCCCTGTCAGCACCAGCTCATCTAGGGCCCTGCCTGAAGGCCAAGGTCTCAGCGGGGGACTGTGTACCTAGGGCTATTAGTCCAGAGAAAGTTTTCCCCACTTTTCTTGGTTTCCTTCGCTGCCAGCTTGGGGCTCACCAATCTCCATTCTGTGGAAGAGAAGGCCTAGGCTCCTGGTCTACTCTGGACTCAGGCCCGCCTTGAGAGGCTGTCTCCTCCACTATGGTCGCTGCGCTCTGGGGGCGCAGGCCTGCGTTCAAGGGGGCTTGGAGGTCATTTAGGCCTTGAGTTCCTTGTGGACCCAAATCGGGACCCAGAAACTTCACTCTGCCTCCAGCACTGAGCCGCATGGAGGTCTGCGGTTTCCTGCCTCCCTTTGGGGTCGGCCCTAAACCATTGTTCCGAGGAAAGCCACCGTTCTGGGCTTGCGAGAGCGAAAGGCTCGGGAACTCTGGCCTGCCCACCTCCTCGTGGCGAGCCGCGCTCTGGATCCCCCAGATTCGGGTCTTTTGTGGCCCCAGGAGTCTGTGAACCCGTATTCGTGTGCCGCCCCTGTTCCACGGCATCGGGGCGTGCTCCGCCAACTGCGCTCCGAGTTCCCAGCTGGGTCCGCACCTGCAACGCTCCCACCTGCGGCGCCGCGGGTGGAGCCTCCAAGCTGGAGGGGATCGGGGCCTTGGCAGCAGGGTGCCCAGTGCCCGAGCGCTGAGCCGCAACTGTTTCCCGCCGCACGCCTGGAGCCGGTGGGAAGCATCAGCTTCAATGCACCCGCGGGCAGCGCAAAGCGAGTGGCTGGGCAAACGGCGGAGTGGAGGTAAAACAACTCCAGGTAGAGTTTAACAGCCAGAACGCTCCGCAACCTTGGCCGTGGGTTGTGTGTGTTTTTTTGGGGGGGATATGAAGGGGGTGGATAGATACCTTGGTCCCCTCGGAGCAGGCGATCCCCTTTTTCAACTCAGATTCACCCACTGCTCGGCCCCGCATTTCCCCAGCCAGCCAACTCCTGCCTCCCGCAAGCCTAAAGTGTTTCGGGGATGCCGAAGCCACGGGCCCTGGGGTCCCCAGCCCCGAGGGACTTGCACGTGCACTCACCGTAGCAGGGGACCTGCAAGGCCGCGTTGTGGCTGCCGCTGCCTTCCTGAAGTTTGAGGCTGCCGTCCGGGGGCGTCTTGCAGGCGCCTCGCTGCAAGTAGAGATGCGGTTGCGGCGCTGGCGGCTGAGGCTGAGGCTGCGACTGCTGCTGCGGCGGTTGAGAGGCCGGTGTTTGAGGCTGGGGCTGGAACTTGTTAAAGGAGCCCCGCGTCCCGGCGCCACTCTCCAGGGGTGCCGCCAGGTCCTGTTGCCCCGCGCCGTAGCGGGCCCGGCTCTTGGCGTCCCCGAATCCCTGCCCTTTGGCGGCAGCGGATAGGAAAGTTGTTCCGAACTTATCGCCGCTGGGGTATGCCCTAAAAGGCGACGAGCCCTCCCGATTCTGTGACACCGGGCTGTAGTAGGCGTCCATGGCAGCAGCCGGCGAGTCGCTGTAAGAGACGCAAGTCTCAGCATTCATGCCTAGCTTGCGCGGGCGACGGGCGGGGGCGCGAGCGAGAGCGCGAGGACGCCACCGCGCGCCTGGGCCGGGAGTTTGGAGAGGCTAGGAGGCGGTGGCTGTGCGCTCCGCGCCGGCCTGCTCTTTCTCCCTCCTCCCTTCACGGGACTGAGTCTCTCTCTCTCTCTCTCTCTCTCTCTCTCTCTCTCTCTCTCTCTCTCTCTCTCTCTCTCTCTCTCCCTCTCTCTCCCTCTCCCTCTCTCTCCCTCCCTCCCTCTCTCCCTCTCTCTCTCTCTCCCTCTCTCCTCTCCCCACTCCCCCTCCATCCCTCCCTCCTCTCCCTACCCCCCAACAGCTGGCCCAGGGAATGAACGGAGGGTTGTAAAAAGATTCAGATGTTTCGGGAAGTTGACCAGGTCTCCCAAACCCTTTTAAGGTTTTGGGGGGAGGGAGAGGTGAGGCAGGTAAAGGAGAGTGAATTTTTTTTTTCTTGATTCTCTCCTTTCTTCTCCACTCCTCACTTTCCTCCTCTCTCCCTACTACCCTTCCACTGTCCCTGCCCCTTCTCTTTCTATTATGGAGATGCTACTAAATCGCTCACAGAGGATTCAACCCAGAGACACCCTAGGACTTTTCCAATTCTAGGAGGGGTGGGGAGGTGTCAGGGCCCTCAGGGCTCCTGAGGCTAGGCTGAGAATGATCGAATCCTAGTTTTGGCCTAGGGGAGGGGGGCATGCAAGACTTTAGTGACAGATTAAAAAAAAAAGAAAACCTAACAGATTTTGACATTCGCAGTCAGATGGGCCGCTAGCCTCGGTGCAGGCGAAGCGTTTGCACACTTCCTCACGAATTTGGCAGCACAACTGCGGGTCTCCGGACTGATGCCTTTTCCTCTGTATTGCCAACCCCTCTTCCTCATTCTTGGTTCGTCCACGAAATTAACACACACGTAGCACTCGTCCTGTGCTTGGCCACTTTCACGTCTGGTTAACTATTTCCCTCCCCTGTAAGGGCGCTGGGTAGGGGTGCCGAGGGGCCTGTGTGCACTCAGCCACCAGGAGAAACTCTGGACGGGCCAGGCTTCAGAAGCTCTAGAGCGCTGCCCCCTCACTTCTCCCAGCTTGGAACACAGACACTCACGCCTCAGGTCTGTGCCCTGCCCAGGGGATTTTCTGGCTGGCCAGGTTGAGAGTGTGGAGTTAGGAGACCCGTTGGCTGCGCCCCAACATCACGCTGTCACCTGCTCACCACTTGGGGTGAGGCAGTCGCTAATCTCTGATTTGATCGTTTGTGGTTTCCCTCACTGATGCACGGACGCGTGCGTCGGGGCCCTGGGACTTGCCACAGCAAGGGGAAAAAAACTTTAACGGCTCATCGAACCCCTTTCATGCAGCCAATCATCGCCTGCGCCTCACAACAACTGAGTGGTGGAGATTGGGGTCCCTAATTTTTCTATGAGCAAATCGAGGCTCAGAGAGGTCGCGT
The DNA here is from genome assembly GCA_028627145.1 of Eidolon dupreanum. Classification (NCBI taxonomy): domain Eukaryota; kingdom Metazoa; phylum Chordata; class Mammalia; order Chiroptera; family Pteropodidae; genus Eidolon; species Eidolon dupreanum. The sequence continues at coordinate 11,033,003 of CM053510.1, read as the reverse complement.
CACCTGGCCGAGGTAACACAGCTCATATGTAGCAGCTCCCACCTTAGAACCCATGCGAAATAAAGTTAGCCCCCTCCACCAACCTGGAATGGCGTTGCCGACAGAGAAAATACAAAGAACAGAGGAAACGGGTTTCCAACTGAGGAATGACTCAGTTTGAAGAACACCAGTTAGAGCAACCCTCGATAAACTGCAGAGAAAGTTTGCGGATGGAGGACATACCTTGAGGGAGTCTGGCAGTGGGGTGAGAAATGAAAGGGCAAAGTAGAATGAGAGAGGTCCTGAGCGCCCAGAACCCAGGAATGCGGGTCAGAACTCAATCTTCTGCACCTAAGGTCTCCCAAAGAAAAAATTATATGGGGGTCGTGCTTCAACCCCTAACCTCATCCGGGCTAATCCTCACCCCCACCCCATTCTCTTGGTATCTCTGCTCCTTGTTCTGCCTCTGACTGTGAGATCCCACATCTGTTTTTCATCGCGGGTTACCTTGAAGTGCTCGTTAATAAAGATATTCCGCAAACCATGGCCTGGGGTGCCGTAGACCCTCCCCCACCCATCCGGACCACGCCTTTCTGGCCCAAAGACCTAAACCATGTAAGGATCTTAAATTTTTTGAGAGCCTCATGTGCCTAAAGCCACAGGTCTTTCTCCCGGCCACCCCAACAATCTGGCGATGCTCACCTTATGCCCATTTTGTAGATGGGTAGACTGAAACTCAAAGAAACAACTAACTTTCCAAGCTCAGATAGCAAAAAGTGGGTGAGCCTGCCATCATCTCAAATGCTCCTGTTCAACTGAAGTTTTTTTCAGTTCTTTCCTTGAACCTTCCAAGTTCTGAACCCCCCATTCTCACTGCTGCTCTTTTGGTTAGCTAATGATTTGGGGTTCAGCCTATGTCTTACTCCAGAAAACCTTCACATCTGTCCCAGTCTGCTTTGGTGCTTTCATTTTCCGCATCTGCATTCTGGACTTCATGGTTGTCTGGTTGCCCGGGTGGGTGTTCATCTTGACCTCACTTGTTGGAGATCCCCCCAGGGCAGCCTCTGCCGTGCCTGGAACCCCACAAATATCTGTGGAATAAAATATTAAAACCAGGGCTGTGGGACCCTTGGTCCTTTCCACTGCCCAGTGAGGCACCAGTTCCCAGCGTCTTTGGTTTCCTCCAGCCAAGGATAATGAGTTGCTCTCCCTCTTCATGAATCAAGCAACAAAATTAAGAGCATTTGGCCTCTCCCAGGCTGCACAAGAACTGTGAGTTCTCTCAGAGCAGGGGCCAGGCCTGTCTTGTTCACCACAGGTCTTGCCACATCGTAGGCACTCAGAAAATGTGTATTGAATGAATGAATGAAAACGCCATGTAGTCCGGGGGCGTGGAGGCGCATTTTTTGCCAAAGAGTTCCAAATGAGCAGGCTACTCTGGTCCCGTGTGCCCAAAAGCTGTCTGCAAGCACTCAGATAGTGGCAGTACCTCCTTTACTTCTCCTCTCCCTCATTTCAGGCCTAGACACAAGGGGAAGACTATGGGAGGCAAAACACAGGGAGTGGGGTGGAGAGAGGAATGACCCCAAGACAGGTACAATTGTACCTACACAATATTCTTGGTAACTTCTTCATTGTCTGCACTCAATGCAAAGAACTGCCATGTTCCAGGAAACTTTGAGAATTGCTTCTCACCACATACCCACCCTGTGCTTTTATTACCTGCTTAATTATTGCCTCATTACTTAACCTTTTTTCAGCCACCTGGAGATTTTAAACTCCCTGAGCACTCAGCATAGCATTTGATGTTGTCAGCCAGAATCCATTCTGGTGCACTGAGGTCGTATATCCTTGGAACCATCATGAAAGCCTTCTACCTTTCTATATAGTACCTTAGAGTTGGACTCAGAAAGAGTGAGCGTGTGGTTATGAGTGAGGATGTGCATGTGGGTTTGCCTGGAACTGCATGAGAACATTCTGAGCATGTCATTCGCCTCACAAAAACCACCACCTACCCCCTCTCCTAAGTCCCTTCAAACACATCTTTCTGAGAAAGATGCTAATAAGTGTAGCTGGTTATTTCTGTGTGCATTGAATCGTTTATTTGTCCACGGTCCCTCCATCCATCCTTTCATCCTCCATCCATCCATTCATCTATTGTTGAAAGCTAAGCCACTCCCGCTCTGTCCCTCCTCCAGGTGCAGGTCACCCCTGAAGCCATCTGGGGATGCCAAGGGCAGTGAAGTCTGGTTCTGGCCCCAGCCTCTGCACACTCTCTCTCCTGAAGCTAAGGCTCCTCCTGCTTTGCTGTTTGTCTCTAATCTCCTCCTGCAGATCTTGCCAAGCCTGGCCCTTCCTTGCACTTCTGGTCACTTCTCTTATGCCCTGGAAAGGTGGGGGCCAGCAGGGCCCTCTGCTTCAAGTCGTGCACCTCCATCTCCCTGGCAGGCACCCTCTTAGTTGCTCCCTTCTTCCCTTTCACATCTCCTGCTCAGCCCTCCTGGAAGTGGCTTCCTCCTTCTGTGGGGGCTGCACACACAGCCAGGGAACGGGAAGTGATGAAGAAAAGTCTTTCGTTGTCGAGGCCGAGCGCTCAGTGTCACCTCCTCTGGGAGGCCTTCCTTCAACACCCTCGCTGCCACTCTGTCACATCTGCCCGTTTATTTCCTCCGCAGCATCTACCCTGACCTGACATTATCTCTCACTTTGGTTGATTTAGTTCGTTTAGCGGCTGTCTTCTCCCTAGAATGCGAGTCCTTGGCTACTGTCTCTCAGGTAGGAAGTTCAATGCTTGGCACACAGCACGGCTCAGCAAATATCCGTTGAGTGAATAACTAAAGAGTGAATGAACCAATAAATGAATGAACTGACCGAACGAATGAATACCGGAGGAGTATTGCCCCAAGTCTGGAGAGAAACTTCCCAGTCCCTGTGGCTCAGGGCTGGAGCTCTTGAGGTCACGGGTATGAGACTGAGTTGGTTATGTCCCTGACCGGGGTGTGGGGGAGGCGCTCAGATACTAGTTTCCTTCAAAGGGAAGGACAGATCCGGAACCACCTTCTTTGGTCTGAGCTCCTGCCATCTCTGTCCCCCACTGCACTCTCTCCACTCATCCTTTGGACAAACAATGGAATCAAAGTTGGGGACACTCCAGCTCCACCCGGCAGACCCACTTATCTTCTCTGAGACCTCGCCTGACTGCCCCAAGCCTCGACTTCCCTGGGACCGTACTGCCTCAGCGAGCGTGAACACTCTTTGGCTGGAAGTCACTATTCTGTAAATTCCAGGAGGCAACAAAGAGTGCTCAGAAATTTGGGGATGCTGAAAGGATACTTTGGACAACTACAGAGAGTGCAGAAAGAGTGAAGATATAAATGGGGAGGGGGCAGGGGTCTTAAGCAGGAACTCCTCTGCCCTGCAGACCCCGTACACAAACCTCACATTCTGTACATAACAGTACTGACAATCAATCATGTGCGGGACAACAGTTACAAGTCACCTCTTGCACACTGAGATCCTTGCCGTCCTCACATTAGCCCTACGGGGGTACTGTTAGCCCCATTTTACTATGATTAAAAAATCGAATTACAAAGAAGTTAAGCATTTGCTTACAGTTACACAGCAGAGTAGAGGACTTGGGATTCGAACTCAAGGGATCTGACACCAGAACCCACGCTCCTCGCCACTGAGCGCCGGCTCTCTGCAGCCAAGTCCGGTCCTTAGAGACCTCTGCGGACAGGCGGTTTGAAAAGGTTTCCGATTCCTCTCGGCCTGCAGGGCGCGGGGACGCTCCCACTTCTCCAGTGCCGCCGGAGCGGGTGCCACAGCGGCGAGTCGGGCCAGGGACTCGGAGCGCTCGCCAGTCCCGGCCACACGCACTGACCCACGGTGTCCTACGCCAGGCGGAAGACCAGGCCGCGAGGTCCGCACCGGCGCTCGCCCCCAGCACCCAGCTTTCCAGACCCTGCCCCAATCCCCCCGGGATGCAGACGTCGCGGCTCTGCCCCAGTGCGCGCGCTGCTGTCCCGCGCCGCACCCCGGGTGGAGGCGGGCAGGGAGGCACCGCCCTAGCGAGGTTCTCCTGGGGCTCTCGCACCGCGCTGGTGTGGGCACAGGACCAGGCAGGTGCGGGCCGAAGTGCGCCGGGCTGCTCTGCGGAAGGACCCCCTGCGTGTGTATTGGTGGGCAGTTACTTAGGCGCTTTGAGCCCCGCGACAGGACCTCGCCGGAGAGTCCTTGGGACCAGATCTGCACCTGCCTAAAAGGCCCGCGGGAGCGCCGTGTCGCCTGCCCTTCCCCCTCTCCCATGCCCCGCAACTCACAACAGAACCTACACCCAGAGTTTAGGTGCTCAGCCTTTACCGGAGCCCGGGGCCCCTTTGGCCCCTGGCTGGGAGAGGCCTTTGCAGGCACATCTTTATTCACCTGGGAATGGCGCAAACTCCCTAGGTGCAGGGTAATCCAGGCGTTCTAGAGAGTTCTAGTCGTTCACGCACTGTTCGGTCTTGAGTGTCAATGATGTACAGAGAGATGCATGGAGGTTGTTTTTTTTAAATGACCAATCCCGCTGCCTGCGCCCGTGGGAACGCACACTTACGTCCCCCACCCCGATCCTTGATGCGCTTCCAGGATCTGTCTCCTGGTGCTTCTGCGCGCTGGGCTGGGGTTCTCGCCTGAAGGTGCTGGCCAGGTGTGCGACGGAGCCTAGTTTCCCTGCCCTCCTTCCCTTTGCAAGATCTCCCAGGGCCGGGATCTGGCGAGCCCCAAAGAAAATACAGCTCGAAAGCTTGTGGAACTAAGTCTCCACTCTGCGTGGCGGTCACTTTAGTCCTAGATCCAGGAGGAAGTTGTTGGAACCGGAAGTCTCCCTCTGGGGTCCTAGCCGAGAACCCCTTGAATATCGGTTACAGTCCAGGAGATCACAGATAACTAAAATTCTTGTCTCTGGGAAAATGGAGACCAAAACATACCACTTCACACACATACGGGTCCCCAGGAACCTCGTGGGCTGAAATGAAGGAAAGATCTGCCCTTGTTGGCCTTAGTTTCAGGGAAGTATGTAGGCACTTTCTACCCATTTCTCCACTGGAGAGATGGAGGCTTCAGTAATGGAAGGAAAGGCATATTGATGGCCAGGGGGAGCTCTGACACTGAGCCTGCACCGGCCTGTCTCTGGGAAGAGGCTCAAAACGTTCAAGTCTCAAAGGAGGCTCTAAAGCCCAGAAGGTTAAATTCCGATGATCTGGGCAGAGCTGGCCCCTTGGGACAAAACAGGGCTCTCCTCAAAGTCCTCTCTGTTCCCTCAGGGTAGACTTCACCCCTTTCTCCCCCGGCAGGCTTTCACTCTGCAACAGAGAGGCCTACACATCCAACTGACAGGCTAGAGGGTCTCTTCCAGGTCCGTGGCACTGTTGTCTAGTAAGAGGTGGTTTTTCCATCCTATACCCAGAAAACTAAGCTGGAGATGGGAGGAGATGAGGGGCCAGGATTCCATGGGAGCAGGAAAAAGCTGGCTTCCTGATTCTCTCCTGTGTGGAACCTTGAGCTCAGCCCCCACTTTTCCCTCCTTTCGCCACTCTCCACTCATTTTCTCTCCTTCAGTCCCCAGAGCCCACTGGCACATCCACACTCCCTCAGAGCCCTGGCCTCATTCTGCTCCTATCACGGGAGAGAGCATGGCCCATAATTCCCTTCTCCTCTAAGGTTACATCTGTCCACTTGCTCCCTCCCCCAGCCCCAAGAGTTTGTGGGCTGCCAGGAGCAGCTGTGTTGACTCCTATTCCAACCCCCCACCCCCAACCCAAGTGTTGTCCTCATGGATGGTGGGAGAGGGCTCCTGGATTCTCTCAGACACAGAGCTGGGCTAGGGAGCCTGTCTGTGGCAGTGAGGAGGCCTCTGAGACTGGTGAAGGGCAGTGTGGGGAGGAAGAGGCAGCAAAATGCCCAGACAGCAATTCTATGATTGGGCAAGAGCTCAGCTTTAGATTCAAGTTTGAACCCCAGTTCTGCCACTTTTTGGCTGTGAAACATAGGCAAAGTGACTTCTTTCATGGACCTCAGTTTTCTTGTCTGTAAAATAGGGATAATAAGAGTACCTACTTCATAGGAGAGCTGCTAGGATTAAATGAGATCATGCTCACTTACGGTATTTTTTAGCAACAGCGATAAGACTTCCTTTCCATATCAGAGACTCTGCTATTCAAACATTCTAGTCCAGCCTTAAAGAACCAGAAATGACCAGTTGGGGTTCCTGCTCTTTAGCGTTTGGAAAATGGGTCGCTTTCATCCTTCTCCTCTGAGCACAACTCCTCCCTGGGTCAGGGTCCTTTTAAAGCACCAAGAGTGAAAAGACCAAAGGAATTTGGAGCTCCCATGGTCAGTCTGCTCATTTAGTTGGTACAGGCAGGAGATGAGATGTGTGTGTTGTGTGTGGGTGGGGGGTAGAAGGTTTTGAGGAAGAGGTCGCTGCTGCCCTCCAGCTTCTGGCTCCCCACTCCCTGAAACTTTAAGCAGCAGCGTTTTCACACCCCATTGATTCTCTTTGTAAGCTCACCACTGCCCTAAGGAGTAGGGTCCATGTTCCCTTTTACAGTCACACTGTGAGCCAACCAGAGGTCAGGCCTGGTATCTTTGTCCTGGCAGCCACAGTACGCTGGGACCTCGCCGGGGCTGGGCCTGGCATTAGTGTCCCTGCCTGCCCCTCCTCCCACGCAGCCCACTGTCTGCCTGGGGAGGGAGGGGTCTTGGCCCTAGCACCTGTCATCATAGGAGGCAGGGAGTGCACATTCTCATCCACATAATCCTGAGGCTTGTGATTGGCAGGGAGGAGGGCTGAGAAGAGGGAGGATGGGGGGAGACTGTGGGGAGGGCAGAGCAGAGGGGAATGCAGGAGAGATGTTCTTGAGTAACCGCGGACACTGGAGACTGAAGAAGAGACAGCTATAAACAGTGCTTGGCACAGTGCCTGGCACATAGTAGGTGCTTAGGACGTGGTGGTGGTGGTGATTATACTTTCATAGTTTCTTTCTCATTACCTGTCTCCCGGCCTCTCCAACACCCTCCGTCTGGCCAGTAGTAGTAGGTGAGGACGCCGGTGTTCTGACCTCTACTCTCTGCCACCCTTCTGCTGTCCTCTCCTCGGGAACCTTGAGGATGTCTCTTCACATCCACCAACACACCTGGAGCCCCGTCCAGAGCGCACAGCTGCGATCCGACTGTGGACACCTCACCTCCAGTTGACTCATCAGCTTCGGGCCCCGGGTCGGTGTAGGGAGCAAGGACTTGACCAGCTAAGGGCTGAAGCGCAGCGCAGCCTCCTGGTTCCCTAACTCCTAGCTCTTGGCGGAGCCTACAGCGTATGCCCCCGGAGCGAATCGACTTGGAAAATCAAAAAGGCAGCCGATGAGACAGAAGAAACAACTAAATATATAGCCTCGTTCCAGGCTTGGGCCACAACCGGGGGACAGAGGCGAGGCCCCAGGAGCCGGACTTCGTATGTTCGTGATAGATGGCGCTTTCGCTACGTTTTTTGGGGTGTCAGTTCAGGGCTCCGCGCGCCTCTGCTGACCTGCGCAATGTACCCGCCCTCGGTCCTCGCCCAGGTGCTGAAGCAGACAGGGCCAGGTCACGAAGAGAAGCCGACTGCCCGAAACACCCAGGGAAATGCAGTCCCTGCAGAACTGAGCGGGGACCGAACTCTGGCTGGAGAGCCCGGCGCCTGCGTTCTCGCTGCCTTTGCGCTGCGGGGTCTTGGACACCGAGCTTCCTCTCTCAGCCTATTTCCCCCAGCCGCCCTACCATCCCACAGAGCGCGAAAACTCCTAGCCGTTTTCTCTAAACTGAATTCGTTTCCAGATCCAGTCGAGTTTTTCAAGGGGTGGTTGAAAACGCGGGGGCTCTAGAGCCAGGCAGAGCGGGTGCTAATCCAAGCAGCAGTTGTGCGATCTTGGGCAAGTCTTTCTCCTCTCTGCCTAAGTGTCCTCATCGGTGAAGGGGCGGTGATTATTTCCATCTCCTGGGAAAGTTGTGAGGATTAGAGATCACACTGGTAGGTGTGATCTACTCCAGTCCTTTCGCTTGCTTGGGACAGTGCCGGTTTTGCCCGGTTTGAAGGAATGCACAGTTCTTGCAGCCACACTGACCTTGTGTCCAGTGGGTTCAGATTACCAGTTGCCAAGTTTCTGCAGTCCCTCATCCTCGCAGGGGTCCTGGGACCACGTGACTTTCATCTTGGATGGCCCTTGGGTCCCCAAGTGTGGCCAATTCAGTCCTTTCAGGATTCGTCTCCTTTAAAATAATTTACCGGTTTCACCATTACCTTTGCCAAACTAACTGACAAGGTTTAAATTTCTTGGGAATGAGGTGCGGGCAAAATGAGCTTTGCTAATTATTGCACTTAGAATACCAGTTGATGTCTATTTTCTTTTTTAAAAAAGGCGAATCTACGTAACGCAATTAGCCTTTTAATTAATTGTGTGAACAATTCAGTAGCATTTAGTACATTCTTAATGTTGTACAACCACCACCTCCATCTAGTTCCAAAACATTTTCATCACCTCGAAAGAACCTGTTTTCCTTTTTCAGCTCTGTCCCCAAAACTGAGTTGTGTGCAGGCAGACAAATTAGCCATCAGGTCTCCATGATCTTTTCAACTCCTCTTTTCAATGCCCTTAACAAGAGCTCAATTTCCCAAATGATTTGCAAAGTTGATGTCGGAGGACTAGAGAGGCAAGGAGGTGGGAGTAAGGGGAATTCGGAACCCAGGAACCAGTGTGTGTGAGAAAGAGGGGGGTGGGGTGGGTGATGGTGCAGAGAGCTGGAGAGCCAGGTCCAGGTAAATGGTCCTTGATGGCCCTGCACGTCCAAGCCATAGGCTCAATTCTCATCACGCAGGAGTAAGGGCTCTACACATTTAGTTTCACACGAACATTTACACCAGTGGCTTTTAACCACTTTAGGGGGTCTGGGTCTACTTCTTCAAGAATCTGATGAAAGCTGAGGACTCTCCTTCTGGAAAGATGCAGATAGGTGCTTTATTAGTTTCCAAGGGCTGTTGTAACAAATGACCAAACATTTGGTGGCTTACAAGAACAGAAATTTATTCTCTCACAGCTCTGGAGATCAGAAGTCTGAAATCAAGGAGTCAGTGGAGCCATGTTCCCGGAGGATCCTTCCTCGTCAGGTCCTGGTGGCTTTAGGTTTTTTCCTTGTGGCTTCATGACTCCCATCTCTGCCTTGGTCTGCACATGACTTTCCCTTCTCCTGTCTCTTATGAGAGAATACTTGTCATCAGGTTTAGGGTCTACCTGGAGAATCCAGGATTATCTCGTCTTGAGATCCTCTACTTAATTAAACTGTAAATACTCTTTTTTCCAAATGAGGTCACATTCGCCTGTATTGGGGGTTAGGAGCTAGAAATATATTTCTGGGGGAGGGGCTATCATTCTACCTAGTACAGGTGCATACATCCAATTCCATATGCATCTGCAAGGGCACCCAAACTCTTGTTCAGGCTAGGAGTCTCTGATTTAATGTCACAAAGGATTTCTTTGATGTCACTGTTAGAAAGGTGGAGAGAAAAGCCATCATTCCTGTTGCCACAGTTTTCTTTAAGGAAGGACCCTCACACGTGCCTAAAAGGAGAAAATGAACCCACCATTCTGCTTCTGTGATATCATCTACCCTTTTGAGGAAGGACATTCCAGAACAGAAGGCTAGAGACAGAAACTGGTTGCCTTTTTACAAAGAAGCCCTTGAAAACTGCAGCATCAGCCAGAATCCAAATTTGTGAAAATGGACCAACAGGAAATTTCACCCTGTCAGACAAACTTCATAAAGGCCCTGTAGGGGCTCTACTGCTCAGAGAGGCCTTTTAAGAAAATTGCAACTTTTAGTCAGACCCTGAGGGAAGTCTGTCACAAAGATCTTTACACCCCTTCATGGCTTCTCCTCCTGGGGGTGATGGTGAGGGAAGGGCTAGCTCTTTTTCAAGGAATGAGAGAGGTGTGGAGAAGGAGAAAAGGGATCAGGGCTGGGGAGAGGTTTTTCCCAGAGCGGGGAACAGGACAGGCCCCAAAGATAGAAGTGACAGCTTCCTCGGCTGAGTCCCTAGGTCGCCACCTGTGTCCTTCCTGCAGATTGGATTTATAGAGTGTAACATTTTAATAAAAAACACACACACCTTCCCATTTTGGTACATTAAGAGATTTCTAACAAAACACTGTAATGTTGCTATAAATTTTTCTCCCAGCACCCTCACAAGTAATAACTCAGCTCTGGCATTTTGCATTTAATGTTTATTTTGATGGCTACATTCCAGCCGGAGTGGGGGCTCAGGTTGGGGAGAGAGAAGGCAAAAATGCCTCCTCTTTCCTAGCCATTAACTGTATGTTTTTAATAAAGTCTCCACAAATTGGGGAGCCAACACTTGCAAAGGAAGGAGAAAAATCATGACACCTTATCAGGAAGTGCCAGTGGCCTCAGTTCTAGGAAGTAGCTGGGGTGAGGCCTGGCTGGGTGCTGCCAGTATGGGTTCCCAGAGGGTTTCTGGAATGTCCCTTTTGCCCATGCCATGCGTTCAGCCTGAAACGCCCTTCTCTTTTCTCCATAGTAGCTTCTGAGGCACAGCTCAAGCCTCATCTTCTGGAATTTTCCCCACACCCTTTCTGTACTGGAGTTATGAACCTCTCCCCTGAACAGCATTCAGGCTATCCAGTTATCACCTGTAATGTAATCTTTGGCTGGAACGGGCTCAGACAAAGAATGTTCAGTGAATGAATGAATGAATGAACGAATGAATGAAGTAGAACTGGTTGGAACATTTTGTCTCACTATATCTGAGTTACTTCCATGAAAGCAGATACTTTGGGAATTCTTAATTACTTTCCTCTTTAAAAAGGCATCTGAATAGCTCAAAACTCTGTGGAAGCCAGTGATTTTGAATACAGCACCTTTTTGTATAAAGAATCCCTTTTTCATTCAAAGATGCTGTATTACAGTTGTCTTACACCCAGGACACAGGTCAGAAGAGAAGTCAGTTAGGCCTTCTAGTCTATTGCTTTGCCTCCAGGTAAAAATGGAAGGTGGGATGCTACTCTAAACTGTCAAAGATGTGGGGGCTACTTCCTGGAGGTTGAGGCTAAGGATTCTGATACCTGATGACTGACTAGGGCTCAGCCTCTCCGTGCCTGGGCTGTGGGGCCTCCCCAGTACCCTCTCACCACCAGCATCTCCTTCTTAGGACCTCACAATCCACCTACTTCTCTTCCATTGGGGCTGCTGATTTAAGCCTGGCTTCTGGGTTGCCCTATTCCAGAGGCTTACTCAAATCATCAGTGGAGAAAGATTACACACCACGATCGAGTAGGCTTCATTTAAGAGGCACAGGGATGGTTCAACATACACAAATCGATTAATGTGATACACCACAGAAACAAATTAAAAAATAATCATATGATCATATTAATAGACGCAAAAAAAAAAAAAGCCTTTGACAAGATACAGCATCCATTTATGACCAAAACACTTCACAAAATTGGTATAGAAGGCAAGTGCCTTAACGTAGTAAAAGCCATTTATGACAAACCCTCAGCCAACATTATACTTAATGGTGAAAAACGAAAAACTTTCCCTCTAAGATCATGAACAAGGCAAGGCTGTACACTATCGTCTTTGCTATTCAATATAACATTGGAGGTCCTAGTGAGTGCAATCAGACAAGAGGAAGATATACAAGGCATCCAAATAGGAAATGAAGAATTCAAACTGTCACTATTTGCAGATGACACGATTCTTTATATAGAAACCCTTAAAGACTCCACAGGAACGCTACTAGAAATAATAAGCAAATACAGTAAAGTCTCTGGATACAAAATCGATGTTCAAAAATCCAGTGTTTCTATACTCTACCAATGAAGTGTCAGAAAAAGAAGTTGAAAAAATAATTCCTTTTGCAATTGCAACAAAAAGAATAAAATACCTAGGAATAAAGTTAATGAAACATGTGAAGGACCTATATAATGAAAACTACAAGACTCTATTAAAAGAAATCTAAGAAGATACAAAGAAATGGAAAGATATTCCATGTTCTTGGATTGGAAGAATCAGCATAGTTAAAATGACCATATTACCTAAAGTCCTATATAGATTTAATGTAATCCCCATTAAAATCCCATTGGCATTTAAAAAAAAAATAGAACAAAAAATCATCAGATTTGTATGGAAGCACAAAAGACCCTGAATTGCCAAAGCTATCCTGAGAAAAAAGAGTGAGGCTGGAGGCATCACTCTGCCCAACTTCAAATATTACAAAGTGACAGTAATCAAAACGGCATGGCATTGGCAACAAAACAGACACACGGACCAGTGGAACAGAATCCAGAGTCCAGAAGTAAACCCATACTTATATGGACAAATAATTTTTGACAAAAATGTGAAAAACCTACAGTGGAGAAAGGAAAGCCTCTTCAATAAATGGTGCTCGGAAAACTGGAAAGCCACCTGCAAAAGAATGAAACTAGACTATTGTCTGTCACTACACACCAAAATTAACTCCAAATGGATTAAAGACCTGAATATAAGATTTGAAACAATAAACTGCATAGAAGAAAACATAGGAATGAAACTCAAGGACCTTGGACTTAAAGAGGATTTTATGAATTTGACCGCAAAGGTAAGGGAAATAAAAGCAAAAATAAATGAATGGGATTACATCAAACTAAAAAGTGTCTGCTCAGCAAAAGAAATCGTCAACAAGGTAAAGAGAGAACCATCTGAATGGGAAAATATATTTGCAAGCAACGCTTCTGATAAGGGCCTAATATCCAGTATATACAAAGAACTCATACAACTCAATAATAACAACAACAAAAAAAAACACCATTTTTTTTAATTGCAAAAACTGGGCAGAGGATCTGAACAGACACTTCTCCTCAGAGGACATACAAATGGCCAACAAACATATGAAAAGAGGCTCAACATCACTAGCAATTAGAGAAATGTAAATCAAAACCATGATGAGATACCATCTCACACCTGTTAGAATGGCTATAATCAATAGGACAAGTAATTACAAATGCTGGAGAGGATGCGGAGAAAAAGGAACCCTCATACACTGCTGGTGGGACTGCAAATTGGTACAGCCACTTTGGAAAACAGTATGGAGATTCCTCAAAAAGCTAATAATTGGATTTACCATATGATCCAGCAATCCCTCTACTGGGTATTTACCCCAAAGACTTACAAAATTGTATTCATAAAGATATTTGCACACCAATGTTCATAGCAGCACTATTCACAGTGGCCAGGACATGGAAGCAACTGAAGATGATAGATGA
>CM053510.1:10982977-11019190 GCA_028627145.1 Eidolon dupreanum | reverse complement strand
TAGCCGGGCGCTCCCTCAGGCATCTCTCCTTCTCTCTTGCCGAAGACCTGCTCCTGCTCTGTCGGCTCCCAGAAACCCTTCCTGATCAAGCTGCGTATCTGACCTATAATCACCAACAATTCGCACCATTTATTGAGCACCTATTAGGAGCCAGACCCAATTCTTGGCTTGTTTTATAGATTCCCTCTTCTGGGTCACCCAATCCAAATTAGCTCCCTCCCCAGGGACTCATTGTCACTTACTTTGCTTTAACTCTTCAGAGCACTTATCACTAGCTGTAATCTCTGTTTTATTTATTTGTTTACTTGTCTGCTGTCTGTCTCCCCCGTTCTAATGCCAGGAACATTGGATGTTTGTTAATGCTCTATCTCCAGGGCCTAGAGAAGTGCTCAGCACAGAACAGATGGTCAGTAAATATTTATTTTTTGTTTAAATGAATGAGTAATCTTCAGAGCAATTTTATAGGAGGGTACTATGATTATCCCCATTTTACAGATAAGAAAACTGAGGCAGAGAAGAAGCCAGGGGCCTTGTAAAAGGACACACATCATTAGGAAGAACAGCACTGGGATTGCACCCCCAGAATGTTTGACTAAAATCTGTGCTGTTCTCCTACTCCACACCACCTCCCCTGGACCACCTGGCTTTCCTTAAGGTGAATATTCTGTTGGAAACAGAAGACCTTGTCCAAAATGGACCTTGTGGCCCTTACGTTTGAAAAAACATTTCCCAGATATTTGTGTTCATGAGCCTAAAAGATCCTGTTTTCTTTCGTTGTCACAGAAACCAATCAGGTTATTATCATTACATAGCATTTTATATTGAAGAAATCAAAGCTCAGAGAGGTTGAGTGCTTCCCTAAAGACACACAGGGAGGAAGTGGCACAGGTGGCATTTGACTCCGGTTCTGGCTGGAAAGGCTGCGCACATCTCGTCTCTCAGACACATGGCCTTCCAGGCAATCTGACTGATCCCTCTGGGCTCACACAGCCAGGAAGTGGTAAAGCAGGAACCAGGCCAGGAGGTCCTGGGATGCCACTCCAGTTCACAGCCCCAACTCAGTCGTGCAGCCTGGAAGCCAGGTGCGCAGCAAGAAGGTATGAGGGCCCTGACTGAATACAGGTATGGATGCCCTGAGGGCCAGGAATTAGCAAAAGACATTGTAACCCTTATCAGGGAAACTCACAAGATCATCTGTGTGCATGTGCACGTAACTGTGTGTGTGTGTGTGTGTGTGTGTGTGTGTGTGTGTGTGTGTAAAATACTAAGGCCTGAGTAGTCATAGCCTCTCGCCTGACCCTCACCCCACTCCACTATGGATCAGAGTAATTATGGAGGGAGGGTGAGGGGCAGAGAAGCTAGAAAACCTGGCCATTTACGTGGGAAATCCTGCAGAGACGTTGGAAGTAGGGAAAGTGCAAAAAGGATGAAGGTGCAGGCAAGGTTGAAAGAGTGAGGTTTTGAGGGTCTGGATTCAGAGAGAAGGGAGACTAGGAGGAAGGCTGCCAAGGCTAGGAGCTGGGCAAGCAGAGGGGAGAGAGGGGCTTTAAGTCTTTAAGGTGTTTTCAGGGAGGCTGTCCTTGACATTCCTCTTTCCACTCACCACGACTCCCAGAGCAGTGGTGTTGGGGTCCTCCGGGAAATAACAGCAACATGGGCTCTGCAGCTAAGACGATGGGCACAAGGAGAGATTCTTGAACTTGGACCCAAGAAACTGGGTTCTCATGCTTGCTCTGCTCATATTAACAGGCTGTGCAACCTTAGGCAGATCACTTGGCCTCTCTGAGCCCAGCTTTTTCACAGCGACTCCCACCCGTGAGGAGCTGGGAGGACTGTGTGGGCCGAGGAGTGGGAAAGTGCTCTGTGAGCTCTGAGGTGCTGAGCACATGGGGAAGCTGGGGGGCTGGGTTTCTTACTGTAACTGCCAGTTATGACCTTGCTCTGGGCTCCCAGGGAATTCTGGGTCTGGTTACCTATCCAATTGTCTCATAAATCCTCTCAGCCTTAATTTCACTGTATTTAATCTTCCTAAATTTGACAAAGTCAGTCTACCTCTTTTAGGGGGCTGGTCTGGGTGCCAACACAAGTGTCCAGGTCCTGGGGTGCTGTCCGGCTGTCCTCTTTTCAGTCTTTCGGTGCCAGGGAGAGACTGATGGCTGTGTCTGCTGCCTGCTGGTCTTGGTGTTAACTTTACAAGGTTGCCCTTGGTGTCCCCTCAGACCCAACTCTTTCCTCTCACCTTCTCCAGGTCAGATACCATGCCAGGTGTCTTTACCCATGACATTCGTTGAATGCATGGAAGTACCCTTGGCAGTAGGCATCACAATTGCCACTTGCAGACCAGGAAATCATGATTCATAGCACTCAGCTAGTTAGTGGTGGAGCTTGCAGGCTGAACTCAATGACTTCCGTCTCCTGGTCCCATCTTGGTCGCAATACCACATTGACGATGAAGTTATTTGTCAACTGTCTTACTCTTTGCAAACATAAATCATCCCCATCACTGAATGTACTTGTTAAGCTTTATTTTTCTGGCCGTGCTAATGGATGCACACTGTTCTGAAAGCCACCACATGCAGGTCACACGCATGACAAGTCTCCAAGCCCTTGGAGCAAGCAGTTCCTATCACCACCACCTTGCAGAAATGTGTATAAACAGCACCCCAAGCCTTGCTGACTCCTGCCTTTTTTCTATGCCATTCCCTTCTGTCTCTGATTGTACTTTTCCTCAGACCCTCCCTCTCCTCTACGTTCCTCCCCACCTCCCTTTCAACCTGGCCTGCCCCCTCTCACTCTCTCCCCCAGACCGGCCTCTGGAGCCAAAGTTTGGCCGGAATGAAAGCCACTGGCCAGGCCCATAAATCAGCGGCCTGTGCCCCTTCACCTTCCCCATTAACCTCTCACACTGGCCGGCATTAGGTGTTACACTTGGCTGCCATAAATTACTTGCCAATGAATTTATGAGCGTTCACCCATTAGAGGCCGCTTCCTTGTCCTCCCCGCACTTTCCCTCGGGGTGTTCCAGAGATCAAGCCCAGGACTTACGGGCTGTGCCTGGTCCTGGCCCGTGACTTCCCATTCGGTGCTTGGCACCAACCTCCTATTATAGACAGGGACTAGAAGACAGAAGGGATTGAGGGAAGGGCGGGGCACATGTGGAAGGGACCCCTGAACTCTGCTACCCACAATTCCCCTCCCCAAAGTCCCTTACCTGCAGCCTCCACACATTTACCTCAGAAGGTAAACTGATCCTTAACAATAATAACGCCCACCATCATTTATCGTGTTTCTACTGTTTGCCATACACTCCTGTAGTCACTGTCTCTAGTTCTTTTAACAAACCTGTGGAGTATGAGTTATCTCATTTCACAGATGAGGAAAGTATGACATGAAGAGGCTCCCAGAATGACAATGAAAGACAGCAACAATCGCTACACTCTCCTTTCTTCCAGACCACCATCTGTGAAGGGAGGAGGCCAGTATACAGATGAAAAAAACCAAGGCTCCCAGAGGTTGGCTGACTTGCCCAAGTCACTTAGCTTATTAGCTTATCAAGGGCAGGTCTGGGAACCACTGGCATTGACGGTTAATGGATTGCATTATATCCTACTCTATAACAATCCAATTCTGCAAAAACAATTCCATGCATGAAACCATGACAACTGTGAATCAGAACCCCTGTCTCATTCCCCTGTCACACTGCAAGTTAGTTTACAGTAGTAATGCCCATTATATGATAGTAATGATGACGACCATGATGATGGTGACCGACATATGGGATGTCACTCCGTCCCTGTTATTATGCCAGGTGTCTTACATGCAGAAGCTTGCTGAATTTTCACCATCGTATGAGGTAATGTTATGGTTATGCCTATTTTACAAAAGAAGAAACTGAGGCCAAGAGAGGTCAACTGATTTGTTGAAGGTCACCCAGCTAGCAAGGGCCAGGTTCAGGAGTCAGACCCCAGCAGTCAGCCGCCAGAATGCTCGCTCTTCGCCACTAATAGAGATACTAATAACAAATGTGATGACGCACAAGTAATGAGAGCAACAGGTGGCCAACAGCTATGAGTCTACTGGCCCTTGGGGCAGGAAAGTCCTCTGTGGGTCACCCAGGGGATGAAGGCTGCCTGCTTTTCACTCTTCCTCTTTTGCTTGGTGGCATCAGGGGCTAGAGCTTTAAGCTTCCCCTAGATGAGCCCAGGTCCACTTGAGGTGCCTGTCCCTGGGTGTGGCCCCAGATCTGCCCCCCTGACTCCTGAAGTCATGGGACCTCCGCTATAGCTTTCTAATGTGGTGCTGAGGAGAGGGGCAGTGTTTGGAATGATAGAGAGCAGCTGAGAAGGGGACAAGGAAGGATGTGTGGAGAGGAAGCTGTTTTCTCAGGGCCTGAGGTGGGACGTGGCGCAGAAGTCTCGGAGGAGGCCTCTGGGGCGACCTGCCACCAAGGCCCATATGCCACCTCTTGCTGTCCCCCCAACCCTGGGCTCTGGCACGTGTAAATACCCTCTGTGCAACTTGGCCACAACTCCAAGAAAGGTAGACAACGACTTGTGTTCCTCTTGGTTGTGTATAACCCTGAGACAGAGGGAAAAGGATGGGTCAGCCAGAGGGCACTGCCACTACCTGCCACCTTGAGATGGAGGATTCGGGCCCAGTTGTATTGGAAAAGGCAGAAGAGCCGGCGTCATCCAGACCTAGTACGGATCCCATCTAAATTGAGTTGAATAGTGTCCCCCTAAAGTTCACATCTACTCAGACTTGTGAATGTGACCTTATTTGGAAGGAGGGTCTTTGCAGATGTAATTAATTAAGATGAGGTCAGACTGGATTAAGATGGGCTCTAATCCCATGACTGGTATCCTTATAAGATGAGAAAAATCTGGACCTGGAAACACAGGAAAAAGGCCCTGTGAAGATGGAGGCAAAGACTGAGTGTTGCATCTACGTGCCAAGGACTGGCAGAGATTGCTGGCCAACACCGGAAGCCAGGAGAGGCAAGGAAGGATTCTTTCCTTAGAGTCTTTGGAAAGAGAATTATTCTGCTGACACCCTGATTTTGGACTCCTGGCCTCCAGAACTGGGAGGGAATAACTTTCTGTTATTTTAAGTCACCCAGTTGGTGGTACCTCGTTATGGCAGCCTTGGGAAACTAATACACAAGCTCCATCACTTGTGAGCTGGGTTGCCTTGTGTCGGTCACTAGCCTCTCCAAGCCTCGGTAAGCATCCTTACAGCAAAGATGATCATACTTGGTTCAGAGATGGAGTGTTGTGAGAATTAAGTGCAATCACATACACAGCCTGAAGTGGTCAGTACACAGCAGTGGCATCTGACATCGGCATGTTTAAATGTAGCCCTTCCTTAGAGCTGTGTTCCCAGTTGCTTATGGAGGGATCAGGAGCACCCTGTTATTCTTTATGGTTAATTTTGGAAATTTCGAGGTAACAATTAGATTAAAGTTGATCATATCTACGTAATATTTATTAAAAGTTGTAAACTCAACATTTTGAAGAAAAAGAAAGTCATAGTTTTTACTCCGTGCACACAGATTACATGCTTGTACCAACTGAATGCACAGTTAGTTTATACCAGATGCCAGCTGGCTGCCTGATGCCAACTGGAAATAAAGCTATGTATGTATATATACACTCATATAAACTGAGCTCTAACCTTGTATATAAAACCATATGTGTCTATCTCTTTTTGCATATTGGATGCCTATATATTCATAACAGATGCATACATACGTATATATCTCTTCAGCAATTCCATACAGCAAATATTTATTCAGTATTCACTCTCTGCAGGGCGTGTGTGTGTGTGTGTGTGTGTGTGTGTGTGTGTGTGTGTGCAGTTATAGAGGAATATGTGTTTGTACATAAATAATATATACACGTAGCTGATTATACCAGAAGCCAAACAAATATTAGATGCAGAGAGTGGGAGCATTGCTGGTGGAAAGCAGAGTATACTCCAAATTTTCTGCTTGGGAAATGTGCCAAAGCTTGGAGGTAAACGCTAGCACCCAAACGAGAGAGGAGGCAGCACTGAGCAGATGGCGGGCAGGCCTTGGGGGGTCCCCTCTAATGTGATCAGGGTCACTCTCAGGACTATTTGCTCCTTTAGGTCAGTTGCACCCATGTGGGTGGAGACATGGCTGAAACACCTTTTGAGAAGAGTAGCATCTGGGGAGCATGGCCACTTGTTCCCACCTTTCACCCTGAGCATCTCATCCTGGATACAGGTGCACCAGTGCTCCCGGGCACCAGCCTCCATTTCCGAGGCTTCCACGTGTCTCACATGCCCCACCTCTTTCTTGATGACATTTCTCTTCATGAAGGGGTCAGGCCAGATAAGGCTGAATCAAAGCTCGCTGGTGGCCCCAATGCTCATATCCTTCCTCTCATAACTGAACTGATTCATTCTTCCCCTGCCTTCCCTACTAGACTCCAAAGGGGACTGTTGGGTCTTGTTGGCTGCCCCGCCTCTAGGACTCAGCACGCAGCATGAACCGGACAAGGCCCTCCATGCGATGCTGGTAACACGGAGGCTGAGAGAGGTGGAGGGGCTAGTCTAAGGGCAGCTAGGCAGTGGGGCGTGGCTTGGGCGCCCACACCCTGACTCAGCAGACTCGCTGCTAAAGAAATGCAGCAGCTCTTTGCCCCGTGTGCCCTACTCTGGTCCGACCCTCCCAGCAGCATGTGAGCTCCAGGGGGCGGCCCACCAGGTCCACTAAATCAGAAGCAGTAGGTGCTCAGCTGGCTTAGGGTCCTGGGCACAGAGCTCTGGGCCTTAGAGACTAAAAGGGCACATGGGACAGTGTCATCACTCAGGTGGACAGGCACTTCTCCAGCTAAGGCACGGGAGCTAATGTTGCATCTGGGGAGAAAGAGGATCAGCAAGGGACAGGAGTCGGGTTAACTGAAAACGAATGGGATTTGCCTGTGACAAAGGGTCTCTGGACAAGGACATTTGCTATAATAACTAAACATTTCTAAAAGGACTAAAACTTCATTGAGTTTATGTACAGGAGGGCAGTTCGGGGGTGGAGGTTATTCCTAGGCAACGGTGAGGATAAGGAGGGAAAGGAAAAATCTTTTTTTAAGCCCCGTGAAGACTGACTGCCAGGAATTGAACGTACTTTGTCCTATTATAGGTAGGTAGCTGGAGTGACTTCTATTTAACAGATGAAGAAACTGAGGTTCAGAGAGACAAGCAACTTGCTCAAGGTCACACAGCCAGGACGAGGCAACGATGGTCTGGCTCAAGTCCCATGCTGGGCCCTAGGGAAAACCACTGACCCCTGGGCTGAGAGAGTCTTGCTTCTGAATCTGGCATAATAATTATTGCCTGCCTTCCTCCTTTCCTTCTTTTTTTCCTTTTTCTGGGAGGATTTTTGCTTTTTCTCCCCATCAAAACGGATACATTTGGGGCATTCAAATTTGGAATTCTTTTCACCTCTGGTATGCCACCTAGAAAGGACATTGGTTCTGGCCTCCTTATCAGTGACAAGGGCTAAGAGAGAAACATGGGCTTCTGGCAGTGCACCCCCTCCCTTAGGAGCCCCTCTTCTCTGTCTTCTCAGGAGAACGACCTGAGGCCACCGTGAGTGAGGGGGATGGTTTCTGTCAGTGGCCTCTGGTCCCCATCAGCTGGCACAAAAGCAAACCACTGCACACTTAGGTGCTGAAAAAATGAATAAAGGAACTTAAAGCGGGTAATAACATGCTCAACACGCTCCTGGGGACTGGTTCACACAGGCTTGTGACAGTGGGGTGCGGTGTGGCTGTCCCTAGGGGTGACCCCTAGGGACATAGTGGTGTATCTGCCCACCCTGCCCCACTCCCCAATTCCAGCTTAGTGGCTGATCTCCTAGGCCAACAGCCTGGTTTAGTTATTACAGAAAGTGTCCTTGTCTGGAGCCACTTTGTCACAACCCAATTCTGCTAAGCTTAGTAGCTGAGTGTAAGTAGCTGGGTGCCCTTGGGCAAGTTACTTCAGCTCTCTCTTCCTCAACTGCTTCATTTGTTAAATGGGGGTATACTGCAGTACCCACCTCCGTATTTGCTGTGAGGTTTTAGATAAAGCACTCAGCACAGAGCCTGCCATCTGGTAACCTCTGCATAAACGCCTGGCTGTTAAGCTATTTAGCATCACAACAGAGCAGCTGTAAAGGGGGATGGAGGTGCTGAGGAGCAGAGGCTTGTGTGAGTGTGTGAGTGTGTGTGAGGGTGTGTGTGAGCTCCACCTTGGCTTTGGAGATGCTGAGGCCTAGGGTGGACTCTGGAGGCACAGATACAGGTCTCCTGCCTTGCTGAGTCCTCCAGCAAGGAGACTTTTCTCCCCACACAGGCTGTCTCCTGTGAGCTTTGTCATTTGGGCAGGCTGCCTGTCCCTATCCTGGCAAGGGCAAAGAGGAGGCCCAGCCAGGGGGCCCTGGCCCCAGGCGGCTGGCCCTGAGCAAGCCAAGGACTCTCTGTCCCGGGAGGGGAGTAGCCCTGGGCTGCAGCTGCTCCTCCTGGGAGGGGCAGGAGAAGCCCCTCTCTGCCCTCTCAGCCCAGGGGTCAGCACCCCAAAAGGGACGCAACCCGGGAGACCCTCTGGTCCCCTTAGAGCTGCTTCCTCCTCCTGTTCGTTTGCCCCAGAGACCTGAGAAAATGAGCCAAGTTCTGGGGAAACGGGGCTCCAGCTGAGGGCCTGGTCCCCGTGACCCCAATTACTTCTGGTTGGGGGTCTGTCCTCTTGAAGATTCTCTCCCCTTTCCACCCTGCCACTCAGGCCGTGGCCGGCTTTCCAGATTTCTCCCTTTCCCACACTCCTTCCCGCATGATCCTTCACACACCCAGTTCTTCTTAAAGGGGCTCTAAGAAGAACGAATTTCCTATGAGCAGAACAATGCCCTATTAATCTTAAGAGGGATTTGAACTTGGCAACATTTCAACCTTTGATTTAAATATCATTTTGGTAATGGGGGAGAAAAAAAGAAGGCTGACTTTTGGACAATTCCGAGTTTCCAATACCTTCTGAGCATGAGCCGATTTCGAGTATAAAATTAAGTCCCCCTCCCCTCCCATCTCCCTCTGTCCCTCCCTCCCTCCCTCACTCACACAAAAGCTCACTTCCCACATACTTCATGGGGATATTTCAAGTTAAAGTTTTGTTTACCTTATAGAAAAGTTAATTAGTTCCTTTTGATCTCACAGGGAAAACCACACAGGAAATTTTTCTTCAGAAAGTGTACACACGAAGGCACACTTTACCCTCATAACCAGAGATATTCATTAAAACAATTCATTTCGATTTTTAATTTAAAGAAAACATTTTACATTTTCCCCGATTTATTAGTAAGGAAGTAGCTGTCCCTAGGGCAGAGAGCAAAGGGGATCGGCCGCAGTGTCTTTGCTGTGCTAGCAGCCAGTGTTTGGGCAGTTTATAATCTGTCCCTAGTTTGTTTTTCTACTTTGGATAACAAGAGACTTCTGCAGAGAGGCAAACTTTTAAACATGCCAGATTTCAGTCGCCAAAATATTAAAAATCCAGGGTTTTGGAGATCGAGACTGTATGGTTTAAATAAAGATATTTAAGTTCTGAAATATAAATATTCAAGATCCCCCAAAAACATATCATTGCATTAAAATCTGAAACAGGCAGTGGGTGAATCCAGGGAGAAAAATATTTACTCTTTTGAGGTTTATCTAATGAAATATAATAAATAGGACATCATGCTATTTTTTTTTAACCCCTAGAGATATTTAAACAGTACCTGGATTTGTACAATAAGCTGCTTATCAAAAGTCTAGAAAGAGAAACGCTTAGATTTTCAAAATGTGATTTTCAATCTTAAGCACATTTTCCACATCTTGTGTTGTTATTGGATAAGGGATGCCGAGGACCCTGCAAATTGTGGAATTCATTTCCATCGCAGACCGAGTGAAAAAGAAAGAGTATGGCTTCCCCAAGGTTATAAGAACAAATCTAAAGATATTGCTGATGGAGCGGCCAAAATCTGTGGTCTCCATTACTGCAATAAAAAAAAATCTTATGTATAGATACAGTATGGACAAAAAGCCCATGGAAGAGATGTTTTCACAAAAGAAAAACCACAAAAACATAACAGCTCTGCAGAGTGGTGTTGACATCAGTATATAATTTTGAGGATATTTTAGGGTGCGTATCCCTTTCCTGCCCCTGACACAAATATTTAGAGATTGGGACTGTCATTGTTGATAGAAATTAAATTGATGCCACATTCAAAAGATATAAAAACCATGTTAACATATGGGACGACTTTGATGATGTTCTGTACAGCAAAAGTATAAGAATCTGATGACATTTTATTGTCACCAATTTTGTGTTTTAATCTGCCCCAACCACTGCCTTTAAAAACAGCACTCTTAAGGTAGATTTCTTGATCAAAAGCTTTTACCCGAAGATAAGTTTTTTTTAGTTTAAATATACCCCACTCTCCGATTTTCTTTTGTTGTTGTCGTTTTTGAACCGGTGAAGGTGTGTGACAGGCCATTTGTGAAGTTAGAAAGGAATGTGTGTATTTTGAAGAGGGATTTAAAAACACTGGCTTTAGGAGCAAATTCCTGCCAACTAACAGCCCCAGGGAGGCGGTTATTAACTCATGTTTCCAAAGTCTTTCTGTTCAAAAGCAGAGTCCAAAACCCTTTAAAAAATCGTCCTTCTAGAACATAATTATTTTCATTTCCTTCCTAAAATACCTTAGATATTTTTTCTAAAAAATATTTATGATTTTTAGAATTAGAAATATTCTTTTTTTTTCCTTTTTCTTTTTGCCTTGAGGAAAACGGTTTAATGTAAAGTTCAGGGTGGGGAGAGGCTCATTTAACAAAATCAGCGGAAAACAGAAGCTTCAAACCGATACCCAATTCCCTCTTTGCTTTGCCAAATAACAACTAAAAACCAAATACCTCCCTTGAGACCATCGATTGGGGGGGTTCCTCCCAAATAAATATGCATCTATTTCTATTTTCATCAAAACAAATAATTTTCTCTGTGGCTAGAAGTTTCAGAATCTGGGGCCCTCATTTCTCTAGGGCTCTTCATTAGAAACTTTGAGATTTCACTGCATATGTATAAAATTTTCCTCTCCATGAATCCCCACAAAGTTGACACATTTTCTTGGAGGGGAACAGTGGGCCACGATAGAGTCGGGAACCCTGTTCGACACCTCATTGGCCTGAATGCAAGAGGGAAAGGGGTAAAAGAGCTAAGAGAAAGACACAATCCGAAAGGAGAAAATGTTGGCAGAGTGATAAAAAGAACAAGACAAGTAAATATTTTTCTAGCGTGCTTCCAAGTTAAAAACCAATGAAGCCACCCACTTAAAGAAAGGAAAAACAAAATCCGTCCCTACCTTTGTCAGATGCAAAGTAATGGGGGAACTTGTTTCCAGAGTGCTTATGACCTACACAGAGCTTCTTACCTTAAATCTATACATTTTGAACAAAAACAGCTTGGAGCAATTCTCTCCAAACAACCCCAAATGCTAACCATTCCATTTCAAGATCAGGTTTCTCCTTCAGCCTAGACGGTGATATCAGTTGAGTTTTTTTCTTCTCTTTTCTTTTTCTTTTTCTTTTTTTTAAAATATGTATTCTTATGTTTCCAATCCTCAAATGTACTTTTTTCGTCTTTGTTAACGCTCCTTCTGGCCGCTGGCTGGGAGGGGAGCCATCAGGAGTCCTTCTTTTCAGGACAATTAGCCTCCTACTTGATCATTTTAAGACAGAATGATTTGTTATGGTCACTGAGTCAGGGCTCCCCCCACCCCCCAATATTGTTGCAGATACGTAAAGTTTACTGCATGCTGTAAATATGTCAGCTTTTGCCAGGGAGTTTGCTAATAAAGAACTCAGAGGTATTATTGATGGAAAAGATAATGTTTTCAATAAGACTTGCAGGGGCTGAAGTCCGAGACATTCCACACCCAGCAAAGCACAGGCGTTTGAAATGCCGACCAGCGCTGGCTGAGGGTGCCGTGCTGGGCCTGCCGGCCACAGGCCAAGCAGCTGCCCATTTTTTGGCAGTCACTGTGACTCTGTATTTCGGCACTATTTTAAATGCCTGATTTTTTTTCTTTTTCTTGACTGTCACTAATAGCCGAGCTTATCAGAGAATCACCAGAGATCATTTTCCCATGACGATTCTTTTTGCTTTTATCAGCTCACCCTGTTGATGGGAGACAGAAAGAAATCCAACCTTTTACATTCGAATCTCACTTTTTCGTTTTAAATGGCAACTTCTGAATAAGATTCGTTTTTTCTTGACATTCATTTGTGGATCCTTCTTCTGCCTCCTTCTCTCACCAAGACTAGAAGACATCGCAGAAACTTGGTCTCCGTTCGCTACATGGCCCTGGTCTCACAATCACAGTCACTCACTATTGGTTTTTGTCACATCGCCCCACATGACAGTTTCATCTGGTGCTAATGTGGCTGTCACATGGGTTGGCCCTTAGGATTCCATGCTTATTTACCATTAATCAAATGCATCATTATGAATTGTGTATGTGTTTTAGAGCAGACCCAAGCCCTGGCTCGATATGGAAGTGCGTTTTTCACTCATGTTCAGATGTTTTTCACTCACATCTGCTGTGAAGATGAATGGTGAGGCCAAAGTGACATTCTTTGTGTTTGCCTAGCTCAGAAATCTACCACCCTAAATTGCAGGTTGGTAAGCAATGTCCAGGTAGCATTCGTTTTTCCAGATCATTCTTATTATTACTTATGGGCCACCACAACCTGGTAAGAAAGAGTCCTGAACAAAGTTATGGGAAAGCCCCATCTAGGCTTCCCAGGGGTGAGTCTCTCCTTTTGACTGGGATGATTTTAGTTTTAAATTGAATTTAGTCAAAATGAGGACTTGCCATTCTAATTTGGAAGAATGCGAAGTATTTGCAGGCTGAGCTCTGATGGTTGGGGGTGGGGTCCAGGAAGGTGATAGCACTGGATGCCTTTGGGAGCTGAGGACTGCTTTCCTGGGACTCATTCGCCAGTTGGGGCTCTATGGGAAAATTCTGAATTCTGGAACCAACCTTGAAAGGCCTGTATACTGTCAGTCGATGGGAACCTGGAGTCTCCCAGGCCTATAAAGAGGGTTTTTATTGGGGGTTTACAGTGATCAAAGTCTTTCCTGAGGACCAGGATCATGATTCAGGTAAAAACCCTTTCCTGAGCTGTCACAATAGTTCCAGAAGATGGGACTTGGTGCCTGAGACTGAAGGGCCCCAGCCCTGACCCCTCTCTCCCAGGTAGGCTGGGGACACAGATCCGATTTGGGGTCAGCTCACATATTTTGATGTCTAATTGCCAGCAGTCCTCAGCACAGATCTGGCACACAGAAAGAGATTGGTCCCGAGCAGTGACGAGAGGCTTATTTTATATTTCCCCCACCCCTCAAAGCAGATAGGCTTGAATTTTGACTTGGTCGCTCTTCCCAGGGAGGTGGGGGCACATTTGCCCCAGGAAAAGGTCTCTATTATGAGGCTTTTCCGGGCCACTCCAAGGCTCATGATATTAGTGAAATCTGTTAAAAATGAATACCTTTTAAGAATATGCTGCTCGTGGTCTGCCATGGCCTGTGGCTGGGGAAGCTTAGGAGGGGCTAAGAATAATGAATTGCACAGTGGGCTCAGTGCTGGGCTTTCTCGTGTGGCTTCCTGGGCATGTTTTGGGAACTCTATTTCTTCTGAAGCCTCTTTTTCTGCCTGGAAGGTCTGGGCCACTTCCCCATAGGGAAATTCAGGGGCGCCAGAGCACAGATTTTCAGCCCTTCTTTCCTTCTTCT
Organism: Eidolon dupreanum; assembly: GCA_028627145.1. NCBI lineage: Eukaryota > Metazoa > Chordata > Mammalia > Chiroptera > Pteropodidae > Eidolon > Eidolon dupreanum. The sequence goes on along the minus strand of CM053510.1, from coordinate 11,005,372 downwards.
CCTGATCGGCAGGAGAGATGGTGCAAACAGTTGGTGCAGAAGCAATATCTGCAGAAGCAGCCTCCAAGAGCTGAGCCAGGTGGCAGCTGCTGGTGGAGGGTTGGGTGGCAAGAGGTGGCCCCTCTGTACATAGACTGAAGAGTATGTGAGTGGTGTGTGGGTGTGGGGGACTGCCCTCACTCCCCAGGCCAAGCCTCGAGCTTTGTTTCTGTCCTGTAGGGACATTTGCTCAGTGGGGAAGTAGCCCCGATGTTGCTGTCAGCTAGGATGAGCCTGGAATCTGGACCGGGCGTAACCTCAGAGGGGAGGACAGCTGAGGGTAACACTGCCTTCTCTCCCACCCCCATGACCTTTAAGGCCGGAATAAGGCAGCAGCGTCCAGGCTCTGAGCTCAGGCTTCCGAATGGCTTAGAGGAGGCCTGTGGGACAGTGCTTCAGGGGCGCTGCCTTCCCAGGCCTTCGGCTGCTCCAGCCAGGATTGTGGCTTAGTCTCAGAATAACCTGGGACTTCACCAAGGTGCTGGGGTCCACTCCATGTCCACAGCTCCTTGGTGACCCTCTTCCTAGGGTTATTCAGTCCCACAGCAGTCCTGGGAGAACTCTGGTGCTCAGAAAGGTTTATAACCCATCCAAGGTCACCCAGAACCCAAGTGTTTCTGAACCTTGACCCCAGCCTCTGTGAATGATGTCACTAAACTGTTAAAAGTGCACACAGCCTTGACATCCTGGAAGAGGTCTTCTCAGACAAAGACTTGAAGAATGGTTTAATTGAGCTGCTTATGAAAATGCAAAGGTCTTGTCCCACTTTGAGCAGGATTTTAGGGAAATAGTTTGGGTTCCTTGACATTTTAGTTGTTACAAAAAATAAGGATTTGGGTCATTTTGGTTTGAGGTTTAGCAAGTCAATGTGGCCTGTCTGGGTTTTTGTCTGCCACCTGGTCTGGTTCAAGGACAGAGAAGAGCTTCTATTTATAAAACATGCACAGTTGTGGCTGCCTGCTGCTGGTGGTGTCATTTCTCTCAGCTTCTGCTCCTTTTCAAGGAAGATGATAAGTCTGGTCTTCTCCGTCTTGGAATAGTCGTTTATACAGGACACACTGAACAATGCAACACTGTAGGCAGCTCACAGAGGTGATATGTAAATGAATACTATTTGACATGGAAAGACATTCGCTATATGTGCAAATTTAAACTCATTTTTAATTACAAAAGTCACATGTGTACCTGGTAAGAAACTAAAACTCCATGGAAGTATTTTTAAAGTAAGTAAAATGCATTAATATTTGTATAGTGCTAAGGAGAAGAGTGGCTGGCACATAATAAACACTCTAGAAGTGCTTATTAAATATTCGTATATGAAAGTAGAAGTAACTTTTTCTCACACTCTAGATCTGTCTTCTTCAGAGGCAACCAAATTAATAATTTCTTTCATACTCTTCCAGAAATTTTGTGTGCTCGTGTAAGCATGTGGGCACACAATAATCTCACATTATAAAGTGAGAAGAGAAGGTTATAGAACAGCTTTGAATAGTATGACTTCATTTTAAACAAGCAAACAAACAAACATGAATAGAAGATCAGAGCAGGAACCGTGGTTATCTCCAAAAGGCGGGATTTTTTTTTCTTTTTGTCTCCTTTTCTCACTCTTTTTAGAGTTCTAAAAACAAATTAAAGAGGAGTATATGTAGATAAATAGATAGATAGATAGATAGATAGATAGATAGATAGATAGATAGACAGATAGACAGACAGATAGATGGATGATAGATGAATCCTGGTGATGTGAAGACTAATGTCTCAGCTGGGGGCCCAGGAGCCCCATCATCCATCAGCTGGAGTGTACACAGACCACCTTCCATTTGCTCTCTGACATCTGCCACTCTGTTGCCCACCTGGAACGCTGATCTGCATTTGGCTCTGCCAGGTGGCTCCAGGACACGCCTCGGGCCCCCTAGCTGGTGATCACACCAGGATAAAATGTCCAGGGCAGTTCTACACATGCTTCCAGTTTCTGCTATTGTTTGTTTTGTTGCCTCCATATCCGTCCATCTAGGGGGAAGAGACCTTCCTCCTTCTGCCAGCCCCGCCCTGGGAGGCCTGACTGGTTGAGCCTGATCTCCCTAACAGGGAATAGAGTGACACTTGTTTGAAGTCAATCTCCTTATGTGTTCATCCTGAGACTCCAAGTCCCATGGCCTGGGTCCCTTGGACCTGTCAGACCCTCTGGGTGTGCCTTTGAGACGTGAGGAGGCAAACCAGTCCGGCTCTAGCTTTCCAGCCCGCTTTACTTGAAGCCCTGATTCCTGCAGTGGTCAATGGAGCAGGGCGGCTGGAGGAAGGTCCTGTGTGGGCACAGCTCACTGCTCTTGACCCTGTATGCAAGTCCAGGGTCAGATAGACTAGGCTGTGAACCAGGTGCGGTGGGAACTGGAACAGATCTGTTCACCTTTCTTAGCCTCAGTTTCCTCATTTCTAAAATGGAAGCAATATGATACCTTCTTCCTAGTGCTAGCACATCTTCATTCTCAACTCATTCCTTCAGTATAGGTTTTTTTCAAGGGCAGCCTATCTGCCAAGCTCTTGATTGGATCTTGTGAGGGCTGCAGGCATATAAACCTCTTCATAGGATACCAGGTAGAGAAAAAGAAATGCTTTCCAGCGGTGAAAGCATGGGGAAAGCAGAGGAGGCTCCCTGAAGGATGGATAGGGGCTCTGACATGAGGCTTGCAGTTGGGAAGGCAGGCTTAGGGGTCTTCACAGCCCTTCCACGTATATGACTTTGCCTATTTCTCATAATAGTCTTAGAATTAAGTTGGACAGTAAGTAAGACAGTATGGAATAATGCTGAGTCAGCGCATTCTGCTCCCTCTGCTCTCATCCGGGAGGGAACTGGTTGCTTCCGTTCTGAGGCAGTGAGTGCTTGAAAGCCACCCCAAAGACAGGTTTGCCAGTGAGACTCCTCTTCTGCTCTGCCATTGCTGCTGTGCAGAGTGCTGGGAAGGACAAGATCTTTGGACAGCCTCCAACCCTGACCCTGCCGCATGCACACTGGACAGCCTGGGTGAGCCTCAGTTTCCTCATCAGGAAAATGGATGTAAGGGCAATACCCACCTTGCTGAGCTGCTGTGAGGATTCCAGATGGCGCAAAGCACCCACTTAATGCCTAGCACATGCCAAGACGTCTGAGGCAGGGTTGGGTCCTCTGCCAGTGGGGCCCAGCGTCTGGACTCAAGACGTTACTCTCCCTGTTACAAAGCCACACACCAGCTCCCAGCTCATCTGGGGCCTGCGTGAGTCCTGGGGCTCTGGAGAAACCTCATCCTTCCATTGGGCTTTCGCCTTCCAGACACTGGCTGAATACTCCCACGCACCTGCTGCTCCACCAGACCCGCATCCGGCAGGGAGATTGGTGACCCGTCAGAGCAGAGGGAGGAGGAAGCCGTGAGCTAAGAGGCCAGCAACAGAGGTGGGCTTGCAGGTGCAAGCCTCAGGAGTGATTGGGACCCCAGATGCTGTTTCTGGGTGACACGGCCAACCACAAAACCTGCCCGGTGCTCTCCTTCCCCCAGTACTTCCCAAACCAAAAAGGCGAAGCTGGATTTGGCATATATTTCCCCCCTCCCTCTTCTCATCTGTAAAATTGAGACATTACAGTCCAAAAATGGGCTTCGAGCCTGTAGAAATTAATCTGGTTTGGCAGGAGGTCTGCAAATAAACATATTGTTTCGATTGGTGTTGACATTGGATTGTGAGAAGGTTTGAAAATGTAACTGTAGTTGGGATTTTCCAGCCGATCCAAGTTTTTCCGTGGAGGAGCTCAACAAGCATAAACTGGTGGCTAGAGAAAGGCTGCTTTAAACCAGCCTTGGGCACTGGGCGGGACTGGGGATATTGGAGCTCTGAGCCTGTGCTCCTTCGGGGATAGGCATTTCAGGATGCCAGCCCCCTCTGGGCAGCAGGGGCCACCGACCACTCCATTTAGAGCACAGCTACGTGCCTGGCACCTTATAGTGCGACCTCCTTTAGTCCTTGCGCCAGTGGGCAAAGTGTGTATGATCATCTCCATTTTACGGACTGGGACACTGAGGAGCTGAGAGTTTAAGTAACTTGCCCAAACGACACAGGAGTCAAGGGAGGTCTTGAACTCAGTGCTTTCTGGCTCCCAATGGCTTGCCTTACACAGCCTACTTTATGCCAGAAACTTTCCAGCAGGATAGTTCACCAAGAGAATGGCCTTTTTCCTAGGGAAAGGGCTGAGCCTGGGTTAGGGTTACCTAAATTGGCATTGTGTTACGTTGTCAAGACTGCTAGCTCCTTCCCATTTCTGGGACTCTCACAGATTTAAGTCCCTCCTGTCACCATGGAAGTAGGTTTTGCCTCCCTCCTGCACTGCGTTCGCTGGAGCTCATGCTTCTATGGCCTCTGAGCCCCCAGAGCCAGCCCTTCTCACCCAGGTCCAGCCTTCGCAGTTAGGGCCCAGCAGGGAAGTAATCTGGTTCCCTGTGAGAGGGGACAATCCTGACAAAGCCCCCTATTCAGGGTAGAGGTATATATAGCTTTCAGCCATGAATCTAGGATGTCGGCTGGGTAGGAGGGAGAGGCACCTCACTTTTGGGAAAAGCTTGGTGATTTCTGCACTTGGCGGCTTCTGTGTGTCCCACTTCTCATCTCACAGCCTCTCAGCCTCGGAGCTGCAGAGACCAATCGCCAGTAGGTTTGTTTAATCATCAGGGCTTCCTTTTCTTGTCTCCTCCCCACTACTCTGCACAGGTCCCTGCATGGCTGAACATGGCTGGGAAACACACACACCGCCATGCTGCCTGGTCTCACTTTAACTTCACCATCAGGAGCCTCCGGTGGGCCAGCGGTGCTGACTGGCCATCCTCCAAGTCCATGCTCAGACAGCTGTTTCACCAGGCATCAAAGTTAGACCAGATGTAGCAAGAGTCCTCAAGGGCGGGGCTTTGATTCTACCTGGGTTGCAGGCTCCCAGCACCCACCCTCCCTCTTCTATTCCTTTTGTTGCCTGGAGGGCAGGAAATGGGACTTGCAAGATGGCAGCCCAGGTCCGGCCCCACCCCTTGGCTTCCTCAGGGAGTGATCCCTTGTCTGGCCACAGTCCTCCTTGTTGCCTTCTCTGCTCCCTTCCTCCCCTTCCTGGGGCTCTGGGGGGTAACCTACAGCCTCCTAGATGAAAGACCCACCTTCTCTGTTCCCACAGATGAGAAAGTCTCTACCGCAGACCCCCGAGGCTGAGAGAGATCTTGCTTCGGCACCTTAACACACTGGGGCTTCCTTTCCTCTACTCCAGCTTCCAGTCTCCCTTTGGTTTGCCTTTTCAGCACCTTCCTTCTTATAGTCAAAGGCTCGAAATCAGGACCAGAAGTTTGGGGGTGTTAGGTTTGGCCTGCCATGACTGTGGGAGCAAACGTTTGGGCTTACATCCGTCTGGATGTTTTTTGTTTGTGGGCTGGCTTTGCCTTTAGGAGGTGTGAACCTCCGACTGGGTCTGAGGTTCTGGAAATCAGGACAGTTTGTGTTCATTTTAAGGTTCAGAAAATCACTGTGGTTTTAGGTCATGGTTGGGTTTGATTTGCATGCTTGATGGCAGTGATGGCCTGGGGGCTCTGAGCCAGGCCTCTGAGGAAGGTCCCTGTGGGGTCTCAGTGAGAGACACTCAGGTGGGGCTGGCCTTGGGCCAGGCCTTAGTGGCCAGGGCAGGAGGGAGCAGCATGGTGTGGTTCTGAGGAAGTGAGACGGAGAATTCACCCTCCCTTCAAACTTCTTATCACAAAGAACTCCTGGGTATGATTTTCATGGACACATGGGAGATGATTTGGGGATAAAGCGTGAAGAGAGAGCTGGGCTGGGAGTCCGATGGCTCCAGACACTGTGCTGTGAGCTAGCAACCAGGTGTCTGCTCGGAGGCCTGCATCTGCTGCACACCTGCTGGGTGACTTGGAGCTGCTCCTTAACTTCTCTGAACTCTAGTTTCTTCATGCCTCTTCCTAAGGCAGTTCTGAGGATTAAAGGGGATAACGTTTGGAGAAACTCACAGAGCAGGTCAGAATACATTCATTTTCATGAGCTTTACAAAGAGGCTAGGCCTCATCAATCACATACTTCCCGAGTTAGCACAATGCTTGGCCCTTCTCGAAGCCAAACGGGAACTGCTCCCAGGGTTGTCGCTGTCAGTTCTAATGGTGAGCCCGCGTTCCTGATCGCAGCTCCAAGTTGGAGTCCTGAATGGCCCTGACCTGCTCCGGAAGGAGCCCTTCTCTCTAAGCACAGCGGTCTTCCTGCAACGGATACTAGCCTTTGGTCGCCTCTCAGGGGTGTTCCTCGTGCCTGCTATGGGCCTTATCACCTCCTCCTTCTGAAACTGAATCGATCCATTCCCATCTTCCCTGGACTGGCAGAGCCTGATTGCCCTCCCCAGTCACAAGGAGTGCCCGCAGGCCTGGGGTTTTTAATTTTTGGATCAGCGTACTGGAGCTTGGGGTCTGTGGTAGAGTGCCCTTGCGTTCTTAGCTACAGTTTAAAATCCCCAGTGCCATTGTCCCTGTGAGTGTCAGCCTAGCAGCCTCGAATTTTGGTCTGTAAATAATAACATGGGCTTCGATTTACTGACTTATTTGGCTTTCTGTTCTGGCACGTACTTCTCACTGCTGCCCTAAGGCATTATAGCACTATCCCTGTTTTATAGATGAGGAAACAAGGCTCAGAGAGGTTAAGTAACACATCCAAATTCACACAGCTTGAACTGGCAGAGCTGGGACACAAAACCAGGACTCTTCCTCCATGGTGAACCATCTATTCTGCCCCAAACACAGTGTACCAATTGGACTGAAGGGAAGCTGGTGTCCAGAGGTCCCCTCAGCCTCTGACTTAGTCAGTGACCTCAAATCTCTCAGGAGCCCTTCCCCGTGTGGAACAGGGCGGGTGAGAAACGCCCTAGCCGGCAACTGGGCTCCAGCCTTGGAAGCCATGAATGGCTGGCTGCCCTGCCAGGCTGGGTCTTTGCAGTCTGTTCAGAAGGTGCGACCGGTCATGAAAGGTGAACTGTTGGGAGCAGAGCTGCCTGGGGCTGTGTGGGAGGCCGCACTGATTAACTTGCCGTGGCCCCTTTCAATTCCTCTGCCACCAGAACCGTGGGCACCCCTCCCCGGCAGAGGAGGAACCCAGGTCCCGGGCAGTGCCCCAGAGTTCCGCTGGCATCGCCCGCACTGAGGGGCTTTACGGCTCGGGGTTCACTGGATGAGAGCACAGAAGGTCTTTTGTGGCTGATTCAGAAAGACCCTGCCATCTTGGAGAATGACAAATAAGCTTTGACTAGACAGTCACGTTTGCATATGGAAGGACACAATTTAACTTGTCAAAAAACATTTTTGTTTCCTTTCACCCCATTGGGTGGGAGTAAAATGATACAGGGAGATTTCTGTCCCCCATCTCCATGCTTTCCTAGATTTCTTCTGCTTCATTCTTCTTTTTATCTGGCTAGCTATCCCCTTAGCTGCATGTGCTGAGAAGTCTCGCTGAGTCTACAGGCAAGTAGCGATTAAAATGCTCCTGTCTCTGTTTTAGGCTCTCAATCAGTCCCCCTCTGTGAAATGAGCCTGGCACCGGGTCTCTGGGCTTCCACTCCCGCCCGCCTTGAATCCTCACATTGATCAGGATGACCTTGGAAAATGCCGGTCTGATGCCACTGGCCTCAGCTCCCTCCTGTCCCTCGATTTTTTTTACTCAGGTCTCCTCCGGCAGGTTTCTGGCTCAGTGCCTTTGCATGCTGCTATTCCCTCTGCCTGGAATGCTCTTCCCCCAAGTAGCCACGTGACTCCCTCCTCTCTAGGTTTTCCCCAGGTCCCTTTCTCAACAAGGCCTGTCTGCCTACCCCATTTCAAGGGGCAGCCGCCCCCCCCGCAGCTCTCCTGTTTCCCCAGTGCCCCGTGCTTGAATTTCCTTCATCACAGCGATCACCATCTCACCAGAGATGGATTCTCCATGAAGCTAAGGAGGCTTCAGCTTCTGGGACGCTGACCAATAGGTTCCAAGACCCTGCACCTAAACTGATATTTATAATTTTTTATTCTTTTTTCTTAAAGAGTCCACCCTTCCTCCTAATTGTATAAGCTTTGGGCCCCACAAAAGCCTAGATCTGCTTGCCCCTTCACCTGAAAGCTCACCTGTTTTTATTTTGTTTATTATGTCTTTCTCTTTACCATTAAAATTTAAACTCCATGAGGGCAGAGATTTTTGTCTTTTTTTTTTTTTAAACGGTTTTCTTCTCAGGATTTAGAATGGTGGCTGCACATAGTAGGAGCTCAATAAATGCTGCTGTATAGATGTAGGTTAATCCCAGGTTCCTACTTCTTTCAGAGCCTCGTGTGTCTCTTAGGATAAAAATCAGCCTTCTAACACACCCTTCAAGCCCTGCCCTTCCACCTGCTCCCAGGTGTGCTAAGCGTCAGACTCAGGGCCTTTGCACATGCTGCTTCCTCTCTTTGATGGTCTTCCTCTCTTCTTGGCCTCCCTTTCCTAGGTCTTTACATGAATGCTGCTTCTCTGCCTCTGCTCAGCCCAGCCCTGGGGTTATGTGCCTTTGAAGCATCTTAGAGTTTCTCCTGATATCACTGGCCACTATCTGTGCCATTGTTGGTTTAGTATCTATTTCCCTCTAAGGGCTGTCAGCTTAGTGAGGGCAGGGGACTTGCTTACTTTGAGTTCAGCTGTGTCCTCAGCATAATGCCTGGCACATGCTTTTCACTGACTTAGTAAATAGTTGTTGAGGAAATGAGCGAAATAAAAAACAAGGAAAGACAAGAATCAGGCACAGTTAATATCAAAATAGACACCATCACAGCATCTTTGGCGTGTCAGGGCTGGGAGGGTGTCTAGAGATGATTGAGTCCACGACTTGCGGACTGTGCTCCATGGAGGTGTTGCACAGCTTGCTGCTGCGTATGTGTGAGCATGTGTGCACATGTACATGCATACATATGTGCACATATGTATATGGGGGTCAGGGAGGTGAAAGGCATGGCAAAGGGTCAGATTTCAGATGCCTCAGTTCCACTTCAAATCAAGCAGATCCCCTTTTGTTTATGTATTAAACTTTAGCTTCTGATTTTGTTTGAAAAGAAATGTTTTCCAGCCAACATCAAATTGAGAAACTGCTAGTCTGCTCAAACCCCTCACCTCTGTTTTATGGATGGGTACACTGAGGCCCAGAGAGGTAGAGATACCTGCCCAAGGTCACAGAGCAGGACTCAAGCCCCGGTCCAGGGTCTGGTCTTTGACGCCTGGCCTACTCTTTCTGCTTTTGGCAGAGAGCATCATGTCATCTCAGCTTTGACCAGGTGGCAGAGCACCTGCATGTCCTGGAGCTTATAGAAAAGCTCCAGAGAGCACCAAGTTTAATCCCGTCATGGGAATCAGGAATCATTTTACTTGCAGGAGACCTGGCTTCCTAGATACATGCAGTAAAAATCACAGTGCTGGGTACATGTACCTGGGGAAAAAATCTCAACACAGAAAACTAACCTTCAAGTCTTTCTGTTCATGTTAATTGGCCATGTTCACTTACTGTCTGGAGGTTGATCCTAGAAGACACACAGCAGCAGATTCCAAAGGGTTTAGAAAACTTTGTGGGAGCAAAACTTAAGAGAGAAATAATTCTGTCTGTTAGTTTCATGGTGTATGTATATGTGTGCGCATATGAAAAAAAAATGAAAAGCACCATGTTTCATATATTTTGATGCTGGAACAACTACCTGTGGCCAATGGGATCTCCATGTGGGAAGAAGACCCATTACTTTCATTCTTTAAAAATAAATCTTTAATTTATTCTCTGGTTAGAGAATGAAAATGTTTCAACATTGCGCCCCCCCAACCACAGTTAAAATTAATTTGTTTTTAAGACTACTGAGTGTCAGGTTCTATTCTAGGCACTGGGAGAGCAGCAGCGAACACAGATGTCATTTGTGCCCTCGTGGGACTCATGGTTGAATGGAGAAGAGATATGAATCATCACACAATTCTAAAAATTCAATTGTGTTTCCCATTAAAAAGGAGAGGCATGCAAGCATAAAGCTGAGGAAAGGGACCTTGATGAGGAGGTCTGGGAAAGCTTTGCTGAAGGAGTCAATACGAAATTGGAATTTGTTAAGTACGTGAAGGTGGGAGGAAAGAGTGGTCAAGGAAGAAGAAACACCTATGCAAAGGCCCTGTGGTAGGAGGGAGAAAAATCATTGTTACAGGAGTAACTGCTTCACAGTGAGGCAACAGAGGCTTCTGGGGGTTTGTGAGGACCATGGTAAAACTTTTGTTTTTTTTTTTGTTTTTTTGTCCTAAAAGTAAAGGAAGCCATACACTATTTTAAATAAGGGTGGGTACGATTAAATTTGCACTCAATAACTATCCTATCTCATTTTTCTTGGTGCATATATAGACTAATTTATGCTTCAGCAGCATGGCTTAAGCAAAAGGGATATTTTATTGGCCCATGTGGCTGCAGCTTGATTTGGGTCTCAAACAATGTCCCCAGTTTCCATGAGCCTTGCCATCTGACCTGCTAACTCTGTTTCCAGGCTCCATGTGGGGCCTCCTGCAGCACTGGGTGCTCATACACCATCTTTCTACCTGTACCACAGTGAAAAAAAGTGCCCGCCACTGACAGCAAGTCAGTTTGAGCCCTGCTCTGGCCAGTGTCAACCCCTGAACTAATCACTGTGGTTAGGGGACTGTGATTCTCTGATTGGCCAGGCCCGAATCACATGCTCCAGAGGTGGAATCAACTCTACTCATGAGCACATGGCTTAGCAAAAAGAAAATCCATGTGATGAAAGGCAGAATAGTGATTACTTCTGGGATTGGGGGTGGGGCAGTGTGGGATTGATGAAGAGAAGGCACAGGGGGTCTTCTGGGAGGGTGAAAAATGTCCTTATCTTGATCTAAGGGTAGTTACGTGGATGTGTGTATATATACACACACATATACATACACATACGTACATATAAATGTGTGTGTGTGTGTGTGCGTGTGTATATATAGATATAATATATGGAATTGACACTTAAAATGTATACATTTTACTTTATATAAGCTATACCAAGATTTTAAAAGTACTTGGCTAGTGTTCCCACAGAAAAATTGAGATACTGTTACCAAGTGAAAGGTCAATGGATATTCATTTTAACATATTAATAGATAGTATTAAGATATACATATATATACATATGATACGCAGATGATTTTTAACATAGTGTGGATGTTACAATGCATCCTCTCATTTAATACCCTGGGCATTCTCCCATGATGACCACCACTTCACGCCATAGATTTAATTTCAGAAGTAAACTTTAATCAGGCAAATGAACTTGTTTCCTCAGCACTCTTTACAGGAAGGAGTTCCAAGGAAGTGTACCGGGGACCAGCCTCCCTGGAATGTCCCATTGTCTGCGGAGGGTTGGTGCTTGCTTGGTCAGGGACCTCAGGCCTTGCTCTGCAAACAGGCCTCAGCCCTGGAGCTGGGCCCCTCCTCTAGGATCTTGTATCACTCCCTTCAGGCTTTCTGCTCTTTCCTGCTTTCCGTCTCTCAAATGTGCTTAAGGAAATACATGGTCACTCATGCTAGGCTGTTGATGACTCTGTTAATATCTACAGAATGCCTCTTCCTGCAGTGAGACACAGCATTTTTCCTTTGTAGCTGAAACAAAGAATTTCTGAAATAGTCTCTCCCCAAATGCTGGGGAATGGTTGAGAATGGGGCTCTGGCTCCAGATATCACCTCACCATTCCCTACTTGTGGGTCCTTGGACAAATTACTTGCCTCTCTGTGCCTTGCTTCCTTCTCTGCATATGGGTAGGGTCATAGCAGATAAGGAGTGGAGTGCCCTGTGCACAGTAGGAGCTTTATCTGTGTTGATTGTTACTACAGGGTGGTGCTGCTGGCAGGTTGGGGAGTGTGGGGAAATGGTAGGGAGCATCCTAGCTGTGTTCAGAGAGTTCCCCCCTCCTCTGGTTCTGGCCCACTTCCGTGTCCTCCTCTTTAAACCTCTTTGTCTGGTTTTCTCTCCTTTTATTCTTTCTTCCCAGGGCCCCTTTCCTTTGTAAGGAAGGAAACGTTTCAGGCTGTTCTCTGAGAACCTCCCCCCCACACCAGAATGGTGCCCTGAGCTCACTCGTGCCTGTGGATGGGCGTACCTGGAATCCCCTCTGTTAGCCTGTGGCCTGATACCCCTACCTTCAACCCCAATCTCTGTTTGTGTTCCTCTGGCTCAGAAAGCCCCTTACCTGTTAGCACGATTGGTGAAAAGGGCCCAGGCTTTCAAATTAGACAGACTGGAATTCACACACGACTCAGAGAAGCTTTGCTCCTGAGGGAATCTCAGTTTCCTCAGTTGGAAGATGTGGCCCAAGCTGCACCTGGCAGGGTTGGGGGGATTAAACGAGGACATATACAGGTGCCTGATGCGCAGTAGGCCTTCAGTACATGTTTGTTCTCTTTCTCTTCTGAGTGAGCAATGGAATTTACTTGGCAGCATTGTTTAGGGTGTGTGGTCCAAATCCTGGGAGACTGAATAGGGACTGTATTAGTTTGCTGGCGCTGCCATAACCAAGTACCACAGGCTGGGTGGCCTAAACAACAAAATTTTATTTTCTAACAAATCTGGAGTCGAGAAGTCTGAGATCGATGTGTTGGCAAGGTTGGTTTCTTCTGAGGCCTCTCTCCTTGGTTTATAGATGGTCATCTTCTCTTCCTGGTGTCTTCACATGGTCTTTCCTCTGTGTATGTGTGTTCCAATCACCTCATTGGGTAAGGACACCAGTCACTGGATTAGGGCCCACCCATATGACCTCATTTTACCTTAATCCCCTCTTTAAAGGTCCTATCTCCAAATACAGTCACATTCTGGATACTAGCGGTTAGAATGTCAACATATGAATTTTTCAGGGACACAATTCAGCTTCAAACCAAAACAACTTGCCTGCCTGTCATTCATCATCATAACTTCCTTGCTTTGGGCCTGGAAGTTTTTTTAAGCTTCAGGAGTTCCCTCTCCAAAGGTGCCTATCTCTAAGATGGAGCCTCCTCTTATCGGCCAGCTCATAAGTAAGAGCAGATATTAGCCGAAGCCACTGGGAGGGGTGCCAAGGAAGACAGAGAGGCAGGAGGGAAGCGTGCTGGCTGAGGCAGAGGTCCAGCCACGGCAGAGTACTACATGTGTCTTCTGGTTTATATAATGGTACCTAAGGCTGCTGGTCCTGGGCCCAGCCATTTCCTGCAGAGTCTCCTAAAAACCGACTTTGCCGTGTCACAGGCTTATAGATGCCAGTTTCATTCCCTGCTCGCTAGGCTGCCAGACTTGGGTGTGGGGCATCGGGGAGAAGACGGGCAGACTGTTTTGGTGAGACTGGCAGACTGGCAGACGTCCCTGTGGAGAGCAGTGGGATGGCATGAGCTTGAGGCTAATCGTGTTAGCAGCCACATCCTGCATCTCCTGACGCTCCTCTGTGCCCCCCTTGCCCACAGCCTGAAGCCTCCGGGAGAAGGCGGTCTAAGTGTGAGCTAAGTCCAGGCCTGGCACAGATCTCTGGAGCTCTCGAGATGCTGCCATCCTGCCCATCTCTGCTGGATTAAGCCCAGCAACTTACTTGATCTGTGTTGAGTCTCTATGAATCCATTTTTTCTGGCTGTGAAATGGGCGATACTATAGGACTCATGACAAAGAAGGGCTACCAGCCTCTAGCACCATATTCCTGTGCAAGAAGCAGATGTGTGCCAAGTCATGAGGTGGCTGAGGCACACAGTGCTTGTTTCATGAGAGAAGGGCTTAGGGGGTGGAGGTGACGGCCAAAGCCAAGTGGAAAGACTTCAGAGATTACTAGAACATTCTGGAACATAACAATTGACTAAGTACTCTGGAGCAGAAGAGATGGGGAGACAGAGCCACACACCAGTGGGATTTCCACCTTTCAGTTGTGTGTAGGAGCTGAGAAATAGGAATTTGTCCAAACAGAGGCTAATCATAGACTTTGAATATCCATTGATGCACAAATATATCACGATTCTCTTTTTGATCAGATCTTATATTAAAGAAAGCACATGAGCTCATTTGATCATCAGACAATCAGAACAAAACCATTTGTCCGGTTTTCCTTTTTGCCTTGGCTACTGGGAAGCTCCGGGTAAGATCTAAGGTTTAGTTGCTATAGCTTTTAGATCTCTGGTTTCTGACACATTTCCCTCTTATCTTTCCTTCCCTTCCCTTACTTAATAGTTGTCACTTAAATTCTGTGCAAGCATTAAAATTAAAAGGGATATTATACCACGTGATCCACCTAGTATGGAACCTGGAATAGGACAGGTACTGGGGTGTGTGTGTGTTATGGGTGGGAGAGGGTAGCGATACTTCTGACATTGTACACAGAGATAAGAATGCCAGTTTCCATAATTTGTAATCTGATTTTATTTGACAGCCACTTGCTGTTGAAGTGCTTTACAAATATGAATTTATTTACTTTTCATAACAACTCTAGGAAGTATGTACTATTCTCATCCCCATTTCATAGATGAAGAAACTGAGGCAGATGGATATGAAGTAGCTAGCCCAGAGTCATACGGCTACTAAGTGTCAAAGCCAAGATCTGAACCCGGGCAGCCGGGCTCCAGAGCCCATGTTCTAGATCAGTGCTTGGGACTTTTCTGTGCTGTCTCATAGTGCAGCCACCAGCCACATGTGGCTACCGAACACTGAAGCCATGGCCAGTGCGACTGAAGAACTGAATTTTAAATCGAATTGAATTTTAGTTTTAATAGCCACCAGTGGCTAGCGGCTACTGCATCAGACAGTGCAGCTCTAAAGCACCATACCTGGCGGCTTCTCCCCCATCCCTCACACTGGTGGGAAGACACTCTGAAGCCCTGTAGTGGAGTTGATCACAATTTATGATAAGTATCCAGAGCCTTAAAAAAATTCCTCCTCCTCTTTCTCCCTTTCCTTCTCCTTCATCATCATACCTAATGTTTTCTGAGCACTTATGATTTGTACTTAATACTCCTCCAAATCCTTGGACGGATTTAGTTACTTTTCCTAATATGCCTGTTGAACAAAAGAGAGAACCGGCACTCACAGGACATAAGTGTCTTAGAGGAAGTCATGCAGCCAGCAAGTGGCAGAGCCAGAATCTGAATCAAAGTCTAAATGATTCTAATGTCAAATTATGTTTCTCCTTTTTTTGCTTGTTTTAAGCTACAGCGTGCTCCCCTGCTGATTCCTCAGGCCACAGGCCTGCCAGTTCCCTCCAAAGTAAAGTTTCTGTTGTCGACTAACGTCAGCACTTTTGAAGGGAGGAGAGAGGAAGACAGAGGTGGTGAGCAGAGGAGGGCGATGTGCTGGATCAGCACAGACTCGAACAGCTGGCGAGGAGAACATAGGTTGCAGTGAAGGCTCAGGGGCCCCAAGGAGTCACTAGGGTGGTGTCTGGGGAGCCCAGGGCTAGCTCCACCTCCATCAAGAAAGATCTCACTCTGGGTGAAGCATCAGAATGAGACACCTCAGTTTCCTTGTCTGTCTAATGGGGACAAAGATGATTAAACAAGACAGTGTCTGAGAACATGCCTGGCAGATAAAAGGGTAGTGGGCTTTCCTGTCTCAGAACTGGTCTCTAGCGTAGCAGCTCCCCAGAGCCCTCACACAGCAGAAGGCTTCTGGGCACAGTGCCTTCTCCACCGTGGGCGAAAAAAAGGAAAACGGCTTGCTAGCCGAGGGGTCGGGGTGGGCGGCGGGGTGGGCGGCGGGGCTGCAGCGCATGGCTGTCAGCTGAGATCACTGCTTCGCCCTTCCAGCTGCCTGGGGATATTATGAAGTTGCAGAGACAGGGAGAGGAAGCTCAAGCTTGGGGGCCCTTGGGGAGGCTGAGGAGGAGAGCAGAGAAGGAGGACGTTAATGAAAAAAACATTCCTCGTTCAAGGTGACTGAAAGGGTTTGGGGCTGGTTGGGTCAGGGTCTGGCTCTGGCTGAAAACAAGTCTCTCGGATGTGGAGGGGCCAGGCTTGGGACAGCGCTGAGGAAAAAGGCTAGCACAAGCCCAGCTGACTGACCCTCTCGGAGACTAGTGACCCCCAAAGATCCCAGATGGGGCAGCTGTGAGGTACCAGGACCATAAAATCCTGATGGACTAGGGGTGTCCTCTCCGTGGCCTTTCTCTCATTTTGCAAATTCCACATCCTCCTCACCACCTGCCTCTAGACTACGTTTGGCCCCAGGGGGCCTGCTGGAGGATCCCAGCCTGACCCAGAGAAGACATGTGCTGGGCCCAGCCTGAGAAATGGAAGAACCTGCCAAGAAAGGAAGGCGAAGATGGGGTTTTTAGGGCAACTCCTAACTCAACTCCTAATTTTTCCATTAGACAATTTCTAGCCTTTCAGAGTACACAATATCTGACAAGCATCTGAATAAGGGCTCCTCCCAATTAAAGAAAGCCGGCCACAGGGCTTGTCTTCACAACAGACTTATTAGGTAGGCATTCTCATTTCACAATCTCTGGGGAAACAGAGATTCAGAAAGGTTAAGACCTTAAGCCACTCAGTTGAGAAAGGAGAAGGGCTGAGACCTGGTTTCTGATCCTAGAAGAAGAAATCCCTTGCAATTTATGCCACCTCTCCTCACTTCCTTCTGAAGGCCAGGAGACCCAAGGAGAGTTGAGAGAGAGAGAGAGAGAGAGAGAGAGAGAGAGAGAGAGAGAGAGAGAGAGAGAGAGAGAGACTGACCCAGTCTGGAGTACAGCGAGGAGGGGCAGAGCAGAGGGGTGAAGGGCACCCATGATTTGTCCACAGGCTGCTCCGACAAAGGTAAAGATCCTATTTCATAGAACCAAGGCCCTGGGAAGCTAAAGGAATAGATCAAAGCCACATGGAACCAAGAATAGGTCCAACTGGTACTGGGACCCTCGCTCCCTCTTCCGAGCTGGATTTCATCATAACTGTCCTGGCAGTGTGTTTTAGGACACATGGAGCCCACTTAATTCCCTTGGGAAACTTGGTTTCCCTTGAGTGTGAAGCTATGGTTGGCTATGCAGACAAATGCATTTTTCATCCCCCATAAGTGCCACCAGGGTGAGGGCCAAGCTACTCTTCTCCTGACTACATCAGTGTTTCCAGGGCCCATCTGCATTGGGAATTTGCAGAAGATGCTGATGGCCATGAGCTGGCTCAGATGCGGATGCCCAGCCTCTGGAAGTGCCCTGTTGGGCATCTGAAAGCTTTATAGGCCAGAGTTTCACAGGCTCTGGAAGAGACCTGGGGGTCATCTCATCTAACTCCCTTATGGCACAGATGGGTAAACTGAGGCCCAAAGGGGGTAAAGCACTGCCCAGGGGGGTCCTGGAGAGGGGCTTCCGACTCCCAGACTGGAGAGTTTTCCAGTAGCCCATACTGACTTTCTGGAGAGGAGCCGATGCGAATGGGGCAGGAGCGGGTGCTCAGGGCCCTGCTCAGAGGAACCAGCTCCTGGAATACTCAGAAACAGCCTCTCGGCTTCAGGCATCTGAAGAGGCAGGAAGTCCCTCTTTCTCAGGTCTTATTCAGTGCTGGCTGAGCTCAAGATGAGATGAAGCGTCCCTCTCCTCTCTAGAGATGAGAAAGGCATCCTGTCCACTCTGAAAATGAGCGTTCACCACATAAGGGCTTATCCCATCTCCAAGGGGGTGCAGAGAAAACTAGACAAGAGTGTTCTCAAGAAAACCAGGCCCTAAAATAATCTTGGGGCCTGACAATGACATGTGCCACTTTCTGGCCATGGACTGGATGTCACATGCACACCAAGCACGTCCTCCTGGGTCACCTCGAGTCCCATGGAGAAACGGAGGATACAGAGTCACTCAGAGTGCAGTGACTTGCCCAGGTGCACAGAACTGGGAAATGGAAGGGGGCAGGGCAGGTGGCACACCCAAGTCTATCCTAGATGGCGTAGGTACCTCCTGCTTCTTTGAAAAACAGTTATCAAACTGGCACTTTAAAAAATCCTAACTGTCCATTTTTGCCTCCTTCAGACACTATATTCTTCTTCTTCTTTTCATTTTAAATTGAAGTTGTTACTCCATAGCACCCCCCAAAAGACTAAAACCCAAAACAACAACAACAAAAAAGGTCTCTAAGTCCAGAGAGAGAAGATGAGCCTGGACACCAGCCTTCTGCATCTTCTAAAGTACAGAACTCCCGTATTTCTGTTCAGAAGCAGAACGGCTTTTTTTTTTTTCCTTCCTTAGACAATGTGGTTCTAATATATATCAACAGAGCCAAAGAAAAGGTCTTTTTTTTTTTTTTTTTAAGAAGTTAACTTCATTTCAAGAACTTGTGTGTTTCTCATTAGTAACGCTGTCTTTTGAAATTCAGCCGAGGGAGGCAATTCCAGTTGAAATCAGAACTGATACGCGAGGCTTTGACTCAAATGCCGCTCTGTCCCCCGCTCGCTGCCTTATTGGGGCTGATGGATGCAGGGATGGGACAGGCGGGGCTGGTGGCCAGCTCTCTGCTCCCCGACCCACGGTCTCATGTCTGCGGTGGATGTCCATGTGTCTGGGAGGGGGTCTTCCAGCAGTCAGGGAGTCTTTCAATCTGTGTGCTTTTCACCTGATGAAGGAGGTCGAGACTGGACTTGAGCCTTGACACCTTGAAGGAAGGGAAGCAAGACCTCTCAGCCTGGTGACTGGGACCCCAAGGGTCTGCAGGGACCAGAGGGTTCCAGTGATGATCAGAGCCACAAGCTGAGCAAATCTTTCATACAAGGGCATGATCAGCTGGTTCCAAGAGGCGCCATGTTGACTACCAAGTTCTAGGTTTTTGAGCTGTTTTAGTTGTTTTAAGTGGAAAACTCTCATTTTTCACTCTTTTTGGGGCCAGTTTTGGCATTTATTCCCCATGAGACCAAGTTTCCTGGAGAACATTAGGAAAAAGGAAAAATCTTTCACAGTCAGCCAAGGGGCCGCTCATCCCTCTTGCTGTGGGGGCCACTTTCTTCAGATATGTCATTTTCTGAATGGACGAGGAAGACCAAGGGCATTCTCTCCCAGCTCTGCACTTCTGTCCACTGACCCCAAGTTGGATTTTTTTTTTCTTAAAAACCATCGCGTTCATAGGAGAGCTGATGTGGCCTGCTCTACGTGTCAAAGGGATTTATTTCAAAGATGACAGACACCAAAGGATGACTTCCCCACCCAGCCCCCTGATCAAATTGCCTGCATCCCTCAAGACCTAGCAATGCCCTTCCTTCTGTGGGAAACCTTTTGCCACACACCACCCTTCGGTGACAGCTCCAGCCTCAGGGTTCAATTTGAACCACTCCCTTTACAATTAATGGGCTGACAAAAAAAAATCAAATCGTCCCTTTTTGCCTGTATTATTTAACTTTCCAGGCATCCAGACATTTCTGTCTTATCTCCTTAGCTAGGGGGTGTGACTTTCTCGAGGACCTGAGCCTTTTTCATGCCTGCATCTCCAGCTCTTTATCACACAGACTTAGCACAGAATTTGCAAATAATGGCAGTGATGATTAAAATGACTATTAAAACTTTTTTTTTTTTTACTTTTACCTGTATTCTTAAATGACCCTTTAATGGTGACTCTCTTAGGAAAATAAAAAGTGTTCACAAGAGATGACCAGAATAGTTATTGAGTCACTTTCTCTTTAAGGACCCTTCTGGTCCTGGGTTGTGACACTCAAATTGACCACTATATACTTGGCTGATGTTGGAAGCTCCCTTATACATTAATTTATTTAAAGAATTTGTGGATCTACTTTGTTTTCAAGAAGGGAGATGAAGGGACCATGTCTTTCCCACCCGCTTCTTCTCAAATTAGCTTTGGGGAGAACAGGAGGCAGTGTGCCGTGGAGGGGAGCTGGCCAGGCCTGCCTGGGTCCAAACCCAGCTCCATTTCACACCTGTAATGGGACCCTCCGATCCTCAGTTTCCTCCTCTGTAAACAAAGATCATTATGGTGCCTTCCTCGAACAGTTATGTGGTCTAGGTGCAGTGAGCTTGCAGTAACAGTGCACTCGTTACCACTGGCTGAGCTTTGCTAGGCCAGGCACCGTGCCGAGCACTTGACCCATAAGTAAATGCGAGTAGCTCAAACATCAGCTATTCTAGAAGTCTTTCCTACCTCCGCCCCACCCCAACTGCCCTCTGTGATAGGTTCTGTGTCTTCTCTTCATAGTCCCCACCCCCGTTTGTATCTACTGTCTGTCATTGGAGTAGTTGACATCACTCCCAAAGAGCTAGAGCCTCGTCTGTTTTCACTCCCACTACTGCTCCAGGGCCTGCCTATGTACCTAACAAACATTAGTTCCTGTCTCCCTTGGGTCCTTTTTCTGAATTAAATCTTCCCTGAGCCTTGTATCAAGCACGAGCCACAGAGGCCACTTTATAGATTTTGATTCACGCCAGAATGTTCTCTCCTGATTGAAGCCCATAAGATCCCTGTGTCCTTGCTCCTGCTGATGGCTTGGCATTTGATGGCCACCCCACATCTCCACATGATCAACCTTAGTCCTCCTTTCAGGGTGTGCTCCAATGCCATCTCCTCTGAGAAGCCTTCCTTGCTCGTTGGATTGCAGCTCCCCATGGGCTCACTGAATCTTTGATCTCCCAGTGCCCAGTTCAAAAACAGTGACCAGTAAAGTGCTGATTGAATGAATCAAAGCAAAGCTAAATCCAAGTCACTCCCACACTGTCTTGAAAAGGCTGACACACATCACTGTAATTCACATAGCTAATTTATTTCTTAATTCATTGAAAAAATATCTGTTAGCACCCAAGATGGTGCCAGGCCCCATGCTGGGTGCTGGGGAGCCAGTGGTGAATTGAGCAGACTTGTTCCTACGTCATGGCCACCGTGGAGCTCCCTGTCCAGTAGATTCATGGGCAAGGTTAACGTAACCAGGGAGTTGAAGAGCACAAGCCTCCCTAGGCAGTCCTAGAAACTACCATCTCCAAGCTGACCATATATCACCCCGCAAAAGGATGAAAACGGCAGCTGTCTGTCTACAGAGGTACATGGGTCCGGCTTCGTCCCTTGGCTGCGGCACCTGGGGGCCCAGAGCAGCAGACAGGCAGGGACAGGACTGTCCCGCTCCTCAGGCAGGGCTGACCCTCTGAACTTAGGGCAGGGAGGACTCAGTCCACCCAGAACCAGCTGGGGCCATCCAGCTGTGGGCCGGCACTGCTGAAAGTTCCTAATTAGCTCATTTCCCCAGCCCCGTGGGCTGCGAACAGGCTCCCTTCACCTTTTGCCCTGCCCCATCTCACTCAATTTAGCAGTTCAAGGTTCACCATGGTGTCAGAGTGGGGACAGGGAACATGTCTCCCCGCTCCCATGCCATTAAATAAAACTATCCCTTTGTGGCAGGCTCCACCCTAAAGACTTTGGAAAACTTCTCTCCCCAGCTTGGTTCTGATGGCTGCATTGAAGGAAAGGCCTGTGGGTCAGAGATCTAGCTCCAAACTCTGGCTCTGCCATTTTGATGAGCAGCTGTGTGTTTCTGAGCAAAATACTCCCCCTCTCTGACCCCCAGTTTCTTAAATTATAAGGGCGCTACGCTTCACTTGGTCGTTATGAGGATTCAATAGGATAAAGCCTGTGAGGTAAGGGGCACAGGGCCTGGATATAGCTCTCAGTTCCAGCCCCTATGTCCTGTTGGACTTCCCCCAGACTGAAAATCCCTGAGGGACAGGCACAGTGACTGCTCTACTCACCGCTGTATTTCCAGCATCTTCAGAGGTCTGGGACCTAGAGGAGCCTCCTCATTGCTTTCTTTAGTCAGTAAGTATTTGCTATGCCAGGCCTTGGAACCAGGATCTATATTGGATGAATGAATGTTTTCTTCCTTCTCCCACCCCTTCTGCAAGGCTGAGCCCTGGTAAAGGGGGGACCTCTGCCAAGCAAGTAAGATACTGTGGATGGAGCATGGGATGTGCGGTCAGGAGGCCAGGAAAGAGCTGGAGTTCTGCATCTTGGCAGCCTGACTTGCTTAGGAAATAAGGATTAGCTCTTTCTTCCCTGTCTCCACCCCAGCGATGCCCGGACTCCCAACTTCAGGGGCTGATAGGTGAGCCATGAGCTCTCAACCTAGCCTTGGTACTGGATGAAGTCCGGAAATGAAACGGGAGCGAGGATTATAATGAACCCGGCACAGTGCCTGGCCAGGAGAGGAGTCCTCATGGCAGCTTCCTTCTCTTCGGCCAATGCCACAACAACTTATTTCTCAAAGTGTGGTCCTCAGATGTGGAAGCCAGTGGGAGACAAAGAATCCCTGGGCACCACCCCAGACCCACTGAATCAAAACCTGCATTTTAACAAGGTCCCCGGGCGGTAGCGTGCCCACTCAAATTTGAGAA
>CM053510.1:10915731-10982477 GCA_028627145.1 Eidolon dupreanum | reverse complement strand
AGAAAACCCCATCTTTGACAAAATTCCCAGTTGGAGAAGTAAAAAATAAATATATTGCTATTTTGAAAATTAAATTTCATATTTCTATTTAAAAGATCATTTCCCCTAAAGCAGTCAAGTCCTGGTATTCCTTACTTCTGCCTTAAATTTCCTAAGGTCTGGGTTTCAGAAGCCCATATAGCCACTGCCCTGCTTACCTGTAAACAGGAATTCCAGGGGTCATTGGCTTCAGGCATGGCTGGATCCAGGGGCTCTGTATCATTGTCTCTTCCACTACTTGCTTCTGCTTTCCTCTGTATGGCTTCATTCTCAAGTAGGCTTTCTTCCTGTGGTGCAAAAGATACCCACTAGAAGCCTGAGGGCATGCAGGTGCTGACAACTTGGAATCCTGAGGAGGAGATACCCTGTATAGATCTTTTTCAGCATCTGCATAGCAAATCTCATGAAGGGACTCTGAACTGCCCTGCCTGGGTTATATGCCCAGTTCTTGGAATGATCACTGTGGACTAGGTTATGGGGTTCCCTGATTTGTAGTTGTTGATCCCATGCGCACCTCTGTCATTCAGGAATACAGAGGGCACTGAGACTGTCTCCCTTGAGCTGTGGAATCAGGTGAGGACGCCCTAATTGACAGAGGGCTCCTGCAGACGAATAAGAGTTGCCCGCCCCAGGAAGCCATTGGCCCTGCGTCACTCTAGTGCTAAAAAGCAAAGTCTGATTCAGCCCAGTGTTCTTACCCATGGTCCAGGGCTCTACCCATCATGCCATTAGTGTGCACATGGCACTGGGAGCCTCCCATTGGGGCTAAGGTACCTGTGGATGATGACTACAATGGGGTTAAGGTGAAAGTGGTCAAGGTCTTAGCCACCACCTCAGGCAGCCATGGTGTAATGGGCAGATCACTGGGTTCAGTGTCAGTGATGAAATTCTACCACTTACTTTGTATTTGGACTCTACTATTTTTGTAATTGTGGCAACTTAGTTAACTTTTCTGACTCTCAGGTTTCTCTTCTGTAAAAGAGGATAATAAATACCTATGACTATAAGATGAATAAATTATTAAAAATCCTTATGTGGAGGGAAGAGAGGGGAGGAAGAGGAGCTTCGGCCACGGCTGGCTTGGCACAAGGGTGGAGGGACAGAGGACACAGTACCCTGGCCCTTGAGTGGCCTTGGAAGGAAATGGACTACGTATGGGTCAGGAGGATAGTTTTTGCAAGATTTAGCAAATAGAAATATAGGATACCTGGTTAAATTTGAATTTCAGATAATCAGCAAATAATTTTTTTTTAGTATAAGTAAAATGTCTGGGATATACTTATACTAAAAAAATTATTTGCTGTTTATCTGAATGTAAATTTCCTGCATTTTATCTGGCAACTCTAGGTCAGGGGGAGGTAGGTGTGAGGATCCCATTGGTTCAGGCTGATGAACCTAATCCAGGGGTGCTGCCTATCCAGGGCTCTAATTATTCTATTAGGGATTTGTTTCTCTCTGTCTCTTGGCTCTTCTTTCAGCTGCTTTGTTTCCTTTCCAAATGGCACAAAGGCAGCCACCAGTAACTCCAGGCTCTCCTTAGCAGCTTAGCAAACCCAGTAGAAAGAGCATGCCCCTCCCCAGCCCCCAACTGCACACATCCCACCAGGAGTTTCAGGGTTCATCCTCATTGGCCCAAATTGAGTCATGTGCCCTTTCCTGAACCAATCACTGTGGCCTGGAACAGCAAAGTCTGATTAGCCAGGGCTGGGTCATGTGCCCATGTGAAGGGCTGGAGAATGACATGTGTTCTGCTTATACCAGGTAAACTGAAAGTTGAGGAGTTCCCCCAAAGGAATATTGAGATTCCCTCCCACAAGAAGAAATTAAACGGGGCTACTGAAAATAGCAAGTGCCCACAGAGGGGCATCTACTTCCTCTTGACTAAAGCCTTGTCTCAAGGGGCAGACCTAGCTAAGCTCAATATGGCTTTCGGGGTAGTGCAAGTTTGTGTTCTTACTGTTCCTAGAGAGATCTGGCGGCAGCATCCAACCCAGAATTGGAATGAATCCCAGCTCAGCCTGTGTTCTTTTACCTCTCTGTGACTCAGTTTCTTTGTTTATAAGCAGAGAATAAACAGCAACAAATTATCGATGTTATTAAGCAAGTAGAGGGCCTGGCTCTAGGGCTGGCAGGTAGCTGGTACTCAATACAGGGCAGCTCTTACCTTTCAGGAAGTTGTTCCAGGTGAGTCTCCTTTAAGGGAGAAGTGGAAAAGTTTCGGCCCCTGGACTGTAGGAAGGAACTGTCATTCCATTTTTGGGTGGGTAAAATGTTTGAATGGCCACAGCTCACTAGCTGAACTACTGCTGGGGCTATCTATCAGGGGTGGCATAAGCAGGTCCCTGGGGGTCCTGAGCCTGTGCACTCTTCACTCCACTGGCCAGTCATGTCAGTTATGCCGAGAGGCACATGGACCAGAATGGCTCAGGAGACCTCATGTAGGCTACCCACTCTGGGATCTGTAACCATCCTTGGCCCAGACTGACTCCTATAGGGAAACTGCATGTTTTTTTGAGCAGACAAAAAAGCCCTAAAATTATCCATTCCCAAGTCTACCACATGCTCGAAATGCCCTATGGTGGCTCCATGCCTTCAGTTTTAGACTTTCATCCTTTTAAAGATATAAATACAACTGGGAGGAGTTTAACATAAGGCAGTTAATGACTGTTGACCTCACTCCGTGAATGAAGGCCATGAGAACAAGATTTATAAGGGAAATGTGAGAGGGAGAGAAGGAAAAGGAGGTGGGCTCAGGCTCTACCAATGGGGAAAATTATTAGGACAAAGAAGCTGTGGCTGCCTCCTCTAACCAGCACTGCCCCAGAGGCCCAGCTCCGCACTCTGCCTTGCTGCTTCCTACTGCCTGGGGATGAGCGAATGGGGGCAGAGGGTGTAAGGAAAAGAAGGTAGCTTTGGAAACATGCAAAACTAGTGGAGTCCTGACTTTGCCACTTAAACCCAACGTTTGGCCTCAGATGAGCGACTTAACCTCTCAGGACATGAGTTTCCTCATCTGTTAAATGGGGCTCCTACTGCCTCCCTGATGGGGTTAGAATCAGGATTTGTGAATTATATTTCAAGACCCCATATTTTGGCCTATTAACTTAGACTTTCCGAAAGCAGTTGGGTCGCTCTAGATCTTTCCATGTTTTCATGTAACCCCACCTGAGGGATTCCCCTCAACTTCCTGGGCCCCAGCCCTGACTTCAGAGACAGAACAAGGCAGCCCAACAGAGCCTGGAGAAGAGGCTTCACTACCAAGTCCCCCGAATCTGAAGGGATCTTGTGCCTCCAAGTATTGCCCGCCATTCCAAGCACCACCATTTGCCTGTCAAGGAACGTGGACCCACGTAGAGCTCAAACAATAGCAGCTTTGTTTTTCCTTAAAGAATCTTAATTGACTGAAGAAGAAGAAAAAAATCTGAGCTCTTCCTTAAGAAGCTCATAATTTAATAGGTGAAATGTCAGGAAAAATCAATGCCAGGCTGTTTCCTGGCGGCCTCATTATGCCGTCCATTAAACAACTTTTATGTTTTGTTTATAGTCACTCGTTTTCCTCCCCCTCTTAATCCACCCCCTACTTCTTCTTCTTCTTTTTTTTTTTATATATATAAAAGAACATTTAAAAATTTATGATGTTAAAAAGGGACATGGGCTGAGAACCCGAGTTACAAGAAACCTACCGGCTGTCACTGGCAAGGCTGGGAAAATGCGGCCACCACAGTACAGAGCTGGTTCCCAGGAACAGACTCTGCTGAGGGCAGGGCCAGCAGAATGGGCGTGGGGGCCTGCGTTCTGAGTGTTTTGCAGATTTTGAGGGGTGTTCTGAGGCAGAAGTTTTTGTTACGTGATGGTTGGAGAGGAGGCCCTGCATGGCCCAGGGGAGAGAAGAGCAAGTGGATCCTGCGACTTACTTTTTCATCAAGTAGAGAAACACCTGACCCTATTGTCTGGCAGGATCTGGTGGCTCAAGAGAAGTGCTCGCTTCCTATGTGGACTTGTATACAGCCCCATGAATGAGCAAGTCAACACGCAAAGGAAGGTCTTAGGAAGAGAGGCCTCTGGCTCTGTCAGCTGGGTCCTGCTCATTCCAAGCCATGCTCTGGCCACAAGAGTGATCACTGGGGAACATGCCAATGTGAGAAATGACCCAGGTTCAAGATGAAGCTGTCCTCAGCCTGGTGGTCTCTTGACTTAGGTCAAGAGGGTGAGCAGAAGTCAATCTCTCTGGAGCTTCTAGATGATGTGTTTGTGCCCCCCTATCCCTGCCCTGGGATTCTGCTGAATCAGCTCAGACATCGGGGTCTGGATAAGCGCCTGCCAGGCTATCGGGAGAGCAAAGGGGTCCTGTCCAGAGATGGTGGAAAGCTCCTTAGTATAAGTTCCCCCAGAAGCAGACCCAGAGACAAGGAGTCTAATACAAGTATATGTGGGAGTTGATTCCAGGAATCACCAGCAGAGGATTGGGGGGTGGGGTGGAGGGTGGGTGGGCCGGGAAGAATGAGGGGAGAGAGAGAGAGGAGAGGAGAGGAAGCTGGCGAAGGGTGAATTATCAAGTTGATTACCTTTGTGGGCAACTGGAGTCTAACTTTTCTGGGAAACAGTGTAGCACACATCCTGGAGAAGAGCACAGGTTCCGGGGGCCAAAGCGTCCTCTCTCTCCATCCCTCCTTCTCATCTCTACCCCAGGCCAGGCTCTTGCCAGGCACAAGGACGCAAAGATAGAGGGTAGAGGAGATGTAGCCCCTGTCCTCTAGAAGTTCCCTGCACACCGAGAAACAGAAGAGGAAAGTTCTATGCTGCGTGCCAGTGTGGCTGCTGTGAGTGCACAGGGCTGGGGCTATATTCATTGTGTTCCTGACCCACTTGGCACCCCAGGGCTCAGTTCTCGGACCCTTAGGCTACTGTCTTGTCAGGTGGAGGACACCAGTCCTCTTGGATTAGGGCCCCACCTGTATGACCTCATTTAACCTTAAGGCCCTATCTTTAAGTTCAGTCACATTGAAAGTTAAGGATTCAACGTAGGAATTTGGGTGAGAATAGGTGGGCAGGGTGGGGGTGCAGCTACAACTCAGTCTGGAACACAGAGTTAACCTCTATAACAGAACCTTTACAGCCATAGTGCAAGCCACAAGTAGGAATGATGACCTCTTCATGGGAGTTGCCGCAAAGTCATATTTCAAAGGGCACAGACTCAGGAGGTCATGAATGCAATCACTCTAATCTTAGGACATTTTAGGGGTGAAATGTAAAGTGCTTGGAAGGACTGTGGCTGAAATGATGCTCTTCTATTGTCTCTCTGAACAAACCAGGAAGCTGTCAAGATATGACTCTGATCCATGAGTCAAAATCCAATTACTTCAAAGCCATGGCTTCTGCTCGTTCAAATCTTCCCCTAAGAGAGTAAACATAGGGATACATCTTTTCCTCTCTCTTTTTCTCTCTCTTTCTCCCTTCCTCCCTCCCTCCCTCTCTTCCTCTCTCTCTCTCTCACACACACACACAAAACATATGCACTTAATACAGTTCTATGCAGATACACACAGATGATCAGCTCATACATGCCTAGATACACATAGGCACAAGTACACACAAATGCTGTGCTCCCCCCCTCATGCACAGCCCACATTCAACATGTATTCTCACACATGCAACATACACAGGCACAGAGAACACATGTAGGCACATGTGCTCACACACACTTAGACACGCAGATGGAGCAACAAACACAACTTCCTCGCGCACTGATGCAGATACGAGTGTGCGCCTCCAGGGCCCAGCAGTCCTTGGTGCCTCACTGCTAATCTCCACGGGTCCCTGTTTCCTAGGGGACTTTTTGGCAAGGCCTCTTCAAAGGGGTGAGAAGAGGAGAAGGCAGGGGGCGGGTGGGTGGCAGACATGATGATTGTTCCGGTCTGGGCCCCAATGCCTACTGAGTTTTGAGAAACAGCAGAACTGGGCTGGCATTAATGCCCATGGGCAGGCCCCAGGATGCCCTGCAGATGCCATGTGCGGAGGGATGAGTCCTGAGAGGAGAGGTGACCCTTCCCAGTGTGGAGCCTAGGACTTGAGAGCCCAATAACCCCCTCTCCGGCTCCCTCTCCTTCTGCCTTCTAGGGTTGTATGGGCCCCAAACAAAGCAGATTGTTTGAAGGTAGCAAGACCCAGCCACCCACTACCAGGCGTTTATTAACAGGCGATTTGAGGTGACAGTGACGACGAAAGCCCCCCATCAGCTTCATACATCACATAGACTATGTCACAGCTTCTTGGCCATCAGAATCCTGGAGCTGGGTATATATAGCAGACTTCTGAGGCTCTGTCTTCTGCCTCTGAGATGGTGAACACCCTGCAGGCAGCAGCAGACCTCCCCTGCAGGTAGTGGTTATGGTTTCAGAGGGGTTTACTGTTCTCTGGGGGTTTGCATCATTGAGAAAACTCAGTCCCAGAATCCAGCTTCTCTGGGTTTGAGATGTCCTAGGGGCAGAGTATGAGTTGCTCCTGGAAGCTCCTGGCCCTTCTGATGGAGTCAGTCTGGCAGAAAGATATGCAGATTTGCTTGTCTGTTCCCAGGGGCTGGGTCTAAATACCTCAAAAAAGAAAACTTGCAGGGCCACAGGGTGATGGTGGAGACTGTCAGCTGTGGATGTGTGGGAAGGTCTGTGAGGCAACCTGAAATTATCTTCATGATCCTGTTCTTGTTCTTGTGGCTGGTGGGCGTGATGGTGTATGGGAAGACTTGTGAACATGCTTTCCTTCAAGGATCAACCAACTATGGCCTGTGGCTAAATTTTACCTGTGCATATTTTTGTAAATAAAGTTTTATTAAAACACAGCTATGTCCACTTGAGTTTGTACTGCCCATGGCTGCTTTAGCACTATAACCACAGAGAAGAGTAGTTGTGACAGAGGCCTAATGGCTTACAAAAATATTTATTATTTGGCTTTTGACAGTAAAGTCTGCCCATCCCTGCTTATTTTAAAGAATATGGGCTTCAGAATGAGAAAGACCTGGGATTGAATACCACTTCCCAGCTTTGTGAACTTGGGCAGGTCCCTTAACCTCTCTGAGCCTCAGTGTTTCCATCTGTAAAAACACAGGATTGAGCAGAGGATTGGAGCACTCAGCCCAGCCTCCTCAGTTACTTGGTAAGTGGCAGTGTTTATTCAGTGGTTTACTAAAGATTCCTTTGTCAGTGCTTCCCTGGGTGCCTGGTGATAAGAATCTCTTGTTGGTGGGACTTGATAAAAATACACTGCTGGGAGCCCCACCCAAAAACTGCCAGTAGAGCTGTTGAGCTGTCCGGAGGATGCGGTGAGTCAATCAGAAAAAGAGGGCGGAGCCAGAGTGGAGGTGGGTGTGGCTTAGAGGGACCAACTCATTTGCTCGGGACTGAGGGGCTTCCCTGAGATGCATTACAACCAGGAAAGTCCTGGGCAAACCAGACGAATTGGTCACTCTGAGTGGCTCATTATAAAACTATCCGGTGAGGTGGTCTGGCAAGCTGAGGCCTGGACCCTGAGGTACAACTCAGTTGAAGTAACTCGCCTCGCCCCAACCCAAACCACCACCAGAGCCAGGGTCTTCAGAGCTCTGTGGCGGGAACCCTTCGCAGTATTCGTCAGAGGTGATCTTACCCCACACACCTCCCTGCCTGTCTCTTCTCATCTCCTCGTTATATGTCTATCATTTTGGGGTGTCAAGCCTCCCATGTCCCCATCAAGCCTGACTCTCTCAGAAAAGGGTGAGCTATCAGTTATTAACACCTTACAACTAATTTCAGTAAGTGACTAGCTTTTCCTGAGGCTTTGCATTTGAAACTTCATTTTAAAAGTGCAAGGAATAATAGCTTTTTTTTCTCTTTTTTCTTTTTTTTTGAGGTGGGGGGGCAGGAGGGAGAGATTTATGCATTTAGGTGGTAGGCACAGGAAAGAAATGTCTGGACTCACAGGGAGCAACAACACCTACTGTTGCAAAGCCTGCCCCAAGAGCACCCCCAAGAAGCTCAGTGGGTGTCTTCTCACTGCCTGAGGGAATGGTGGGCCCTGCCGCCTTGGCCAGCCTTTGTCTCGACTCCCCTGAGAATGGTGAAATCTTAGCTTTTGAGCCTGGAATATTGTTTTGAAAAAATAAAATGCCCAAAGAGTCCCTATAGTCCCCAAACCTCATTTTAAAGGGATTATAGCAGCTGGCTTGCAAATCCTGTTTCTTAAGGTGGGGGGCTTAGAGCAGGGCTCAGGCAGGGACTGGGGTGAGGGAAAGAAAGGAGGTCATTTCATTTCCTGGAGAGGAAAGCACAGGTTCTCCCCACTGCAGTGCCTGAGACTGGGCTTCCTGCCTTTCCTGGGGAAAAGAGAAGGGGCAGGAAAAGGTACTGGCCTTGGAGTGGGGACCGGCGTTCACGTCCCAGCTTTGCCATCAATTTGTGGCTGACCTTGGCACTCCTCCCTTACCCTCTCTGGGCCACTGCCTCTGGAGTGACAATGATTTGAAACTAAAGAAGAGTTTTGCCATCCTCCCTTCTTTTCTTGCCCTCCACGTAGGGGTTTCTCTCTGTGGGCTGCCCAGCATGGGAGGGCCTGACAGAGGTAGTTGAAAGAACTGGGTCAGAATGCTCTTCCCAGGGAAGGTGTGAAGCTTTCTGGGGACAGCTGCGTGGCTGAGAGATTCTAAAAACTTTAATTAAAAAAATATGAGGCTCATTTTGGCGGGGGTTGGGGAGGTTGCTGGATGGAACTGGGGAAGAGATTTGACATCTGCCAGTGAGTGGGACTAGGGAAGGGACAGGTGTGGAAAGAGGATTTTAAGTAAGTTTCATTGCATGCCTTGCAATCCAATTTCCCTCCACTGAGCCCCCTGCAGAGAAGCTTCAGTTAAGATTGACCAGCCACCATAGAGTTGTGGGGTCAGATTAGTAGGTTTTTTTCTTAAATGTGAGTGCTCATACAGACACTGACCTCATGGAAAAAACCGGAAGGCCCACCTCTAACGGACTAGTGTTTCTAGAATGCCAAGACTAGTCCAGACTGGTGATGGTCCGAGTGTGGGGGACAAGTCACTAGTGATACGTGAGATGATTTTAGGTGGCACACAGGTGAATTAAGAAAATTTTTATGTATTAATAATTTAGATGGGTCTTGGGAGAAAACAACTCATGCATCAAACCTGCAATTTTGAGGTTATTATTGCAATGCAAGGGATATTTATGTTAATAAACTGTGAGTTGATTTGAGGGGAATGTTAAGGGATGCTCTGACCATGAGGTCCATGGGGAAAAGGCCAGTAGTGGCCACTGGTAGGGCAAGACCTTGGTGGGCATCAGCTAGCTCACCTTCAAAGGGCCTGGCTCTGTGTCCACTGCCCACTGACCTGCATGCCATGAGGTTATAAGCCCCTTCCCCGAACACCCAGTCACTATCTAGGAGGAGTAGGGAGAGCTAGAGAAATTGAAAAGAATGAGTACAGAGAATCAGTTGATGCTAAGAGGTTGTTGAAATGAATAGATTGGGATGAATTTTAAACCAGACTGAACAAAACTCAGCTTTTCTCTCTCCCCTTCTTCCTTTCTCATCCCATCCTTCCTTTCTGCCCTTTTTTCCTTCTATACTCACTGGGTACAGGCTAATAAGGTAATTTAGAGTAATTTTAGAGAAATAAACTACATGTTCTTAGCAACCTTGCTTCCCCTGCAACAGCAGTGCTACTGGATGATCCTCTCACACACATATAATGTCCATCACATTAAAATAAATTTTTCGTCAAAAACATCCCATGGCTCTTCCTGGACAGTCACAATATTACATGTGCAATTTTAAGGTTCTGAGAAATCCTGCACTTAAAAGGAATACACTTGACTGTGAACATTTCTCAAATGCATTTGACTCTGGTGGGTTACCTCCATATGACATCTGTTGATACCAGCAGCATTGGTTCCTAAGGAACTCATTTTGAGAAATGCCAGACTGGAAGCTGGTGAAGGTACCTTCCATCCTGAGGGTTTATGCATGGATGATTCATAAACCCCGCGAGACAGTAGGCTCCCAGACCAGCCTCTCTTGGGTGGGCAAGAAGATTGGCTCTTCTGCAGGAGGCTTTTGGCCAAGATCTGTCCCCAACTCCATCCCCATCTCCACTAGGGAGAAGTCGGAATGACCTGCCAGCTGAGGGGAGGGGTATTTAGAACTCCCAGTTTTCAAATAATGCCTTCCCACTGCCCAGGCTTCCTCTTGCCTCTCTTACTGGGATTAGAAAGAGAACAACAACAAAAATACAAAACACCAAACAACAAAAGCCCCTGACTGAACAATATCCCAAGCCACATCAGAGGAGCCCTTTCTCTGCTGGCCCTGTGCCTGTGCAGAGTTGGGATGTCTGGGTAGGTCTCCCAGCTCTGCCCCATGGTCAAGGCCAATGTACTCACTGGGGTCCTTGGTTTCCTGACTCTTTCCTCCTTCTGGGCTACCCTCCTTGGGTGGTGTGAATGAGTGAGAGGCCGGGGCAGGGCCCACAGTGAAATCTCAGCTCTGAGATGGCTGGAAGCTCTTTATTCAAATATTTAAAATTCTGAATGACATGAACACCATATTAATCGCCATTCCTAAGTTATCATCTGTTCAGCATTTGACTATTTACAAGCAGTTATAGAATCATTCCTAAGATGAGCCCAGGAAGTTAACAGTGCTTCTCCACTCCATCAGTGAGGAAACAGAGGCACAGAGGGGATAAGCAGCTTGCCCAAGGTAACACAGCCAGGGAGTGGCAGAACTGGGATTTGAACATGTCTCCTGGTTTTAAACTGGGCATTATTATAGGGCACATGGCATGGTCCTTAACCTTGAGAGTTTTTAATCCTGCTGAGAAAATGAGGCTTATTCCATTTCATTTCTGTCATCTGTTTTTTGGATGTTCATGAATAAATTAGTCTGTGTGAGCATTGTAGACACTGTCTCACTCAGGAGATCTGGATTTAGAGAAAGGAGAAATCCTGGGCTAGGATGGTTAAGGAAGGCTTCCTAGAGGAGGTAGACCCAGAGCCAGGCCTTGAAGGTTAATACACAAAACACAAGAAAAATATCTAATATATTAGTCATTTACACTATAGTATAAAATTCACTTGGTATCCCATCTCCAAATACAGGATGAAAGCAAGACTTTTTAAAATTCACTCATTTGAGGCAACATTCGAGTCATTACAGTGTGACAATCCTAGGCTAGGAGCTGATGCCAGTTTGTTCCCTGGACTAGGTCTCTCAGGATCAAGATATGTCTCTAAATGTAAAGGGGAAAGAGGAAGAGGTCCCCAGCGGGGGTGGGTCAGGAACTGCATCCATCTCTCAGCCTATGCTCTGAACCCACTTCTATCCAAGTGGCTGGCTTGCCCTCCTGGGGAGCAGTATCCAGAGCTTAGTCTGGGCTGGAGACTCAGGTACTGGGCATGGGATTTCAGTGGGAAAGTGATGAGATCCAGGGACTCAAGATTTGAGCCTCTGGATAGGGAAGACTGGAATTGGAGCCAGTGGGAAGAAGTGTCTAAGTGTCTGGTCCACCAAGAAGGCAGAAGAAGGAAGGATGATAGGGGAGAGATTAGTGAAACCAAAGGGGGTCAAGAGGTCAAGAGGCAGAGCAGGGTCCAGGGAGGCCAAGCCTGTGGGCACTGGGGAAAAGAGCTATGGGAGCCCTTGGTCAGGTTGGACAATTAGCAAACAAGTTGTTTCTAATTACATTTTTGATACCAACCTGTTCATTTAGTGAGTGAAATGAAGTAGTGATAGTAGAAGGGAACTTGCTTTGAAAGTAGAAAAGGCTTGCAATGGAGAATGGCGTATGAAATCCTCATTAGGGGCTGTTAGCCCATCTCTCTGCTGTTTATTGGTATAGGTTGCAAATAGGGCACCAGTGCCTAAATTTCTTCTTTTTGCTTTCTATAGGGACTCTTGCAGGGATATCCTGATGTTTCCTCACTGACTGGTTAATCTCTTCTGGCCCAGTGGCTGTTAACATCCATCTGTAAGCTTGACATAAGGCTTCATGGCTCTGATGTATCCTCTGGGTTCTATCTCCACGGCCACCTCTCTAGTCCAGCCCCCTCGACATCACCCCATATGGTCTTCCCTTCTCTCCAAGTCCAGTCCAGCCCCTCTCCTTGCGCCCCACACAGCACACACACTGGCTTTTCTGTCCCTGAAGCATACTAAGCTTGGTCTCACCCCTGAGCCTTTGCCTGTGCTGTTACCTCTCTCTGGGATGCTTTTCTGGCACCGCATGTGGCTAACACCTTGTCATGTAGGGCTAAGTTTAGAGATCACCCACTCAAAAAGGCTTCCAGTGACTACCCATTTCAAGAAGCATCCCCACCAACACATCATTCCCATTCACTACCCACTTTATTTTCCTTATGGTGTTTAACGATACAAAATTATCTTATTTATTTCTTATTTTCTTTTTTGAGATGTAAAGTCGATTTTATTAAAGTAATGTATGTACATCACTTTAAAAGTTAAATAATAAAGTTTCTATCAAAAAAAAAATCAGTCTCCCGCCCCCCTCCATTTCTTTTTAACTTTTCTTCTATTAAATATTTTATTTTTGCTCTCATTTTTAATTTCAAAGAGCTGTTTCTAAATGTGTTCCTTTTTAGAGCTGCCTAGTTTCACGGATGAAATATCTTCCCATATGTTATGAGGATATAAATGATAATTTTTTGACGTTTTCTTCTGCTCTGTGAATTATCTGTTTCCCCTGATCTCCTTTCTCTTTCTTCTCTCCCTCCTCTTCTTCTGTTTGTTTTGTTATCTGCTTTTCATGTTGGAGGATGTCTCAGGTTCCTGGCATTCATGGCTGTCTGTGTAAGAGTGAGCCTCTGTCAAGATGATTGAAGTCTGTATGAAGAAGCAAGGTTTGTGTGAGATTATTGGGGAAGAACCCAGAAGTTTTGTTGGGAGTTCCACGAATCAATATCTCTGAGTTTCTTCCCTCAGTTGAATGTCCCTACAGAGATGGAGCATCCAATCTTTTACCTGAGGAGTTGAGGAGTCCTTGGATTCTGAGAGTCGAGTGGGGAGGAGATGGGAGTTCACTGTTCTGGCTGTAAAATTCCACTTCATCGTTCTCTTTGTCTCCCCAAGTCCAGGGTTTTCCGGTTCAGTTTTTCCTGAGTGTCACCCCCACCTTCAGTCATATCTGGTCCATCTAATTCCTGGCCTTTCCTGGATTTGGTGGCTCACATCGGCTTCCTTCTTTCAGGCACTCTTGGATTTCAGTTCCTTTAGCCTACAAATTCAATTCCCGCTATCCTTCCACTTTCCAGCTTCCAAAAGTTTGTTGGCATCTGACCTTTGGTGGCCTTTCCTCTTCTTTTCTCATTGTCCTTGCTCTTTGAGTGGCATTTTAGGAAGGAGTGGAGGTAAACTCATGTATTTAAACACATGTTTTCTTTATTCTGCTCTTGGCTGTCTCTTGCTCCAGGGAGGCAGGGAGCTTGTCAGTTTATTTGTGGTTTTGTTTCCATCTGAAGGGGTAAGACCAATCCTGAATAAAAAGCTAGCCTAGGAGAAGACATTGGGGCTGTGTGAAGGATTCAAGGGGTACAGTGGGCAGGAGGAAGCCTCATTCCCCCTTAAAGCAACACTCTTCCACTGAATTTCACTCATTCATACTCCTCATGTTTACTGAACACATCTACTGTGTGCTTGGCATTGTGCAAGACCTTGGAGAGACAGCAGTGAGCAAGACAGATATAGTCCTTGTCTTCATGGAGCTATAGTCTAAAGGTTGAGTTTTTACAGTCACGTTGAGTGAGCATTTTGAGAAAAAAACAGACCCTACTGTCCAGGGAACTAAAAAAGTGATGGTTAAGGTGATATCTGACAGCCAGCAGAGATTAAACTATCCCATTGAGGAGGAGCCTGGCTGGAGAGTGGAATGTTCTGGGCCGCAGGAAAAGCATGTGCAAAGCATGATGTATTAGTTAGCTATTGCTGCATAACAAATAACTCCCAAAGTTCTCAGCTTAAAACAACCACATTAATTATTTCACAGTTTCTGTAGGTCATAAATCTAGATGTAGCTTAGTTGGGTCCTCTGGCTCAGAGTGTCTCACAGGCTGTAGTCAAGGTGTTAACTAGGGCTACAGTCATCTTAAAGTTCATCTGGGAGTGGATCTGCTTCCAAGCTTGCTCCACTGGATTTTTGCAGGATTCAGTTCCTCATAGGCTGTTGGACTGAGGGTCTCAGTTCCTCCCAAGAAGTTGGCCCCGTTGGTTCCTTGCTGTGTAGACCTCTCCACTGAGCAGCTCACAACACAGCAGGTGACTTCATCAAAGTGAGCAGGTGAGAGAGCAAGACAGAAACCATGGTCTTTCATGACCTAATCTTGGAAGTGACACCCATCACTTTCGCTGGTTAGAAGGGAGTCCCCAGGTCCAGCCCACTCTCAAGGGAAGGTGATTTCACAAGGGCACGAGTCCCAGGAGGCTGTGATTGCTGATCACTGGGAGCCATTTTAGAAAAACTTTCATACCTGAGATGTGAGATGAATGTTTGGAGTGTATATATCTAGCAGAGCTGGAACCAACAATGTGAGGGAGAGAGTGGTGAATGAGGGCCTGAAGCGTTAGACAGAGACCACTGAAACTTTTTTAGCAGGTGTCTTAGCTTGGGTTGTTAGAACAGAATACCATAAACTAAGTGGCTTAAACAACAGGCATTAATTTCTCACAGCTCTGCAGGCTGAGAGGTTCAAGATCAAGATGCAGGCAGACATAGTTCCCGGTGAGGGCCCTCTTCCTGGTTTACAAATGGTCATCTTTTTTCATGGTGGAGAGGGAGGAAGGGTGGGGAAAGGGAGAGGGAGAGAGAGAGGGAGAGGGAGAGGGAGGGAAGGAGAGGAAGAGAGAGAGTAAGCGAGCTCTGGTGTTTCTTCTTAAAAGGGCACTAATCCCATCATGAGGGCTCCATCCTCATGACCTCATCTAAACCTAATTACCTCCCAAAGGCCCATCTGCAAAAATCATTGCTTTGAAGGAAGAAATGAATTTTGGGGGACCACAATTCAGTACACAGTAACAGGTGAGGTTCATGATCAGATAACAGTTTTTGGAAGGTCAGCTGGGCTGCTTTGAGAGGTTTAGAGAAACCACACTGTAAGACAGAGATGAATTAGGATGAGAAGAAGTGGGCAAAAGAGACAGAGAAGGGCAACCAGTGAGTTTAAAAGAAACCCTGGCTAGGTTAGTGGCCTGAGGCCAAGGAGAGAAAGCATTTTGAGGAGGTGCAAGCACAGGTCTAGCCCATCGGCCCACCTGCCCTAAGTCAAACTTCCCTGTAAGTTGTCTCTTGGTAAAGGCATCCATGGCTCAAAAACCCTATAAAACAGCTGCTTGGTTCCAACTCCCTCATTTATAGCTGAGGACACTGAGGTCCAAAGCAGTGATTTCTATGGGGAGCAAGACAGTCTGGTGTTGACAGGCCAAAGGTCACATTTAGCACCGTGGTTTCTGGGTCCTGTCAAGCGAGCAAGTTTGGGTTCTGCCTACCCTCAGTGTGTGATAGAAAGCTCAGTGATTTTGTGTGTGACAGAGGCCAGGGGGTGGGGGGAGGCAGGAATGGTGAAAAACGTCTCTTTCAGAGCCTTCCAGAACATGAGCTGATGTGGTTCTGACAGGACCATAGGAGATCTCTATCAGGGGGACACAAGAGGAAGCAGAGCCCAACAGAGGGACCAGCTTTGGAAATATTAATTGTTATGCTTTCAGGGTTCCTGGCCACAAGTCCCCGTGCCCAGCCCAGATTAAAGCCCCATGTTGCTGCAATCCTGGGCCTCCAATGAAGGGATTTCCAACAATGCAAAACCACTAATGAAGCAATCCTGATGGAAGGCATGAGTCCTCCTCCTTGAAACCCCTCTTGGGTCTTGGCTTTGAAATCCCATCCAGCAAGGGGGTAGAGAAAGGGGCCATGGCTCTGACTGTCTGGAGCTCCCTCCCTACGGTGCTGGTGTTCCAGGACCAGACAAGGGTGGGGAGTGCTCCCTGGATGGAGCTTGACCCCTTATTGACCTCCTGCTCCTGGCTATGCTGCCACGAAGCTCACTTTCTTGGCAGGGTTTGTCTGTGCCAGGCGTCAGATCCCACCATGGAAACCTCGCTGGTTGGGGCCACCTTGCCAGATTGCACAAGCGTTTACCACACGTAGGCAGGCTGGGAGCAGCAGGGGGATCTGGGATTCCTTCTCAGAAAGAGCAGGAGGAGGAGCCACTGTCACTCTGTTGTGCCTTTGCTTGGCGGGAGGCCGAGGTGACACTTCAGGGACCCCTTTCTACACCCGTCTGGCCCACCCAGCCTTACCTTGGAGCTGCCAGGCTACTGCGCATTGAGATGAGCCACAGAAAAGTGGGGCCCTGTGGAAACTCCCCACCTTTGAGTCGTGAAGGAGTAATGGAGGGGTATCTCCAACACCATCGAAGCAGGGCCGGTCACTGAAACAGGATGTGCCCTGACCCTGTACTCCAGGCTGGTCATCTCCTCTTAGTGCCTGAGGGAACTGGGGCAGGACAGGGGCAGAAACCAAGTAGTGTGGGGAGGCCCTAGTGGCCCCTTTTCTTACAAACTCCATAGTAGATATTGAGTGTAGGAGGGACACTGAGGTGTGGCCCATGATGAGGGGACAATTGCAAGCCTTCTGGGAGCCCACGTTTGATGCCATAGAAAAGAGGTTCATCTTTTCTGCCCACCTAGCTCTTAAGGCAAGAGGTCTTATGGTCAAGGGGTCAGGTGAAGAAACTGTCTGAAAGTGGTTTTCCTAGCATGGAAGTTTCTGGACTTTCTGAAAGATGCCCCAATATTCTCAGGTGATTCAAGGACGAGATGAAAATATATTCACTATGTATAAAGCACATTATATTCAGTATTACATTTAATCTTTCAAGACCTCTGAGATAAGTCTCAGTATTATACTCACTTTATAAATGTGAACACAGGCACAGAGATGCTAATGAAGATTCTCAAGGTAGCACTAACAGGAAGTGCAGAGCTGGGACTCGAACCCAGGGCTGTGTGCTTGTGTGGAGAAAGAGGCAGAGGTTCTGCTCCCTGTCCTGTTGGTTCTGATGGTCGTGGCTTGAGTCACCAACCACTGTAGTGATGCTTTGGAGCTGAAATGAAACCTAGGAGGTCTCCTGAGACCGAGGACAGTGCTCTGGGTAGGATCCAGCCTCTCTGGAAGTGCCTCTCTTCTCCCCGTCACAGTAGCTGTTTGGATAGTTCAGAAAGAAGCCTAAGTTCAGAAGCTGCAGAGTCCCTAGGTGCAGCCTCCAA
This sequence comes from Eidolon dupreanum, assembly GCA_028627145.1. Taxonomy (NCBI): domain Eukaryota; kingdom Metazoa; phylum Chordata; class Mammalia; order Chiroptera; family Pteropodidae; genus Eidolon; species Eidolon dupreanum. The sequence continues at coordinate 10,965,125 of CM053510.1, read as the reverse complement.
ACATAAATTTCTCTCTGCTGACTTACCCGCCCCTCGCTTCCCCCACCCACACACACAACACCCATGCACCCTTTTATGCTCCTTGTTAGCTTCATGATCTTGGACAAATGACTTCATCTCTCTAAATGGGGATCATAACAGTATTTAATTCTCAGGCTGTCTTGAGGGTTAAATGTGATAATGAGTCATTTTCATTTTCTTTCCTCTTTGCCCCAAATCAAGCCTAACTGTTACTATCATTCTCCACACACTGTCCTCCTTTTGCGGAGGGCATGGTATACGGTACAGGGCCTTTAACTACCATACCAGAACCTTAACCCAGCCTGACTTAGTTATATGCCAACACCCAACATAGAAGTTTTGAACATTCCTTATTTTCCCTGCCCTGCATTGTTTCTGTTCCCTCCTTCTTTTTTTCTGGTGATAGGACTCAGATTTTTCTCTGGGGAGGCATTGGTTCAAGAGGTTTAGATAGACCTGACTTTGTCTGAGTTCCAAGACTGGGTATGTGAGCCTCAGGCCTGCCCAATCAGAATACTGAGTGTTCTGGCCAAGTGATTGGTTCAGAGATGGTCATGTGATCCACGCTGGGCCAATGAGAGCCTTAGCTGTGACTTCTGCAGGATTTACCTACCCTCTTTCTTCTGGGATTGCTCAGCTGATAGGATGTAAACTTGAAGAAGCTGACAAGTATCTTTAACATTACTTGGGGATAACCTGCCTAAACTGAAGCCATGAACCCATGTGGTTGTCTTCTTTCTCTCAAGAGAAACCCAGATGAAGATAAAGAGTGAGACATAGGTGGGAAGATTTGACAACTGTGGCTCTAGACTACAGAAACTGGTTCAGTAATTTTTAAAAACTTTATTTTAATTTTTTATTTTAAAATAATTTTAGTCTTACAGAAAACTCGTAAAACATACAGAATTCCCATACACCCTTCACTCATCTTCTCCTGATAATAATGTCTTACATAACCATAGAACAATGAAGCAAATGAAGAAATTAACATTGGTAAAATAGTAGTAACTAAACTATAGGCTTGATTTAGATTTTACTAGTTTTTCCACTAATGTCTTTTTTCCTGTTCCACAACTGAATCTAGGATACCATATCGGATTTAGTTGTCATGTCTCCTTAGTGACAGCGACTCTCTGGTTCCCTTATTTCAACAAGTGTATAATATTCCACTCTGTGAATTCACCATCTGATCCCTCCATTGTGAGCATTTGGGTCATTTATGGGGTTTTGCTTTTGAGACCCATGCGGCTATGAAACCACTCATATGTGTGTCCTGTTGTACAATTGCAAGAGTTTCTTTTGGATGAATACCCAAAACATTCTGGATCATAGATTTCAGTGCTGGATATTCTGGATCATAGGTTCGCATGTTCAACTTCAGGAGATAATGCCAGAATGATTGCATCAACCTACACGTCTACCATCATTATGAGTGGTCTGTGACCTCTTCCCTATTTAGTAAGGAGAGACTTAATGTTTTCCCATTGAATGGATCTAGGTGGGCTTGGCTGCTCTCAGAACACACACTGTCTTTTCCCACTCAGAACCTTGGGTGAAGCCCTCTCCCAGTGGGCATGTCCCTCCTTTCCAGCTCTCCACTTGGTCACCTCTTCTGCTCTTCAGTTCCCTTCCTCCACCACCCTCTCCAAGGCTCCCCACCTCCATATTCCTTCTAGCACCTTGTCCTTTTTCTCTGACCATAGTGTCAGCTCCATGATGATTGTGATCACATCACTCTTCCCCATCCCTGTTCCTAGCCAGGCACAGAGCCTAGGACCCAGTAGATGTTCAACACGTGTCTGTTAAATGAATGAATGAGTGGATGGAGCTTGTCTGTACAGGATGCTTCTTATTGAGAATCACCCTGGCCCCACAGCCAGTAAAAGTAAAAGCTTCATCTGGTTTCCAAACCCAGCCTCCTGTTTTCACCAGCAATAATTTGCTACAAACCCTGCCAGAGAAGGACAGACCATTTGGGATGCATAAAGCAAAATGGAATCATGTGCAAGATCTTTAGGGTGGGCCGTGCTGCTCATCTGGAGTCTGGGGAGCCACAAGGGCATGAAACAAAGCTGGAAGAGGAGCTGGGGTGGTGAGAGAGAGGAGGTGAGGGAGAAGAGCATCCATCTCCTTGTTTGCCTCCTTTTTCTCTGTTTGAGAAATGGGAGGAGGGTGAAAAGTGAGGGGGTGCAGACCCGTCTTCCAGTGGGAACTTCTCTGATGGTGGGTGGTCTCTTGGGCAGGCCTGCTGATGGAGTGGGCTTGCACACTAGCTTCTCATGACTGGAGGGCTGCTAGGGGTTCTGGGAGAATTAGTGGGGTTCTATCAGGGGTGTTGCTGATGTTTTAGAAAAAAATACTTACTATTTTACTGTTTATTTACTCTGATTGTAAATAAAATACATGTGCATTATAGAAAGGCTGGAAAATCCAAAGGAAATATTAATATCATTAAGCTCCATACCATCACCCAGAGATCTCACTGGTTTTATGCCACCATATTTCCTTCTGGTCTTCCCTTCTCTTCTCTTGCTCACTTAGGAGAGGCTGAAGATTAGAGTGGTTAAGAATATAGGTTTTGCAGACTGACAGCCATAAGTTCAAATCCTGACTTTGACTCTCGCTTGCTGCATCACTTAAGACAAATTTCTTAAGTGTATTTTTCAATTTATAAATGAGAGCATTAACCCACCAACAGGGCCCACCTTTTAGAATGGTTGTGAGGAGTCATGAGTTAATGCATTAAAACACCTGGTCCATGATAAGCACTGACTCAGTGTTAACCACTGTAGTGTCGAACTCATTTAGTCATTCAACAAACATTTTCTGAGCACTATTTGGAGAGCTAAGTATATAGAGATGAACAAATTAAGTATGCCGTCTGCCCTGAAAAAACTTATAGTCTCTTTGTGGTGAGGGTGGGGGGCAAACACAGTCCAAATCATATGCTAATGCATTTATGGTCATGTGTTGTGACGAGCATTATAAACATAACGAACAAGGTACTCTGGGAAATGTACATTTCAGCACAGGCCTGAAGGACAATGAATCAGATGCAGTGAGCAGGGAAGGATTTCCGGCAGAAAGTGGGAAAACTCGACCAGAATGAGATTTGGGTGTGTTGAGTTGCTGACAGCCGGACTTATGGTTGACTGGAGCTGAGCAAAGGGACAGATGAGCAGCATGAGGTAGGGCTGGAGGGGCAGCCAGGTCAGCATATGCAGGGTCTTGTCAGTGCTCTTGAAGATTTTTAACACAATTCACATGCAAACTGAGTATAAATTATAGGCAAATGTGTCCAAAAAGAAATCATATGTGCTCACTATTCCATTTTCCATTCTTCTCTCGCTTAGCATGGACCCTAACTCCTCTAGAAACGGCTTATAAACACCATTTTAAGTCATCGTGTAGTGTTCCAGTGTATGGATGAATGTATAATAATTTGTTTAGTTAGGTCATCCCTCCATTGTTGGAGGTTTAAGCTGTTTCCATCTGAGGCAGCCCATGGCTGCTCTTTTTGCCCCTGGCAGCTTTCCATAGGGATATACCCTGGGGCCATCCCACTGTGGCACAGGGGCCCTGTTAGACTGGAGAAAAGGGGAGTGTGGGGCTACCTCTTTGCCCAGGCAGGCTCGGCTCAAGCTGGCCTCTGATGTCATGGAAAGTTGGCCAGCGGCTGCTGGCTCTCACCGGCACTGGCTGACCAGGCTGGCATCCGCCCCTTGACCGCAGCTTGGAGCCCAAACACTCCAAAAGGACATCAAGGGCCTGGGCAGGGCCTTCTGGGGCCTCATTGCTCCATCTTCTGCTTTCTCATTTTGATCCTTTGTTCTGTCTCCACAGCCAACCCCCGCCCTCCCCAACCCTAGCCCCCGTGGGATGGGTGAGCTGGGGAGGGGTCTCTGGCCTGGTACTAATTATTTCCAAACACCACTTATGACCAGGCAGGTCAGGAGATAGAAGATACCAGTTCCTCAACCACCTCCCTGTGGCTCATCATGCAGAAAGCTCATCGGAGGGGCAGGAGGCTGGGGACCAAGTGAGGGGCCCTTGAGGAAGATTTCCCAGGAGGGATGAGTCTTTAGGGAAAGGTCCCAGAAGGGGAGGTTGACATGGGATCTGGTGTGGGCCTGTAGGAGGGCCCCTCACCAGAAGAACACATTCATGTTCTCTTTCCATTCCTAAGGCATTCTGGGAGTGTAGGGGCCAGAAAGGCACATGTGAGCCTGACACTAAGTAAGAGCTTGATAAAGGTTTGTATAAATGAAGGAATGAAACAAGCCTTGGACTCAGAATCATAGACTGTCAGAGCACAAAGGGCATTGGAGATCACGTAGTCCCATGTTCTTAACCTCTCGGGCCAGGTGCTTTTAGAAGGATCTGATAAATGTAGGGTCCTTTTCTCTAGAAACTCAAGTCTTTTAATATGATTTGGAGGAATCTCAAACCCCTCGAGTCTTTCCATGGACCTCTGACTGTCTAACCCTGTCTTTTTATAGATGGTGAAACAGATAGCCTAGAGAGGTCTAGGGACCTGCCCAAGTCCTCAGGAAGTGGTGGCCAAGCTCTTCTCATCTTCTTTTTCACCCCAATACTCAGAGTTCTGCACAGCTGTGATCCTGGCTCTGTCATTCACTAGGTGTGAGATATTATTGAGATACCTAATGTCTCTGGACCTCAGTTTCCTCATCTGTGAATGGGGGTGAACAGGACTCATGCCCAGGTCTGCGTTTGTACTAAGGAAGCTTGAGTAAAGGTGGAGCATGGACAGTTCTCCTTTGGACCATACATGAGTCCCACACGTCACTGTGTCTGTCCCCTTGGGGCTAAGCATCTCCACGATGTCAAAAAAGTTCCCACAACTGGGTTCAGGTTGTCACAGGCAGGCTGTGTGGCTTTGGGCTTCCATCTTCTGAGTCGTTATGTTGAATGAGCACTAGTTCAAAGTTCCCTTCCAGATTTAGGATGCATAAAATAATTTTTTTCAAAAAGACATTGTTTTAGCATCTGGGGGAATCATTTTCCCCAGAGCAGCTGGCCACAGAGATAGCAAAGGAACAGTGATTTGACCATTCAGGTGGGAGTGGGCAGCAGGGAGCATGGCCGAGGGTCTGCTGTAGCGACTGACAAGTACTAAGTGGCCTTGAGTTTCAGCTGCAGCACAAAGGGTTACGTGATGGACAGCATCAGTGTGACGATGAGAAGGGCAAGAAAGGTTGTGGAGCTTCCTGGGGGAATGAATGTGAAGCGTAAGATTAATCCAGAGCATGGGACCTCTCACCCCTCAATGCCTGGGTTTCTGCTCTGTTCTGACTACAGGCTTCAGGAGGTCAGGGGCCATGTCTGACTCACCTTTGACCCTGCACAGAGCCCGGTATGTAGTCGATGCTCAATAAATATTTGTGGAATAAATGAACCAACTGGACCGTAGTGGCATAGATCCTGCTGGCCCCAGCCCCACTCGAGAGCCCCATTAGCAAGAGGACAGAGGAAGCCCCAAACACAGGTGGCACTCACAGATGTTCATGCAGTCACCACCCTGCCCCCAAACCCCTCTGACGTGCCCGATGGCATTTGGAGTGTGGAGGCATCTGCTGTGCCACTGAGTGCTTTCCCATACACGAGGCCCCACACAGGCCCCAGGGAGTCGGGCATTGTCCTGCCCAGAAAGCTTCCACTTGGGTCATTAATAATAGTGCATTTTATTAAAGGAAAGCGGGCTTCAAAGAGCTGCGGGTTTATGGGAAGAGACTTGGATGGAAGTCATTATTCCTGCTGCCCCATCTCACCCCTCGTTCTCTGTCTCCTCTGTCTTCCATTCGGCCCATGTTTGATCTCCTGCCTGTGCTTTCTTCTGCTGGCTCACGGTCCAGGGGGAATGAGCTATTGTGTCCACGGTGGAAAGGGTGGGGAAACGCTTTGAACTGGCCTCTGGTTGGGGAGAAGCAGCAGGCGTGGAAGGACAGGGTCGGGGGAGCTCTGAGAGGTGTCTGGGGATGCGAATGGAACGCAGGGAGGTGGTAATGGGGATAAGATGGAAAGTTCTCTGTCAGGTCAGGTGAAGACAGGGACTCTGGTTTTCCAAAGGCTGCCTGAGAAAGGGCCAGAACTTTTATGCTCCACCATCCCTAGTAGACGCACTAATAATCACAGCGATTAATACAGCTTGCGCTTACTAATGGCTGACTGTGTGCCAGGCCTGTGCTGGGCAGGGACATGGCTTTATTTTGTCATCACAACAGCTGTCCCCATTTCAGAGATGAGGAAACAGAGGCTCCAATCACCTGTCACTTCTCTATAGTCACAAATTGACACCATTCCTCTGTATGATCTGGGCCACAAGGGCTTAACTCTCTGAATTTGTATTTCTTTGTGCGCAAAATGGAAGAGCTGAACTGAGTGTGTCTTGTTCTTGGTATGAGCCGCGTGAACCATGATGTAAATCTTGTCAGGTTATGGCAGGACAGACCACGCAGAGGTACTCAGCATTATTGTTTTGGCAACACAGCTCCTGGATCCCAAGGGAAATACACCAAAGGGGATTATTTAGGGGGTGCCTCTCCGTAGCAGTTGAGAATACCTGACAATAAAGCTATAGCTTGAGGATGAGTTCTAGTCCTCATTTATCGTCTGTTGAATGTGGCTATTGGGGAAGACCGTCTACTAAGGTAGCAAACTACAGACAAAGCCTCATGTGTAAGCCAAACCGTGGACCCAGTTTCTGGGAGAGAGAAAAGGAGGGAGAAAAAGACAGAGGAGAGAACATGGGGGAGATAAAAACAGAGACATAAAGAGAAAGAGACAGATGACTATACAGAGAGATGGTAAGGCAGAGAGTGAGAGAGAAGGATAAAGGGAGAGAGCTATCAGAGAAAGACAGAGGCAGAATAAGAGAGGAAGAGAGAGGAAGACAGGAGAGCACGAGCCAGAGGGTTGGAGAAGACATAGAGAGGACAGGAGTAGAGGCTGACCAGGAAGCCCCATCTAGGGTTGGGCTCTGTATCCTCCTGTAACTGCCTTTTTGGCGGCTCAAAGACAGTAGCTGAGAAGTGAAACTCAGCACACCTCAGAGGTGTGGGGGACAAGGGCCTAGAAAGCCATCCAGAGATGTGAGATCTCGGAAGGTGTTGGATGGGGAGAGAGAAACTTGCGGTTCTCTTGCTTAAACCAAAATTATGATTATCTGCCTCAATTTCAGGAGCTAGCGGGATGGGCCAGAGCAGGCCTTGTGCTCTCTCTGTGTTTTATGGGAGCTGGAACGTTGCAGGTGTTAAGCAAACACACTCTCTCAAGTTCAATCATGGAAGGAAGCTGGATGGCAGCTATTAAACAGAGTGGCTCTCACAGCTGGAAAAATAAACGCACGGGCAGTCATTGCCCAGTGGCATGAGCCGGGCTCCTAATCCAAGATGGCAGGGGAAGCCCTTTTACTCTGCTCTAAAAGGGATGGCCATCGAGCCCAGGTCTTCACTAGAAATCCCAAGGTCAGTGATGGTCAGAACCAGACAGGCTCTTGGAAATGAATAATAATAGCAGCTGCCCTTAAGGAGCACTGCCAAGGAGCCAGCCTCATCTGGTGCTTTACAAATATTCTCTTTATTCCTCAGAAAAACCCTATGAGGTAGGTCCTATTACTCAATACACTTATCTACTACTATTTAACCTGTTCTTTCTTGGCATAGCCCCATTTTATTGGCGGAAAAAGTAAGCCCTTCTGATTTCTTCAAGATCACATCTAGTAAAGTGGGAAAGCCAAGACTTAAATCCCAGGTCTCCCACTCTTCTTGTGGTTGCTGTTCAGGCAGGTGTGATGAGACACTGCAGATACTTCTAACAGGGAAGGCCCTGGCTGTGGTTACAGCCCTCCACTTCCATCCCACCCCTGCCCCATCCCCTTCCCTGCCCTGTGGATTGGGGATAAGAGACAAGGGGCCATCTGGAAACACTGTGTCTTCTTTCCAAGCAATAACCTGGGAAAGAGTCTTGCCTTTCTTTCTAGATCCTCTCTTCCTTTGTAGGTAAACCATATCCCAAGAATCTCCTGTAGGGGAGGTGAAGTGGTATGGGTAGGTATGGCCCCAGAGGCTGAGAAGTGGTGGCAAGGTAGGTGATGGACAGCTACTGATTCGTTGGCTCAGCATCTGTTTCCCCTTTCGCTGATGACATACTTTCTTCTTCCTCCGAGGATCTCTCCCCCTCTGTTCTGTGTGATTCTGGTGGAGATGTCCATCCCAAAACTTTCCTCTGACCTTCACAGTGCCTCACATATGACATTGTGTTTCTGTCAGGAGTGCTTCCACCTGCAAGTAATGGAATGCACAAGTAACAGTAACTTCAATAAAGATATTTAATTATCCCCCATAAGAAAAAAAAATCTGGAAGTCGAAATTTCTAAGTTTGGTGTTACAGACAAGATCATCAAAGAACCAGGTTTTACCATTCTCCTGGGATTACTGTGCTAGATTTTTGTCTTTAGGCTTGTTGCCTTATGGTAGCAAGATGACTATAGTGGCTTTTGCATTATGAATGCTTTCAAAAGCAAGGATGCAACAATCTTTCTTCTTGCTGACTGGCTCTTATTAAGGAGAGAAAAACTTTTTCAGAAGACATCAACATACTTCCCTTTATATATATAAAAATCAGGTTTTCTACCTGGACCGCTAGCTAGCTAGCTATCTGAATTAAAGTTGCCCAGGTGTAAAACCTGAAGTCTTTATTTTTGACATGACTAGTTACAGGTAAACATCCAGTGGTATCTTGTCCCACGGTGGATGTCAATACTTGTGGAGTTGGCTACAGAATGGAATGTTGTGGGGATGAAGGACAATGCATGGGACTACCTTCTTAGAGACCTTCTGAAATAAGATTGTATTGTTTTTCTATTGCTGCATTAGAAATGATGACACAATCTAGTGGTTAGATGGCATCTTTGAGAAGGAGCCATTTCAACCAAGTCTCAAAAAGAAAAGAAAACAGTTATTCAGAGTTGAGGAAGGGAAAATTTAAATGAGATAAGTTTATGAAACATCACGTGTGGAAAGTCAAGGGTCGCTGCAGTTTCATTGGATTCAAGGTCAGGGAGGTGGTGAACAAGGAAGCCTCAGGTCAATGGCAACCGATTGCCACAGACTTTATAGGCTGGGTTAAGAAAATTGAGGTTAGCCTGTGAGCAGGGGAAGTCTGAGATGATTTTTATGATTGCTGTTGGGAGAGAGCTGGGTGCTCTAGGGAAAAGGGCAGTGGTTTTTGTTGTCAGTGGTTAGTTGGTCCTTGATTGCCTTTATGCCTCTCTCATTCTCCCTCATTCCTCTCCTTCACCTCCCTGTAGCCCTCAGAGTCCAGGAAGAGATAGAATAATAGTGATTATAGTGATACCTCACATGAGAGTGGCCCTTTACAGTTTGTAGAGGGCTTTTACATCTCTTCTTCCACTCGATCAGAACAGTTCTCCAAGGGAAAGGAGGTAGTAATGTACTCTCTCCATTTCACAGCTAAGAAGCAGAGTCCTGGAGAAGTAGCAGAATTTGCTCAGTGCTCCGAGGTTAAAAGGGCCCTTGCAGAGCCCAGGAAAGCCTTGTCTCTCTCTCTGTTCCTGTGTGTTGAGGAGGGGGCAGGAATGAGGGACACTACTCTGAAAGAGAGACTCCCTTGTGGTTAACCAAGCCACGGTGGACACATCTTGGGGCCAACCCACTTGCCCACCAGAAAAAAGAGCCAACCCCCCCGCCCCCAGTATGACAAGGATATTCCTTTCCCTGAGTTACGCCAGGATCAAGACAGAGGAAACCAAGTGGGTTTATAGGCAGACGCGACAAGAGACACAGGCTTGTAAACCTGCTCTTCTTGGTCCCCTGGAAGGCTGCGTTTGTCAGAGTCTCTCTTTGCACATATTTTCCTCCTCTCATCTGCTGGCTATTAATCCACTGACGTTGCCAAAGTTCTTGGGCTGCTCTGTGGCCTCCTGCCCTTCCCAGGGGCTTCTCTGGGATAGGACTTTATCCACACAATCATATCTTTTTTCCTTCTTGCATCTATCCCTTGTTCATTCATCCATTTGTTTGCCCATCCATCCATCCACTCACCCATGCACACACCCATCCATCCACTCACCCATCCATCCATCCACCCGTCCATCTACCCAGCCAGCCAGCTATCCAGCCACCCAGCCAGCCAGCCAGCCTTAACATCATTACTGTGTTCTGGGGGGTTATTAGGATAGACAAGGGGTGGCCCTGCCTTGACAGGCCCTGATCATTGTGATATATCAGGAGGCATGAGAGAAGGGAAAGCCCAAGGGAGGGCTTGGCAGAGATGGCGATGATGATGTGAGCAGCGGCTTGGGACCCTCCACCTCAGGCTCCATCTCTCCAGGAGGCACTGGAACCGGAAAGGAGGAACTTGCTTCAGATGGTCAAGGGGAGATGTCGAAGGACCTTCTGGATTTGTTGCGATGCCACAGCTTCTCCCCTTAGCTTGCAGCCTTTTCTCTCAAGAGGTGGTGTTGGACTTGTAGAAATCCCAGTGCCTTAGGAAAGGGAGGCTGGACTTTAGATATACCTCCTAACCAGCCCCTGTCTCAACAGCCCTCCCTCACCATCCATCCTCAGAGCGGTCCCGCTAAAGCACAGATCTGACCCTATTCCTGCCCTCTTTGACAACTTTCTGTGGCTCCCCAGAGCCTTTAGGAAAATGTCCAAGGTTCCTTGCTTTTCCTCACAAAGTCTTTCCAGTTTCTTCCATTGCATTCTTCTCAGAACCGTATGTTCCAGCTCATGACCACGGGCATGCGTAGGCCTCCATGGCTTCTCTCGCTCGGTTTCCTATGTAGTGGTGTACCAGTCAACTGGCTCTCCAGAGAAAGGAAAAAATGCCCCGGTTTGTAGCATTTGCCAATTTCTGTATTGTAACTACTCCCACCATGGCCGATTTCAAGCTACAGAAGACATCATTAAACGCCAAGTTGAGAAGAAATACAACATATGGGTTCTTGCAAGCCCTGCCCCCCTTCTCCATCTGAGGTAGTACAGTGTTCAAGTTAAGAGTGCTGCTCTCACAGTTTCCCCCTGTGTGACCTTGGCCAAGCTACTTACACTCCTACGCCTCCATGTTCTCTTCTCTAAAATGGGGATAGGGATAGTATAAGACTGAGATGAGAAGATGCAAGAAATTGCTCAGCACAATGCCTGACATATGGTAAGTGCTCACTAAACTGTGACCATCACCATCCACCTATGAAATGCTTCCCCATCTTTCAGCTTCAGTGCAAAGCCACCTCTTCCCTGGAGCCTTCTGTGATGTCTTCACTGAATGAAGTCACTCATTTTATAACAAAGCACATTGCTCATGACCCTCTTCCCCTATTTTTTTTTACCACTGGGTCTAAGTTCCCACCAGGTGACCTGTGCCTAATTCTTTGCTGTTTCCTCAGTGCTTTGTAAAGCCGGGCACACAGTAGGTGTTCAAATCCATCTTTAAGGAAGATTGGTAAGCTCATGCATGAAGCAGCCATGGTAGGGATAGTTGGGGGCAGGAGGCAGAGATATGGATGGACGTGTGCGCTGCCAGTAGGAGGTAGCAGGGAGAGGGGCTAGTGGTGTATGTTGGGTGGGCTAGTGTAAGTGCATAATGAGTGAGGATATCTGGCCAGATGCACTCACCTGGAGAGCCAGGTGGCTCTCATTCCTTATGGCTGAGAAGGCCACAGCCCTCACAGCTGGGGGAAAGGAGCCAGCTCCCAGGGATGGGCTTGTCTGTGATGGCAAACCCGGCGGGCTGGTTATTAGAGAGATGCCGGCACAGGGCTGCGACTCAATGGAAAAATAAATCCACATCATGCCAGACAAGCCTGGTTCCAGGCTGGGGAGTTAATAAAGTGGCTCTGAGGTGGTTTGGAGCCACTGTGGAGAGGCTGGGGAGGAATTTTCTCATTTCTCGTAAAACCTTAATCAGTGTTAGTCACTTCAAGTGATTACGAGGGCTTAAAATAGCCACCAGCAGCAAGCTTGAGGGACACATCTGAGGCTGTTTTGTTTCTTTAAGGAGCAGAGCTGGGCCTGTGAGGGACACAAATCTGTCTCCTCACTGAATCATGAGTGACCGTGAGCTCATTGAAGGCAGGGACAGGTCTGGCTGGCTGGCGTGCCCGCATGTCACAGACAGCGCCTAGAACATGAGGGGCTCCACGAGCCTTTGTTGACTGCCACTGACTGACTGAGGGGCCCTGTCAGCTCAACTTTGATCCCTGGTTCATTGCAGACTCTTTAACAGTTCTTCACTTGTTGCTTTTTATCTGTTTTTTTCCACTAGAGTATCTATGCTCTCTGTTCACTGCTGAATTTCCAGTGCCTTGAATAATGCTTGGCACATGGTAGGAGCTGAATGGAGGGATGATTGAGATGGGAACCACCTTCTAAAAGTGCTGCTACGATTCTCAGGAGAGCACCATTGTCACTACTACCACGTGGGCCTGCCCTCCACGCCAGCTCCTCATACAGGCCTGAGACCTGTTTCCGACCAATGTGTTCATTCTACACATTCCTCCCCAGACATACCATGCTTCCCTTTCCCCTCTCATAACACCCAGATAAAACTTCCTCTGAGGGAAGGACCCCAGAGCAGTCATTGATACTGTAGTATGAATTTCAGGGGGGGCGTATCACCTCTCCAGGTTATTTGTGCAAGTCTCCACTCTCACCAGGTGTGGGGACTGCCTATAAATTCATTTTGGGCATCTGAGGGAAAGGGGAAGGGTTTAAGCCTCAGCCCTCCCTGAGGGAGATTAGTATTTAACAATCAAGAAAATAGGTTTTATAATCAGGCTGCCTAGGTTCAAGTTCTAGCTCTGCTCTTTCCTAGCTTTCTGACCTGTTTTTTTTTTTTTTTCTCACCTGAAAAAGGGATATGTTGATAGAATTTATCTCACTGAGGTGCTGTGAGGGTAGAGGATGGGCCAGAGAGGTATGTAGGGGATCCCCGATAAATGGTAGCCATTGTGATTCTTGGCTGTGGGACCTTGGGCATGTCCCTTTCTCTCTCTAGGCCTTAGCTTCACCCCAGGACACACGTGCTGCAGTGGCTTGGAGCACAGGCTGTGGACTGATCCTGGCCTGAGTTCATTCCCCACACCTACCGCTTTTGGCTATGTGACCTCGGGCAAAAGACTTACCTTCTCTGGTCTCTGTTTTCTCATCTATACAATGGAAAGAGTAAATCCACCTCATGAATGACATGGTATAGGTACAGTCAGCACATGGCACCCAGATCATGTTGATCAGGCTCCTACCTCTGCGTCGGGAAGGTGACCCAGCTTGTCTCTCAGTCCCTTCTGCCTCCACCTATCACAGTCACTTCAGGCCAAGCCTAAGTGCGAAGCAAACCTTTTGCTGAAAACACCCAACCTTGCTCCTCACCTGCCCATTGTCACTGTTCCCTAACAAATGCTCCCTCTCCCCCAAGTCCCACCAGATCTTAGAGGATCAGATTCTGTGTGTGTTTGTGTTGGGGGCTTGGTGCTGGAGAAATTCAGGGAGGTCTCTGCCTGGGAAAATGGGGACGAGGCTACTGGAGGAGCCCACTGACAGCACATCCATCAGCTAGGGCAGAAACCATTCGTGGGTCTCCTTGTTGCACCTAGGATCATGTCTAGGACCCCCCACCCTCTACTCACCTGCTTCCGCCCCACTGGATTTTCAATTCTCTATTGATCTAGCTTCTTCCTGCTACATGGCTTTTGCACACACCATTTCTTCTGCCTGGAACACCCTCCCTCCTATCTATCCAGTCAATGTCTCCTCATACTTCTGGTTTCCTCTTAAATGTCACTTCCTCTGGGAGGACAGCCCTGACCCCTCCCAGGCATTTTAGGGTCCCTCTGTTAGATATGGCCACCATGCCCTCTGCAACCTTGTCTTCATCACAAATACCCTCCATCAGTCAATCAACTGTGTGAATTGATAAGGCAATCAGTTCATCAATTGTGTAATGGCTGCCTGCACTAGTCTCTGAGCTTCACAGGGGCAGAGATGAGGTCTGTCTTGTTCACTTAGTAGGTGTCTGGGAATGTTCATTGACTAAATACAGGGCCTTCCTTAGTTATGCTAGATCTTCTTTTGTTACTAGCTAAGGCTATTTGAAATGAACACAGTATGTGTTTTAATTCAACAAACATTTGTTGAGCACCTACCCGGTTATACCAGACATGTGAAATTCTTGTTCCCTGCCCACAGAGGGCTGAGAGTCCAGGGATCCATACTGACATGGAGAGAGACAGTTGAAAAAGTGTTGCACTGTAGGAATGTTCTAGGTGTTGTGAGATCAGAGTGAACAGGTGACGACACAGTGTAGAGGATAGCCTGGCTGAGGATGAAGTGGAGGCTGGGAAGACTTGGGCAAGCAGATCAGAGTTGGGTCTTTAAGGATGCATAGGAGTATAAAAGGGCATTCCAGGCATGAGTATAGCACGTGCAAAGGTCCTGAGGCACCCCACAGCAAAGTACTCGATTTGCGCATGGAGTACTCGATTTGATTGCAGCCTAGGGTATGTTGAGCAGGTTGATGGGAGAGGAAGCAGGAGTGTGAGCAGCACCAGAGTCTGGGCTTTATCCTCTAGGCCAGCACTTCTCAAATGAACACAATTTTGTCCTCCTCTCACCTTTCCCTACCTGGACATCAGGATGATGGCTTTTGGCTTGGTGAGCGGGGCTGTGTCTATAAGAATCCAAGGGGCATTCAAGGCCTTTAATTCATGACACCTCAAGGACCCAGCTGGCCACCTTTAACTTTGTCTGCTGACAGCTTCTGCCCATGTTCTTTCTGCTGCCTGCTCTCTGGCTGGTCAGGGGGCCAAGAGAGGACACGCACACAGTCAGGATATAGGCTACAGAGAGGCCACTCTACCTCACCCCAGCAGGTAAGGTAAAGGACTCTTGGGCTCTGGAGCCAAATTCTACTGAGTCATATCCCAGTTCAGCCTTAACTGCTTGTATGAGCTTTGTCAAGTTATTAAAGCACTCTGTGCCTCAGTTTCCCTCTCTGGGGACCATGCCTGTTTGGCAGGACTGTTGTAAGGATGAAATTAAATGAAGAGAGTGTAGGTCAAAATCCTGACCTGGATTTAAGTCCCAGCTCAGCCACTCACCAACTGTGAGACTTCAGGCAAATCGCTTACCTTTTTGGACCTCGGTTTTCTTGCTTAAAAATCTGGAGATATTATAGTACCACCTCTACGTGCCATTCTGAGTGTTAACTGAGCCAGTGCACTTAAAAGAGCCCAGCCCCGTGCCTGGCACACAGTGGGTACTTAGCACACATTACTTGTGTGATCCCGGATCCTAGCATGAAGCCTGGCACATGGGACGTGTACCTAGGGTGTTAATTACTTCTACCCTTGTCCCAGTCAGGCACGGCCCCTGGGGAAGCTTGGCCCCCACTGGGACCTTTTCGTTTGTGTGGCCTGCCTCCTGTCCCACCCTCTGCCTGGGTTTCTGGTGAGGGGCAGCCACCCTAGGTCAGGGCAGGGCCTGGAGCAAAGAGGGCCTTCAGCTTTCAATTTCTGCAGCTCCCCTTTCCCTTCCTGAAGTCTATTGCATCCCTATTAGCTTCCTGGCTGCCCCAGCTCTTCCTCTTCCCTTTGAAATCCTTGCCGCTGTCCGGGTCCCTCCAGACATTGCACAAAGGCCTCTTGGATTTCAGCGTCAGCCCCAGAGGCCAGCTCAGTAATTCAATTACTATGAGGAGGCTTTCTCCTTTCTTTCCCCCCCTCTTCCTCTCCCTTCCTTTCTTCCTTTTCTTTCTTTCTTTCTTTTTTTTTCTTTTTTCTTTTTTAGATCAAAAACAAAAAGACAGACATCATGACCCTCAGAAGATGCTGTGACTGAAAATTCCCTTCTGGGCTCCAGCACCCGCTAATGAAATACCAAGAATTTTCTCCCTTCAGAACACGTGTGTGTGGCATTTGATGTGTGTTCTTTGTTTGGGGTGTCTTTCTTGTGTGTTCCGTTCGATGCTGGGGACCCATGCAAGTTCTCTGCCGGAGACATGACGGCTGCCCCTGTCTGCCTGCCTAGCCTTGGGCGGCCTTCCACTGGACCTAGGAGGAGAAGCCGTGCAAATAAGGCCTTGCTCTATGTCTGAGCTTGACATTTATTCTTTGCAGACTTCACATATGTGAAATCTGTGGGTGAGGTAGTTGCCTGGAGGAGAACAGGCCTGAGGGAGGTGGGGACAGAGCATTCTGTAGCAGAGCTCAGGCCTCATCCTAGTTCTAACTCCTCTGTGCTGTATGATGGAGGCAGGACAGCTGGCCTTGCTGGGTCTTACTTGCCCATGGACCACAGCTCTGTGTGTAGTCCAGCAGGCATAGGTTTAGTATCCACCAGATTCCTGGCTCTGTGATAGGGCTTGTGAACAGAAACAAACAAACAAACAAAACACATCCTGGACCCCTAGGAGTTCGGAGGAGATGGTCTTGGAAGCCCATTCTGGTTCCGACATGCTAAACACAGCCATGGCAGGCTCAGAAAAGATACATAAGCCGATTAGGCAAGGGCTAACAGGAAACTAGGTGGCAGGGATAAAATTTTTCTGTTGCATTTTTAGTAAATTTTCTGGAGTGAAGAGAGTCTGAGAGGCAAAAGGACTGGGAATTTGGCTGCCCCAATTCCTAACCAATTAAGGAAGTCCCTCAAAAACAGGGAAGCCAAATTATCTTCCCGCCTTGCAAGGGAGAGATGACTGCCCCTAGGGGGCAGCACAGAACACAGTGGGAGAACTTGGTCTCCCAGTAAGCATACCTCACTCATTCCAGCCTGCCCCCACGGGGCCTGGGACCTGGGAGGATGGTGATCATGTTTCTGCAAGCCCTCCTTCTCTAATCTGAACTTCCCTAGCATGTCCTGAGTCCTGACTCCTTCACTCAGGGTCCCCAAGGGGACCAAGAATGACCAGGAGAGGAAAATGACAGGCAGGATGGGGTAAATGACACTGGTGAGTGGGAATGGAATACTTTAAAGATCCAAGACAATGTTAGTGGCCCAGGTCAAAACAGCTCAGTAGAAGCGCTTTGCCAATATGGAGAGAAGCAGAGAAGAAAACCTTCTGTTTTCAGATAGGTGGGGGATTTGAAGTCTTCTCCGTGCTTTTGCCTAAGCTCTTCCCTTCCTCCTGAAATGCCCTCCCCACAGCTCTACATACTCATACCTTGCCCATTGATCACTGCCTGGCTCGAATGGCATCTTCTCCTTGAATTCTTCCCAGATCTCAGATCTAGGAGTTGCTTTTCTCTCCTTCAAATTCTCTTTGCATTTTGCCTGGACTGCTCAAGAGACATTTATGTTCTAGGTGTGTTTTCAGGAAGACTGTGCTGCAAACTACTGGGATGGTATCGATTCTGTTTTATTTACTTCTAAATTCTCCATAGCATTGAGCTCAGGGCTTAACTACTGTTTATAGAATAAATACGTGAGAGACACATAACAACGACCATCGTCTGTAATAAATGCTTTCCGTGCATCATCTCATTTCATCCTCACAGAACCTGAAAAGCTGTGGACTCTTATCTAATTACTTTGCAGATATGGAAACCAAAGCCCTGAGAGGTTCTACAATTTTCCCAAGTTTGCAAAATTCGTCTGTTGCGGAGTTTCATCTACTCTTTCTTCTCCAGAGCAGCTTGCTTTCCATATGTGCCCAAGCAGTATTTTTTTTTTTTTAAATACTTGGTGCCCATTTCATTGGGGATGATTTTAAAAATTTATATATTTACTTCAATGTATAGTAGGAAAAATATAATCAATGCAGTGAAACTGTTTTTATTTTTATAAATGTTATTGCATAAAATGAGGCCAAAGGAGGTAAATAAGGATTTTTTTTTTTTTTTAAATCAGAGGATCAGTGGCAGATGAATTTTAATTAAATACTAATTAAATAGTATACATGGTAAAATCTGTGAATGTGGTTTAAAGATGACTGAAGTTTGTGAAACACTGGTATAAATGAATCCACAGTCTACAGTGGTGTTTTTTAAAAACTTCAAAAAATTGCCAGAAATAGTAATTGCATGTTAAATGGAGAAAAATTGGACAATTGAGATGGGTGAGAAAAAAAAGTTAAAATTCTCCCCCACCCCACAGGAGGGCGCTGTGTACAGGTATAAGCCTAAAGTGGGGGCTGTGTGGTCCAAGCCCAACCAGGGCCCAAAGATGGCACTTCTCAGGTGACCTTGCAAGCACACTCAGAACCTGGCCTCTACTGAGGCTGAGACCTTTGGCTCCATGACACCAGCCTGTCTAGTGGCTAGGGGATGCCAGGTCCAACACTGTACATAATGGGATCATAATCCAGTTACCCCCATCCCCTGCCCCAGGTGTTCAGTGTGGACTCCAGGGGCTGGTGCTAACTTCTTTCTTCTGCTCCCACTTAGCTCTGCTGCCCTTATTTCTTTGTCAACTCTTGTGTGTGAGTTTATTTACATATCTAAAATCCTTCTCCAAGTCCCTATAGCTCCCGAAGGGTCTGAGCCATGCAGGGCATTGTGTAGGGCTTGGCACACAGTAAGTACTGGATAAATAAAGAATTTGCATCAGTACAATCCTGTCTGGAGGCCACTGCATGGCAGATTGGTCCTGAAATCCAATGATCTAGAGCAAAAAACTTGAAGAGTCTTCATTCTCTGCTCCTGAGACAAACTCTTTCTTAACGTGGTCTTCTTGGCTTTTACTTTTCCAAAAAAGTAATTACTAGATATCCATCCATCCATCCATCCATCCATCCATCCATCCATCCATCTGTCAGTCTGTCTAGATCTATAACGAGGACAACATTGCTCATTTGGAACACCTAGAGGATGAGGGCAAATCATAGAATTTACTATAATGAGTAGCTATTATGTTTCTGACCCAGGTTACTAGTTGTTAAGGTATAGACTATTATTATTCTTCCTTCTTCTGCAGAGAGGAAACTGACTCCCAGAGAGAATAAAGACTTGTCCCAGGAAATTGTGTCTGTCACAAGTACAGTTCATCCAATGTTTTGGTTGAACTCCATGACACCTGGTAGGACTACACTTCCTTTGGAATTATCTGTGGCCAGGTACTTGCTTTAGAGGATAAAATGTGAGTGTTTCATCCTCTTTTGCTGCCCAGTCAAGCAGTGGCATTTCAGATGGTAGAGACTCCTGATAGAATCTTTGTTCTGGAGGGAGAATGTAATGGAGTAGAGCCTCCCACCACCGTGCAGTGGACATGCTGTGTGAGCAAAAGATGGGTCTCGAGGATGTTTGTTATTGCAGCATAACCCACTCCATCCTAAATCAAACAGTTATAAAGTCAGTGAGTTGGCAAAACTGGAATTTGAATCTCGATATCTCTGGCTCTAAAACTGGAATTTGAATCTCGATATCCCACTGTTCCCATAGTCATTGCGACCATGTTTTGAGGGCATGTGGACTGTTCTATAGTGAGACCTCAGAACCTTTGATGGATTGATAATGTATGCATGAGAAACTCTCCTTTCTTGCAAGCTCTACCTTTTTCTGATTTCATGTGAGTCTGATGTAAGCTCATTTTAGTAAAGAGGGTCTAGTGAGTAATAAGTAATATAAAAATCACAACAATCATAAAAGAAGACAACTAAAGTGGGTGCTTACTTTACATCACCTATTGTGTTGAGCATTTTAGACCTTTACAACCACCCTCAGCAGTAGGTACCATTATTTTACCCACTTCACAAATAAAGAAATCAGATTTAGAGGGATTTAGTAATTTTTCAAGTAGATACATCCTTGTATCATGAAATGGCTTTCTAGCAGTCAAGAGCAAAAATGAAATGCAAAAGATTACACACTTTCCATTATGTGTTGAAAGAAAGTGTGTTCGAATTTAGCTCTGGGGAAGAAGACTGACTTCCCAAGAAAATTAAAGTTATTCCATGGATTATTTTATAAGGAATGCTGTGGAATGCATGACTTTTATAAGACCTTTTATTTTGAAATAATTTCAACGTTATAGAACAGTTATAAGAATAGAACGAAGAACCCTGTGTGTCCTTCGCTCAGATTCATTCTAGTCAGCATCTGCCTACTTTGCTTGATCAGTCTCTCTTTATACACATATGGCTATTAGTTTTCCAACCTAATGGTAAGTTGTAGACATCATTCCTCATCCAGATTCCAATCCAGACTCACACATTACATTTAGTTGTAATGTCTCTTTAGACTCCTTTAATCTAGATCAGTTCCTCGGCCTTTCACTGACATTTTCCCAGAGTGGCCTATTTATTTGTAGAATGGCTCTCAGGTTAGGTTCGTTTGATGTTTCTTTCTGGGTAGATTCGGGCTATGTATGTTTGATGGGAATATCACCACAATGATGTTGTGCCCTTCTCAGTGTATCTCATCGGGAGGCACACAATGCCTATGTACTCCATTGCTGCGAATGTTGACTTTATCCTTGTGAATAAGGGGGTATCTCCCAACTTTCTCCAATGTAAACTTATTATTTTTCCTTCATAGTTATTAGGTGATTGTGGGGAGGTGTTTTGAGACTCTGCACGCATCCCATGAATCTTCAAACTTTCACATACTGGTTTGAGCATCTATTGATGATCTTTAGTGCAACTTTTAAAATTCTTCTCTAGACAGTTTCTCATGTAGAACCACTATGAACATCTGCAATATCACTTCTGCTCAGAAAAACCATTTTCAACTCACTGGACTGACTGAGGGTTCTTGATATTCTTTGACTGCTTATCCCAAGAGAGGAGGAGGGGAGATTGTGGAAAACTTGGAGTTATTGCAAGTATTCGAAGGTGAGCAAAGGTCGGTAATCTTTGTAGGAATAGGTGATGGAAGGAAGGAGAGGTTCACATCTGGAGAGCCAAACCTGGTATATTAATTTGCTAGGCCTGCCTTAAAATACCACAGACTTGGTGGCTTAAAAACAGAAATTGATTACCTCAGAGTTCTAGAGGATGGAAGTCCAAGATCAAGGTCCTGGTAGGATTGATTGCCTCTGAGATCTCTCTCCTGGGCTTGCGGATGGCCATCTCCTCACTCTGTTCTGACATGGTCATCCCTCTGTGCACACACAACCCTGGTGTCTCTTTTTCATCTTATAAGAACACCAGTCATATTGGATGAGGGCCACCCTTTGATCTCATTTAACATTAATTACCTTTTTAAAGGCCCCAACTCCAAATGCAGTCACATTGGGGGTTAGGGCTTTAACATATGATGAGGGGAGGAGATGCACAATTCAGTCCATAGCACCTGGATAGGGGAAAAACTCAAGAGGACTGAAGAATGACCTAGCAGTCTATACGTTCCTCTCCACTACCCGCCTGCCCCATGCACTATAGCCATCATGAACGAGCAGCCACAGAATGGAGACCTTCATGTTCCTTTTTCCAGATGACGTGTCCAGCCAACTGGCAAGCCCAGTGTTGTACAAATCTCTCCTGTCTCTTAATGCTGCTTGCCTGAAGGTTCTTCCCTATCATTTCTAGATTCCAGAATAGTAGTGGACAATGGAACCCCAAGGTATCCCCTGAGATATCTCCCAAGGAAGTGACGTATTAATCTAGAGTCTGTGCCACATATTGCCCTCAAGCCAGCTTACACAAAGGTGTCCAGCAGGGTCAACTGATAACTATAGTAATCTTAAACCAATCCCTTAGTTCTCACCATGTTTCCTTCTCAAATCTGGCCCTTGGTTCTCTGTACACTTTGTCTATACCTTCTTAGCAGTAATAGGGCCATCTGTAGGTTGGAAAAAATCTCCTCCTCTAAGCTCCACTCTTAGAAGGCTCATCAATGAAGCACGTTGGGGAGGGTCCTCCCCATATTCCTAGCTCCTTGAGTCTGAAGGCTTCCCCAGCCGCCATATGCTACTGTTTCCGTGTTCAGCTTTCCTCCTTATGGCATCAACGGGAGCTACCTCCAGCCACTTTTCTTGCTTCTAAATTCTGTTGTTCCTCCCTATAGTCCTTCACTATAAGTCTGATGCATGAAGCCCAAACTTCATTTGGGCGTGATCCCAAGAGTTTTCTCTTTTCCAGACCCTCTTGGGTGGTGCCAAGTGGGAGGAGGTGGGACGTAATTCTCTGCTTTCTTGCAACTCAGCAAATTGCAGTTTATGAGTTTCAATCCACATGAAAGGGCCCCCAACTAAGTCTCTCTGGATTCATTTGGAATGTTGAATTAATTTGGAAAACAAGGGGGAAAAAAAACTTGGATTTAGCCCAGCAAGGATCATGACATTTTACCAAGTTCTGTCATACCTTTGCATTTACTTCATCTCCTGCTTGAGTACCTACTTCCAGACTCACCACAGGTAAAGTGGGGATGGTGACAAAATTCTATCCTGTTGTGAGGGTCATGTTGTGTGGGCATCGTTCACCCAAGAGAGAGGAGAGAGCCCTGGACTGGGCACAGGACACCTGGGTTCTGATCCTGTTCCTCACTGTTTACCTTCCCTAATCTTTTAGATGTTCCTATGCTCTGTGTGATGTCAAGGCCCCATGAATGGTTTACTCATAGGAAAGTGACAGCTACTAATAATCCCCTTCTTTTCAAAGGCCTTCTCCTATGAAGTCTTGTACCTCAGACTCATTCTCTGCATGGCTGCTGGAGTGATCCGGAAACAGAAATTGCATCAGCCCACTGCACTATGCTTAAAACCATTTGGCGACTCCCTGTTGCTCTGAGGATAGAATCTGCCATCATCATCATGATTTGGAGGTCCCAGCATGGCTCAGCCTCTGCCTACCTCTCCAACTGCTTCCTGAACCACCCCTACTCCCCCGAGTCACCCAGGTTTCTCCATTCCTGCACGTCCACTGCACCCTTCCAGCTGAACCACTTTTGCATATGCTATTTCTTTGTCTTAGACACGCTTCATCATCCCCTCTTTTCAGGGCCTAGTAGACACCCACTTTTCCTTCAGCTCTCAGCTCAGTCTTTATTTCTTCCAGGAAGCCTTCCTAGACTAAGTCAAATCTTACCTTTGTTCACTCTCCAAACACCAAGTATCTTTCCTTTGAAGCAATTACCCAGGAGTCATTCTACATTGGGGTATGTGATGATTTTATGAACTTCTGTGTCTTCCAATAGATAATGAGATCCAGAAGGCAGGGACCATGTCTGTTTGCTTTCACTATCAGATCCTTGGTGTCTAATACAATAGCTGAAACACAGTAGACACTTGGGAATACTGGCAAATGAATGAATGAATGAATGAATGAGTACAGTCGAGACATTAGTTTCCCTTGTTAAAGTCATTGGCTGCAAATGACTCTACATAGTTCTTTAGGGGAGACAGGATATGTCCTGCACAAGGACACAGATGTTCCAAGGGCAGGTGGCTGTTGACATTACTGGGCAGCAGCCAGGTCAATGACATCTCTTGAGGACAAGGTGCAAAGCCAAGGTGAGGACCAGCTCTTGTTCATCTGTCAGGTGGGGATCATCATAGCATCTAACCATACGGCTGTGGAGGAGATTAAACAAGAAACGATATATATGATGTTTTGCACAGTGCCTGGCACAGAACACTGCTCAATATGTCTATTTGTTCTTTTTTTCAGTATCTTCTTCCCTGTGTTGACTGTCGACTTACTTTTCTGGAGTAAATTAATGTGGGGGCCAGGACCGCAGTCCTGAGTTTGCCTGCACACTCCTCCTTTCTTCTTTCTTCCACATTTGGGTAACTGGGACTCTCATTGGTCCTGCTGTTCCGACCTGCAAAGACTGTCGCTGTCCCCATCTTTGTGGTCAAGAGTGTAACCTGGGAGTACCATCCTGGATCAACACAGGAGATGTGGAATCGAAGGGGCTTTGCAGGAGACCATGTCTGGGGATCTTGGTGCCCACTGAGGAGTTGGGGCCCTTCTATGTCTCTGCAGAGAGCAAGTGAAGCTTAAGAGAAAAGAATCTCTAATGGGGGCATTCCCGGAGTTAGAGAAGTATGAGCCTTGAACTTCGAGGCTGACAGATCTGGATTTAAATTCTGCTTTTCTGTAGGAAATATGTTTCTTGAGCATTGCTTTCTAAATAGTCTGTGGGTAGGACTAGGGGGAGGATGACAGAAGCTGCTACTTCCAAAATGCACCCTATATTGACTCATTTTTCTCCTCCAATGCTCTCACTTGAGTTCACCATAATCTCTTTCCTGCTATAGTTGTGACTGGTTTCCTTCTTCCATTTTTACCACCCCTCCTCCCCACACTCAAATCAATTCTCCCTGCCGCAGCCATAATAGTCATTTTAAGATGTAAATCAGATCACTTCTCCTCTCTCCTCAACCTTCCATTGCTTGTTGTCACACTTGGATACAACCCAAACTCCTCACCTTGACCTTCCAAGTAATAAAACCTGGCCCCTGCCTTCCCCTTGACCTCAGCCCCTCTCCCTGCCCTCATCTTTCTTCTCTCCTTCCAGCCACTCTCCTTTCTCTCTGCTCCAAGGCTCATTTGCCACTTGCTCTTCCCCCTTTCTGGAACTCTCTTCCTCTTTCACCTGCCTGGCTCCTTTCGGTCATCAAGTGCCTCATTTTCAGAGAGGCCCTCCCTGAACCAGCAATTAAAGAAATGCCCCGCATCCCAGCCAGTTTTTTTTTTCATAGTTATTACCAATTGAAACAATTCTCTCCATTCTGTTGCTGTTGTTTTGTTTTATTTCTCCAAGGAATGTCAGGTTTTGTCCATTCCTGTCCACTCCTGTATCCCCAGTGGCTGGAAAGATGCCTGACCCATAGTAGTTGCATAACAAATGTTTGATGAATGAATTAATGATCAAAGAGGGGCAAGAGCAGATAGTGAGACCCTCTTAGCAATAGACAAATGGGGGTATGAGCCAATAGCTATAACAAAGAGACCCCAAAATATAGTGGCTTAAACCACCTTGAATTCCATTCCTCTCTCACATAACAGTCCAGAGTTGATGGAACAGCTTCATCATCTTTAACATGTGGCTCCCAGGTGGCTGTTCCAATTCTAGTTACCTCCCAGCCAAAAATGATTGGGGGTAGCCGAGGGCAGGAATCCACACTTAGCCCTTTTCAGGGCCAAGACTCAGGAGTGTACTTTTCACTTTTGTTTGCACCCTATTGGCCAGAACTTAGTCACTTGATCAGATTGACTTGCAAAGGAGGCTGAGAAAGGTAGCCATGCATCTAGTTACAATTATATTACTACAGAAAAAGGGAAGAACAGATGGGAGATGGGGGCAACTCACAATCTGCCTTCTGTACCCAGAGCTGCCCCTGCTGGGACAGGAGTCAACGAGGGGATTCTGGTCTCCCTGAGATGGAAGAATACTTTGGTCCTGTTGTCTCTCTCTGTGCTTAGCTGCCAGGAACTTGCCATCTCTGAAGAAATCAAACATTTAAGGAAAAATGACCTTGGCCAAGTTGCCAATGTCCAACAGCCATCAAATCTGGTGGGGCCTCCCCAGCTCCTGAGTGAGTTGGCTTCCTTCCTGCAGTTTCTACCTCTCCAGGCCCTGGGTACAGCTAGGAGGGGCAGGAACCGCATAATAAGGACTTGCGAATAGCTACCTGCCCACAGGGAGAATTGATTTATACTTCACAGTGGATCAGCTGGCTGATGTCAGTAGAGGGCAGTGGCTAAAATCTTTGAGTCTGAGCCAGGCATTGAGTTCAAACCCTAACACCATAACGTGAATGTGCGAGCCAGGGGGTCTAGTCACACTGAATGCCTGTCAATGGAACCCTGGAAGCAGAGCTTCCTGTGGGAGTTATGCTACTGGGCTTATGCAACTAAACTTCGGTTTCCTCATCTTTAAATTTAGTGTGGAGAGATTAAACCAGACAATGCATGCAAAGAGCTGAGCATTGTGAATGCTCAGTAAATCGTGACTGTGGTTATTTTTTCCGTTTCTTTCCTTCTCGGGGTGTCCTTGGGACTGCTACCTTGTATAAAAGCCCCAAGAGATCACTTGTGTCTGCCCAAAACAATTTCCCCCGCTTTGGTGCATTGTTCTTGAGACCTTCATGAGTAAATAAACCCTCCAGCGTAAATACCCAAGGTGGCTTCCAGCTTTTTCTCCGGAAAAACCAAGCAATTTGAGATTTTGCTTTCTCAATGAGATTCAGAGAGGGCTCTCCCTGGACCCCTCTCTCTTGTTTATTTCCCATCATTCATGGGAGGCTACCCTGGAGTCAACAAAGGAAGCAAGAGGTGCCTCAGCCCTAGAGGGACAGTTCTGGGTACTGGCGGCAGCTCGTGAATTGCTCCCACCTCCCATCTGTTCTTCCTTTTTCCTCCCCATTAAAAAATACCCATGGTGGCTTCCGGCTTTTTCTCTAAAGCATCCCTCCCTTAATTCTTCTGGTTGTCTTGGGCAGACAATCACCGTTGGGTGCTGGCAATGCCTCTGCATAGGGACCCGGTCCAGCGTAGGGACCCCCCAGGGAGCAGCGGCGGTTAGGCAGTGATGATGTGGGGCTGAGGAGCGCTGTAACGGTTCTCAGCCTCGAATCTCTGATTGCTGACTCCCTTGGGTGAATCTGAAAGACGAGGACAGGGGAGGCCTGATGACCGCCCCTCCCTGGTGGCAGAACAGTCTCAGCGGCAGCCATGTGAGGTGGGGAGGTAAAGCGTCTGTGTGCTGGGAATGAATCCATGGAAAATGTGGGAGCGGGGTTCCCGCCTGGAGCCACTCACTGGGACACCGCAGACCGAAGGCCGGGAGCAGCAGACGGCAGCCCACGGGCAGGAGGCAGGAACTGGCTGTGGGAACACACAGAACTGACGGGATCAAACTGACTTTTTGACACATTTCTGTGGGAAGGCGTCCCTGAGTATGAAGCTGGCTCCCAGAGCAGCGTGGGACCTTTCATGTGGCGCCAGGGCTGGCGCTGGTCCCCTTTGCGGGATGTCGGGGCCCTGGGGTGACAGGGAGGGGAGGAAGAGGGGAGGGCGGGAGGAGGCCCCAGGCCCAGGCCATGGGGGAAAAGCTGAGACTCCAACTTCTTTCTACTCTAGCCCCTGGCATCTTCCTTACCTAAGGCTGGAGTGACCTGGGCCCTGGATTCAAATTCTGACTCTGCCACTCACCAGCTGTGTGACCCGGGCCATTTAAGCTGAGTTTTCATTCTTCGTCTGTAAAACAAGGACAGGTCAAAAAAGAAGCCAGCAGGTGGGAAAATGCTAGCTACTTACTGCCTATGCAGTGTTCCAGCACTTACTGATGCTATTCTTTCATTAAAATGTATTATTTCGTTAAAATAGATACATATATCATTTCATTTAATCAGAACAATCCAGCAAGGTAGGATTATTAAGCGCATTTTGCAGACAAGGAGACTGAGGCTGGGAGCCTAAAGCACACCCAGACAGTGAGCTCAGGGCACAGCCTAGATGCGAACCAGGGCCGTGGGCCTCCAAAACCTGTGTTCTTTTCACTACATCCAGAGACTTCTCTAGTTAACATTAGTAGCTGATCATGAACACCTGGAGCACATAGCACAAAGCATCCTCAGGCCCTGACATTGGAGTCTCTGGTCATTCTCTGTGCGGCAGGTGCAAATGTCCCCATTTTAAAGGGGAGACACAACACTGAGTCTCGTAAGGCCAGTAAAGGGATCCAGCGAGGAAAGGGTATGGACAGTGTGCCTCCCACCAATGGCGCCATGTCCAATCCCCTCTCCTTCCCCTGGAACCATGCCAAGCCTGGGAACCATGCAGGCTTTGGACAATACCACCTGAAATTAGAGTGGACAGGCAGGAGGGGTCCGCCCCTCAGCCTTCCTGCCATTCCCCACATAGCTGGAGGATGAGTCACGCACCTCAGGGGGATTTCCCTAATTGCCCACAGGTATGCGGAGCCCTGCTGGCCAGCCTCCTGGGGGCTTGACAGAGTCCAGGCTTGAGTGCAAGGAGCTGGGGAGCACAGTGGCTGGGGTGATTCAGACGAGGTCAGGGAGGGTGGCCATCTTTGTGCCACCTGCCTTCAGATCCCCAGCGTTTTGTTTGTTAGAGCAGAGATAGAGGAGCTGAGGCCCAGGCCAGGACAGTGCCCTGAGACCACATGGGGAGACAGAGAACTGGCCTTGTGTTCCATTCTGCCTCTTACTGGCTGTGGGACATTGGCGAACGGACTTCAGCTCACTGAATCTTAGCTGCTGCTTGAGAAAAGGGGTAATAGTGGTGTGGTCTAAAGAGGGGTGTCTGAGGACCCCAAATATGATAGTACTCATATGATAGTAAAGAGTTTAGCACATGGAAACACTCAGTATGTGCTGGCCATTATTGTTGTTGTTATTATCCTTAGCCTACTTTCCAGAACCTTCTGCCAGCTCAAAGCCACACACTGAAGGGTGATGCCCAGAGCGGGTTTGATTAGTCAATGAGATATGTAACCCTATTTAGGGGACACTGAACATCTCTTGTCGCCAGCCTCAATTCTTATTTGGGGACATGAAGGATTTCTGGTCTTCGAAGTGTCCCCTGAAGAGATGCCCCAATGAAGCTTCTATTGAATGATCAGGGGCAGGGATTTCCAGAGGAAGCAGTCGGGTGGGGATGCTGGCTGGCGAGACTCCTCTCCTCTCTGGGCCCGTGTCCCTTCCTTGTAACAGCCTGGCAGAATCTGGATAGACTGGCGCCCTCTTAGCAGCGGCCTCCGGGATGGTTTTAAATTATCCAAACTTTGTGGCCCTCTCCTTGGTGGGTTCACTGTGGGCCACTAACAGGACATGGCCATCCTTGCTGCTGAGAGGTGGTGGCCTCCGAGATGCTAGAGGACCATGGGGCTAATTCATAGTGGAGTTTGGGTAAGACGAGTCCCCTCTCTAGGCCCGCGTTCCCTTCTGAGAGTTGAGTAGAGGTCCTTTGGCTTCCTTTGCCTTCCTTGGAGAAGCTAAGGTGGATGTGGAGGGACCCAGAACCAGCTCCTGGTTTGATTGGGAGCCACACTGGATCCTTCAGGGGTCCCCGAGTCGGTGGCCTTGTCCACAGCACACATGAGGCTTCCACCAGGGCTCAGCACAGCCATCGGAGGCCCCCAATCCCCGAGAAAAGAGTAAAGATTAATTAAAGTTGTCAGGGCCTAAGTAAAATCACCAATGTCAATTTCCTCCCTCTGGTTCTTGCTGTCAGAATAAATTGGACAGTCATTACCTAATACTCAGCCCCATTTTCCTAATATTTCACGAACGCCTAAGCATTGATGGGAAACAGGGGAGGTAAGGCCTTTCGGAGTGGGAGGGAGGGGGAGCTACATGGGGCTGAGGTTGTCCTGGCAGTGACCTTGCCTCAGGCCAACCCCTGGGACTGTGGCCTAAGGAAAGGAGTTCAAAGGACAATCCCAAGGGGTTAGGGGTCGGGTTCTGTCCACACAGGTTGCCTTTCTGACCCAAATGAAACAAAAATGGCTGGTTCCCCACAGGCTTTCCTCTCACTGACAACGACTCCCAGTGACCTCCTGGAGCTGTGGCAACTGGCACCTTCATGGACTTTGGTTCTAGACCAGGTCAAATTTCAAATTAGGAGCCTTGGTTTCTTAATTTGAAAAAATGGGAACGAATGAAAACGCTTCACTGATAAAAGTGGACAGTTTACCCCTGCTCAAGAGCAGGTGTCTCCACAGGGGACACTCTGAAGACCAGAACTCCTTCAAGACCCCAAATAAGAACTGAGGCTGGTAACAATAGCCCTTTAGGGCTTCCCGTGTGGGGTTACATACCTCATTGATTTATCATACCACCCCTGGGCATCACCCTTCAGTGTGTGGCTTTCAGTTGGCGGAAAGTTCTGGAAATTGGCCCAAGGATGATGATATTAACAGCAATTAGAGCTAACACATTTTGAGTGTGTGTGTGTGTGTGTGTGTGTGTGTAATATGTATATATATATTTGAGAGCTTCTCAGTTGACGGTTACTTTAGGGAGGACATTGGTTGGGAGGGGACAAAAGAGAATCTTCTGGGGTTGCTAGAAATGTTCTGTTCTTTATCAGAAGGATGGATACACCGATGTACACAAACATAAACATTCACTGAGCTGTACACTTAGGATTTGCAGACTTTGCTTCGTGTATGCTATGTCTCACTAAAAATTTGGAAAAGCAAAGGGACTCCGTTATTATTGGGATCTGGGTGTTGGTTTCAAAAGGAAGGAGCATTCTGCGATAGCTTGTCCCTTAGAAGGGAAGACTCTCTATCAGGCATTATCCTGGGCCTGGCACAACGTGACAGGGTTCTATGGACTCTCATATTTTAACAATCTTAACAAGTTCAGGAAGTACGATCACCCTTGCCATTTCAGGGGTGGGGGGGTGGTTCGGTGTGGCATTGGGAGGGCCAACTCAGCAGCCAGGCTGCCCAGGTCTGCACCTTGGCTGCCCCCTCTAACCTGGGGAACCTTGGGCAAGCCAGCCTCAGCGTGCACACCTGTGACACAGGATGATGACAGAGCTTGCCTTAGAGAGACATTGTGAACACACTGTTGGTGGGAATGTCAAATGGTACTGTCGTTCTGGAAACTGTATGGCGGTTACTCAAAAAATTAAAAACAGAATTCCCATATGATTCAGCAATTCCACTCTGGTTATATTCCCAACAGAATTGAAAGCAGGGCCTCAAAGAGATTTTTATATATCCATGTGTACATGGTAAACACGACCAAGAATGTAAAGTGCTTGGCTCAGAGAGAGAGCCAATAAATAGATGTTATTACTGCAGCCAAGTGGTTTCCCTGCTCTGGGCTTCAGTTTTCCCTGTGCTGGGGGAGGGTGGGGTCAGTCCTCCCTGCATGGCTTGTGCTCACTTATAGGTGTCACTGAAACCAGAAGCCCCTTGCCCTGCAGTTCTTGGGAGTGTCCTGCCATCAAGGATGAGAGTGGGAAGGGGGGTGGGAGGAGGAGTTTCTGTAAAGCAGGGCTCTGTGTTCCATTTTCAATGGGAGCCTGAAAATATACTTACTCTTACCCTTTTCAAACCCATAGCCAGCCCTGAAGCCTTGTAAACTCCACCAGGTGAGGCTCCAGGGTTATGATGAGAAGGTGTCCTGCATCTAAGAGAGGCAGCCCGGGCCACTTCTGGATGGAGGGGGAGGGTGCTCATTTATTTTTTTACACTGACTTTTTAGAGTTCTCATGCGTGCTGGACTCTGCACTGGGCTTCACACAAGTTACAGACAACATAAGTCAGGCCTGCCGCCTCCAGGGAGCACATGAATAACCAGGATGTCACATCCTACCCACAAATCTTCATAATACAAGAAAGAAAGTGACAGAGGCTGTGAGGGAGTGATGGATAGAATGAAACTGGAAAGGAATCTCAGAACTGCTGCCACCAAATCTCAAACAGTAATATTAGTCTTTGCCAAAGGTCTCTTGAGCAAACGGAGGCTTCTATCACATGTGGGCAGCAAAGTGCCCGAAGATCCTCTCTAGACACTTGTGCCTCACCCTTGGGGTCCCCCAGAACATAGCAGCTCTGCACAAGTTCTCTCTCTCTTGTCCTCCCATCACAGTCACAAGATAAAGGGCAGTAGAAGCCAACTGGGGTAGGGGAGGAAGTCAGGAAGGTGGAAATTTTGGACTCTCCAGCTTTGTGACTCAGCAGCAAATGACTTAACTTTCTGAGGCTCTGCTTGCTGATCTATGAAATGGAGGGGCTGGGCTTGGGACACGGCCTGTCTCGAACATCTCCCAGAGTATAAGCTCCAACACACCAAAACTTAATGTTATTCACTTCCAATCCCCAGGACCCAGAACACACAGCAAAGAGTGAGGACTTAATATATATTTACAATCTCAAAAAAGAAGAACAAAATTGAAGGACTCACACTTCTTGATTTCAAAACCTACTACAAAGCTACTGTAACCAAGGCAGTGTGATGATGGCATACAGACAGACATACAGACCAACAGAACAGAACAGAGAGCCCAGAAATAAACACTCACATATACTGTCAAATGATTTTTGACAAGCATGCCAAGACTATTCAGTGGGGAAAAGGACAGTCTTTTCAAAAATGGAGCTGGGATGTCCACATGTAAAAAGATGAAGTTGGACTCCTACTCACTTCATAAACAAAGTTAACTAAAAATGGATCAAGGACCTAAATATAAGACCTAAAACAGTAAAACTCTTGGAAGAAATCATGCGACAAAAGCTTTGTGACATTGGATTTAGCAATGATTTCTTGGATGTGACACCAAAAACACTGGCAACAAAAGAAAAACAGACAAACAAGACTTCATGAAAATTAAACATTTTTCTTTATCGAAAGACACTATTCACAGAGTAAAAAAATAACCTATAGAATGGGAGAAAATATTTGCAAATCATATCTCTGATAAGAGATTAATATCCAGAATTCTGGATTAAAACTCAACAACAGAAAACAACCCAGTTCAAAAATGGGCAAAGAACTTGAATAGACATTTCTCCAAAGAAGATATGTCAGTGGCCAATAACCACATGAAATTATGCTCAATATCACTAATCATTAGGGAAATGCACATCAAAGCCACAGTGAGAGACCACCTCACACCCATTAGGATGCCACTATCAAAAAAACAAACAAACAGAAAACAAATGTTGGTGAGGATGTGGAGAAATTGGAATCCTGTGCATTATTAGTGAGAATGACAAATGGTACAGTTGCTGTGGAAAATAGCATGGAGTTTCCTTAATTGAAAATAGAAATTATGATCCATCTATTCTATTTCTGAGTATATTCCCCCAAAGAATTAAAAGCAGAGTCTCGAAGAGATATTTGCACACCCATGTTCACAGCAGCGTTATTCATAGTAGCTGAACCGTGGAAGCGACAGGAGTATCCCTCAACTGATGAATGGATAGTCAAAATGTGGTATACACATACAATGGAATATTATTTGGTCTTAAACAGAAAGGAAATTCTTGAAAGAAAACCAATTAAATGCACTTAAGCCATCAAAAAAAAAAAAAAAAAAGGAAGGAAATTCTGCAATATGCTGCAACATGGATGCATGTTAAGAACATTATGCCAAGTGAAATAAGCCAGTCACAAAAAGATAAATACTGTATGATTCCATTTATAGGCGGTACTTAGAATAGTCAAAATCATAATGACAGAAAGTAGAATGGTGGTTGCCAGGGACTCGGTGGAGGAAAGAATGGGAAATTATTGTTTATTAGGTATAAATTTTCAGATTCATAAGAAGAGAGGAGTTATGGGGATGGATGGTGGTGATTGATGGCTG
The DNA here is from genome assembly GCA_028627145.1 of Eidolon dupreanum. NCBI lineage: Eukaryota > Metazoa > Chordata > Mammalia > Chiroptera > Pteropodidae > Eidolon > Eidolon dupreanum. Next base: position 10,931,897 of record CM053510.1, on the reverse strand, counting down.
CATAACAATGTGAATGTACTCAATACCACCGAACCACACTCTTAAAAATGGCTAAGATGGTAAATTTTACGTTATGTGTATTTTAACACGATAAGAAAATTCAAGCATGGGAGAGTGTTTTGTAAACTCTGAGACTAGGCATATCTTGGACATTGTTATTCTTACTCTTGGCTTGGACTCTGAGAGAAAGATTAGGACCCTTTCTCAGTTTGGGATGTGTAAGCAATCCCCAGCCTTTTTGGCACCAGGGACTGGTGCTCCTATGAGAATCTAATGCCCGATGATCTGAGGAGGAGCTGAGGCAGTGATGCTAGTGCTGGGGAGCGGCTGCAAATACAGATGAATCTTAGCTTGTTGGCCCGCTGCTCACCTTCTGCTGTGCAACCTGGTTCCTGACAAGCCATGGACTGGTACCTGTCGATGGGCCCGGGTATTGGGGATCCCTGGATGGGGTGGGGTGGGGGGAACAGCTTAAGAAAGACTAGAACTGGAAAATGGGAAAGCCTACAGTGACGGAAGTTTGTATTTTGTATTTCTAAACAGTATGTGGGTCTAGAGCAGACACAGTGTCACCCTGGTCCCCGAGTCCAGTGACACAAGTCAGATGGTTCAGCCTTGGTGTGGACATGGACACACACTCATGGCTGCGTCTGGGAGGCCCAGTTGGCTGCTCTCTCTGAAGCCTCCAACGTTCCCAGGGCTTCACAGTATTGCTTAACTCCCCCCAAATACAAGCAGCCTTTAATTGGTGGGGACACTGTAGTGGCCCCGGGGTCTGAGCTAGGAATCAAAGCAAACAAGCATCATTTACCATAAACAAGCCAGTCCCCAGCGAGTTCTGAGGCCCAGGGACAAGGAAACCCCGAGATCCTTGGGCGCTCACAATAGAAGCCACCACCAGCACACAGGGCTGGCGTCCAAGGCTCTGACCAGGAGGTCCCTCCCAGCCCCAGTCTTGGAGGAGCCTCTGAGGATCTGGGAGGGGCTGAGGACAATGGGGGGTGGAGTTCAACGGCTGGAGGGGGAACAATGGGTCCCAATCAATTCAGGGGACTCCTCCTTTGTTCTAAAATAAGATCTGGAGGTTTGGGGGTGGGGGAGAAGCCAATCTCATTAGGGAAGAGCAGCCCCGAATCCCTCTGCCTGGAGCGCCTGGAGCGGGCTCTGCCACAGAGTCCCCGTCGCAGCTCCCCAGTTCCTCCATGCTCAGAGATAATTAACAACCAGCTCTGGAGGGCGGCAGCCCTGATTTGTGACATTTGCTTACTTCCACGGTGTAAATACTCCCCGCAAGGCCAGTTTCAAGCTACCAAGGCGACGTCAGGGAGCACAGAGCTGAGAGGAGGTGTGCCATCGTGTGCCCTTGTAGTAATTCCACCGTGCCCGTGCCATAGATGCAGATAGCCTCGTGGGCATGGGTAAGAGGAAAAACGTACTAACATGCTTAGGGCATGATGAGTTTTGGTGATTTATTTGTTACATTTGTTTTCGATAGAATTTATTTAACTGTATGTTTATATTATTTAATCTGTTATAACGGCTTGAGAAATTCCTAAAAACATAACAGAGAAGTCTCGTGAGCTGAAACCAGTTTGTATGAGTTGGGGTGGCTCTAACATACCACCAGGTACAGGGGACCTGGGCTGGGCCCGGTACTGGCTCCTCTCCAGGTTCTGGACCACCCTGGGCAGCACTCGGTCCTCTGGGGGCTTGGGCCCCATCAGCTTGTGGGGCCTGAATACAAGCGAGGTCGTCTCTGAACTGCCCCCGAGTGAGGTCTGAACACTGCTGAGGGCTGAGGGGAGGGAGAAGATGCCACAGTTGCCATGACTTGGGCTCCAGCCCTGATACCCCTGGGTGCCCTGCTCCTCCCCCAGGCTCCTGCTACGATGGGGCCCAGCCTGATCCCAGCCTCGTTTGTGGGGTCTGGCTTCTCCTGCAAAACCCCCTCCCACAGCAGGATGTTTGACCAGAGTCCCCACTATCCTGGCCACACAGCTGTGGGTAGTTCCCAAAGGAGCAATATCCCACAGCTGGATCACCATAGGAAACCCCCCGATGTGCCCGATGCTCCTGGTACCCCAGTCTGCCCACCCTGCACCTCGCTTGACCAACACTAACATCTCACTCCTATTGAGCATTGACTAAGTGCCAGGTACTGGGTGACCACAGTGTGACCCTATGTGGTAGGAGCCACTATTACCCCCACTTTGCAGAGGGACAGTCTGACGCATTCAGAATGGTGAAGTCCCTTGCCTAAGGCACCCCAAGATATGTTACAAACCAAAGCCTGTTATTGAAAGCAATTATTTTAGTTTATATTTCCAAAAGACAGTCTTTTTTTCTTTTCATTTTTTTTAAATTTGCTACAATTGACTTGTGCAGGTCGTGCCCATGGAAATCCTGGGTGGAGGAGGGGGAGGGGAGAAGCTTTGGGGACTGGCAGAGGAATGGAAATTGGCCTTTGGGCAAAAAATCAAGGAAGGCATTTCGGCCTTTCTCTCTCGGCTTTGCCCTTTCTCCGGACATGCTTTCCGCTGGGGAAGTGAGGGCATTTTCCTAAGAGACTTAGGTGCTAAGTTTTCACCTTGCCTCCCCCACTGCACAGTTATAGACCCTTGGGCGGGTCAGTTCACCTGTCTGAGCCTCATTTAAGGATAGAGCAATGATAGCCAGCTGTGCAGGGTGGCGATGAGAGTTAGAGCAAGGCGCTCACCCAGTCTGGAGCTGACACGATGACTGCTCGTTGCTGTTTACTGTTGTCATTAGTTTTAGGGTCCAGATGACCTAGGCCACAAACACCATGACCCTGGCTGCACTCCTACCCCGAGGCTCTGGCCCCTGTCGCCGCCCCGTCGCTGGCACCACTAGCAGACAGCTTCTCTGGTTTTCTGCCAGCAAGATCCAAACCCCCATCTGGGTGCATTTGTTGGAAACGTTAATGAAGCTCTATGAGGAGCAGCGGCCGCCCTCCCCTCCCCCTCTTCTCCTGGGCAGCCTGGTTATTGACGGAGTAAGTGCTCATGTGAAACGCCCAGTCACCTCACACTTTCCAAGCTCTCCACTGGCTCTGGGCTCTGTGTTTGATCACTTTGAAAGGGCTTGACACAGACAATCCAGGTTTGGAAGCCAACAGGGAAAAGAGCACTGACGATCAAGCATCAGGCACGGGGCTCCTGGGACCACAGCCCTGGACAGGGAGCTGGGTCAGCAGCCCCCGCCAGCCTGAGGCCTCTTTCCAGATACAAACCAGGCCTGAAAATGGGTGAGGGCAGCCAGGAACCCAGCCTGGCCAGGTGCCAAGGAGGCCTGAGGATCTCTGGGAGCTACCCGTGGATCTCTCTAGTCTCCTGCCTCCACTCTGCCTGCTGCCCGTGAGGCCACATCCGTCACCCACAGGGGCCAGAGCAGTAATGGGAACAGAGAGTGTAGGCACACCTTTCTTCCCCAACTTTGCCAGAGACACCCTCACCACTGAGTCACATTCTCTGATGTGGGCCCTTTGACAGTTTTGCAATGCCCAAGGCTTAGCGTGAGTCATCCTCGCAACCACACTTGGAAGGTGAGTGAAAGGCCCATTTCACAGATGGGAAAGCAGAGGCCCAGTGAGGTCCCGTGACTCAGCTCTGAACCACAGTCTCTCCACTTGATCGGGTCTTCTGATTCACCATCTAGTGCTCTTGCAATCAGGCCACGATGGTTCCCACGAAAGTGACTGGGTGTGTGGCACTGGGCACAAGGGAAATTCCTTTCTGTCCTTCTTCCATAGGGGCTGTGGCTACCCCAAGTCTGGCAGCTTTACAAGAACAGGCTTGTAAATTCAGCAACACTCCATAATCCTTTTTATGGGGTCTGCTGTGGTAATGGACATTCATCAACTCTCCCAGGCTAAGCCTGGTGGGCTCTTGGGGTGAGGGGCCGAAGGGAGACAGGCACCTCTTTTTCCCACCCCACTGGCTGGGTAAAAAGTCCCCAGGGACGGGCAGAGCCCACAGATTTCTGAACAATGCCAGGACTCTCAGCCAGGGGGCACTCTGCAGCCAGGGCAGGAAAGGGAGCTACCGAGGAAAACGATGGGTCAAAACCCCTCTCTGAACTCCGGCATTGGCATCACCTTTGCATTCAGGTGCTTGGGTGGGCTAGGAAGAGGGGAAGGGCAGTCTCAAATTTAAATGTCCAGGCCTCTCTCCAAACCTCCAGATTTAGGATTTCTGAAGATGGCCCAAGGAACATGCATATTACAAGCCCTTGAAGTGGCTAACATTTCGGTTTCCATTGCTTTAGGAAGAGGCAGAAAATAAAGGCAGGGAAGAGCAAGATGGGTCAGATACTTGGTTATTCATTTACTCATTCAACAAACATTTGCCAGTTTCTGGCCTGGATCTTAGACAGGTGAGGATGCTCTTTGCTTTCGTCTGTCTGCCCTCACCTGTAGTGACCTTGAACCTCTCCCCTTTCCTCTCCGCAAAATAGGAGAAGTGTCTGCATTCTCTGCCTGCTCTAACACTTTATGGTTCAATCAGGATGTAGATAATTAACCAAGATGACCTCGTATCAATTAGCATCCTGGGCTGCTGAGAGTTGAGAAGATGCTGGGGAGACTTTGGATCCAGGGTTCTAGGCCAAAGGCTTTCATCTCCCCTTTTCAGGTGCCTACTCTCTCTGAAGGTGGACAGACAGAGCATGGCAGCACCTCCCTCTGTCGAAGCAGAGCTTGGGAGGGCAAGCAGCCCGGGTCTGTAAGGCCTCGTCTGTATGTCCAGACTTTACCATAATCTTGAGGCCCCCTACATGGCAGTATTGCTTCTTGGGTTCTCCTTTGAATTTCGTTTAACCAGATTTGGGTTTTAACAGGTTGAAAAATGGTATGTGCAGTATGTCTACATGTTTGTAACCTATGGATATGTGTGCGTGTGTGTAAAAAAGTCTAGATCAATGCTCATAAACTTTTCAAACATGTTTTACTTTTCGTTTCTGTAAATTGGGATAATAGTAGAACTTACCTCAAAGGCCCATTGGTAGGATTAAATGAAATGAAACATAAAGCATTTAAAACGGTGCCTGGGGCATAGTAAATACTCCATGTTGCTGTTATTTGCATGATACTTTTGCAAGCTTTGTCATATTTGAGTACTAGCTACATCATTTTTTACTTAATATATTTCCTCAAATCTGTTTGTCTTTTTTCTTTTCTACTTAAGGAAATTTATTTAAAAGGGAAATTTTATATCACTACCATAATTGGAAAAACAGTATCAATTGCATGAAGAAAATATAGCAGTAAAAATTAACAAAAGGAAAACAGAATGTTGTTAAAATCTCGATAGATCTGTATTGCAGTGGTAGTTATGAGAATCTACACCTGATAAAACAACATAAAACTATACACACACCTTGTACCAATGTCAGTGCCCTAGTTTTCATATTGTTCTTCACTTATGTAAGATGTAATTGTTGGGGGAGACCAGGTGATGGGTACACAAGACCTTTTCAATTGTCTTTGCAACTTTCTGTGAATCTATAATTATTTAAAAATAAAAAGTAAAAAAAAAAAAATTCTTAGCACATATGGATGCTTTCTCCCAGCCTGGGGTTGGGCCTTCCTCTGTTTAAAGAGGGACTGGTAAGTGTTAATGTAAAACAGCCTAACCCCATATTAAGACTTTCTCCTTCGGTAGTCAGAAGGTTAGGAAGAAAATTCTGGAAAGAACAAAAGTTTGTCACTATGGAAGTCAAAATCATGAAACACAAAACCATCTCACATGTCATGAGTGATGTGTGTGCCCCGTGTGGGACAGACAGCTCATAGGCCTGTTATGTGACCAACAGAGCAACTGCCTATCCTAGGGTACCACAGAGCCGGAGCGCCAGCCCCACTGCGGTCAGTGTACACTCAGCGACCCACAGATGTGGGCCGGGCTCCCGCCCAGTGCCTCCCGTGGGCTAACACCGAGCATCCTGCAATCAGGATGCCTGGGTCCTGGTTGTAGTTTTAATTGCAAAGTTACCACATGGCTTTGAGCAAGTCTCTTTCTCTTTCTTTATCTGTAAGATGAGACCAGAGGTTCCTCAACTAAGAATTGAGAGAAGGCACAAAACCTTTGTCAAATTGCAGGGCAACTGTTGTCTGTGCATTGTTCTGAAGACAATTGTCTGTGCATTGTTCTGAAGACAATTGTCTGTGCATTGTTCTGAAGACAAGGTCTGGAGCTGTGCTCTCCAGCCAAGGGCAGCCAGTCAGCCAGGTTTGCCCGGGACTGAGGGGTTTCCTGGGACACAGGACTGTCAATACCAAAACCAGGGAAGTCCCGACGGAGCAAATCAGAACAGCTGGTCACCCTAAATATGGCAGCCAGCAGCCTCACGTGGCTACTGAGCACTTGAAATGCGGCTAGTCCAAATTAGATATTCTGTAAATGTAAAATACACAGCAGATGTTGAAGACTTAGTGTGAAAACAGAATGTAAACTATCTCATTAATAATTTTTTTGATTATGTGTTGAAATAATAATATTTTGGATATATTTGGTTAAGTAAAATGTGAACATTTAAATTATTATTAAAATAAATTAGTTTCTTTTAAATTTTTTAATGTGGCTATTTAAAATTTTTAAATTATATATGCGGCTCACATCTGTGGCTCACGTTATATTTCTATTGGACAGCAATGCTCTAGAACCTTTGGCGGATTCCCAAAGGGGTCTGGTCCGTGACTCACAAAACACTCTAGCCTTTCTCGATGGAATATTCCAATATTCTTTCCAAGTTAATGATGGCGCTTGGTGCTTTTCTGGGTAGCTGCCTGGGACTTTCTTTGTGGAAGGCGCTTGTGTACTCATGCATACACGTATGGAGACCTCCACCAACTGTCCCTCTCCTTCCTTGGTGGCCGCCCTGCCCCCATCCTTTGGTTGAAAGATGCTCCTGAAAGCACAGGGCTTCCTCCCGCTCCGCTCCATGTGATTTTCATTTGTCTAATTAAAGCTAATCTGATAAAGGCAGGAATGGCAGAGATGCGTAAAAGCTCCAGTGAGCGCAGGTCACAGCCTGATCCAAAGAGGGGGCCTTTGTCTTTCCCACCCCCGGGCAGTGGCCAGCTGGCAACAGGTCACCCAGAGGAGCCAAGATCAAGGAGGGGGCTCTTCTGGGACAAGCTGGACTGATATCACTGGGTTGATCATTTGTAAACAAACCAGAAAGAAGCCAAAGGAAGAAGCTAAAAAAAAAAAAAAGAGAGAGAGGGAAAACCCTGAAAATCACAGGAAAAAGGGCCTGTGAAAACAGGGGAGACTCAGCAAGCTAATTGAGGCCTAGAATCCTGGCCTCTTGTCCCTTCACCCTTCTGTTCTGGCCAGAGAGTCTGGGGTTAGTGTCAGTGCTCCAAGCAAAAAGAGATGAATCCAGCATGGCTGACGTGTCCTGTAACCGTGGACACTGGGTTCTCCCTGGCCTTGGGCTCTACCTAAATCTACCCATGGAGCAAACCTCCAAGGGCTCCTCTAAAACGCACTTCTTTTTCAAGAGCTAGGACCCCTGGAGCAACCCCTCTGACCACACAGGACACTGTGACACCCACCTACTCAGTTCCTCCCTCAAAATGCTGGGAATTCAGAGATGAACTGGACAGGGTCTGGGATATCCAAGATTTTCTGTCCGCTTCAGCTCTTCGGTTTACTTCTAGGTAGAAGGAGAAAACCAAAGATGCTGCCAACCAATGAATTAACCAAGCCAGAAGCATTCACCATAGAATTGGTGTATAACTGGGCCTCTGCTAGAAGTTTTGATAGAGACATGAGAAGAAAAAATGAGGTCCTCCTCTCAAAGGGGAGACCGGATTCACATCCAAGTGCAACTAGAGAACAAGATGGACACGCTCAATTGCCTCACTGAGCGGAACACAGCCAGCGCTCTCAGGGATGAGAACGGGGAGAGAGGGAAGGCGCCTCAAGGTGAGGACGGGCATCTGGAGGTGGGCGTGGGCTGACTCCACAAAATGAGGGCAATGCCCATGGAAAGAGGAGGACAGTGGCCATGGAGGCCAGCGCGCCACTGGGTTCTTACTGCAACTCCGTGAGCTTGGGCAACTCCACCTCCTCCCCCGGCTTTGTCTTCCTCATCTGTGAAGTGAGAATGGCGACAAGGCTGGCATTTTTACTGACCATGGTATTCCCATATTTGAAGCACCGGAGAGGAGCAGGTGAGAATTCCAGGTGGGAAAAAGCACTGGAGCACTTCTGATAGCACCGAGACAGCTGTCAGCAAGTGGAGAAACCATGGGCCAGAGATGCTGGGAACAGCTCCCCAAAGCTGGGGGAAAGGGCCGAGATCTTATGCTCATTCCAGTCCATCTCAGGGCAAGGAAGGCCCTTGGCCTCTCTGGGGTCTCAAACAAGTGGCTGTATTGTGCGTGCCCAGCTGGGGTGTGGGCCAGGGCGCGTGTCATGGGAACTGCCCCTCTGCTTCTGAGGAGAGAAGGGAGATGTGGCCTCAGTGGCCTCGCCTGGCGCCTCTGTTCTTTGCTAACAGACTTTGGGCCACTTCCCCAGAGCCCTTCTCGGGCTGTCTCTATCATCTTCCCAAGGCAAGCAGAACCCCACGTCAGAGCGGGCTGTGCAGGGGATGCAGGAGGGGGTAGATGTGGACCCCAGAGACGTGTGAAAGATGGTGTCCGCCATTTTGGTGTCACCCACATTAGATCTCAACCCTGGGCCTTGTTACACCAGTGTAGGTTCAACCTATGAAAACCTTTCAGGAAATTCACCGATGTAAACAACAGTGAGCTTTATGTCTTGCTTTGCTCTTTCAACAGACCAATCTGCAAGTGTCTGTGAAAGGCTGTTGTGTGCCCCCAAAGTGTCTCACATGGCCCCGTCTTATCTTCTTAAGCTCATCGCTATCCAAAATTATCTCACACAGTTACTTACTTGTTTACTGTCTGTGTCCCCTGCCCCTCTCCCCACATTAGCACGTGGTCAGCCCTGTTTAGTGCTGTATCCAGCTGTTGGTAAAGAAATCTTTGCCGAATAAATGAAAGTGCCCCCAGGCTGCCTCCACGTGGGACAGGGTAGAACAGTGGTGACAGTGGGTCGGGGCACGTGGGTAAGCAGAGCTGTCATCTGAGCTGGCATCAGCCATCCGCCCAGGCCCTGCTGGGAAACGGGGGTGCACAGTCAGGCAGGTTCAGAGAGGAGTTTAACAAAGGGCTGCTTATAAAGGCATGGTCAGTGTTAGGGGGACGGTAAAGGGACAGAGAAGCACAGGGGCAGGGGAGGAGGAGGCATCACCCCCAGGGCCTGGAGGAGTTAGGGGCGGGGGCAGTGACTGGGACTTAGAAAGCAAGCCATCCAGCGAGGGTAGCCCAACGGGAGCTGGTGCCTGGTAGAGGGGCTCTGCTGACCATGGTGACCTGGCAGGAGGGAGTCAGGGAACAAATTCCCCCACCTCCATCTCCTTCTTCCTCCTGCTTTCCCTGCAGCACCCCCTACTGGCTGGTCCCAAGGGGAAGCCAGAGGCCAGAGGAGCCTGATGATGGGCGTGGGGTGTCAGTCTGGGACCCTGACGGAGAGAAGGGTAGAGAGGAGGTCTGGAGGCGCAAACAGAGAATGTCCAGCCTAGGCAGTGGAGGGGACTGTGGCTGCGCCTGTCACCTATTGCTGCATAACAAACCTCCCCAAAACTGTGGCTAAAAACAACTGCAATTGGTTTAGCACCTTTCACAGTTTCTGTGGGTCAAGAACCCAGGAAGGGCTTTGCAGGGCAGTTTTGGCTTGTGGCTTCTCCCAATCAGAGACAGATGGTGGCTGGAGCTAGAGTGGTGAGGGGCTGGTGAGGTCGGGGGGGGGGAGGGGGGCTGGGTGGGAGCTGGCCAGGTATCTCTGTTTCTTCTAGAAATCTCCGGCCTCCTGTGTGGCCTCTCCACGAGTGCCAGGTTGGGCTTCCTCACAGCGTGGTAGCTTCATGGGACAGAGCACCTAGCGTGGGACTCAGGGCTGCGGCACAGATGTCTGGTGCCCAGCAACGCCTTTACCTCACCGACCCGCTCCCGGAGGTAATCCAGCGTCACTTCCCCCACAGTCTAGTGGCCAGTCATTCCCTAAGGTCGGCCCAGATTCCAGGGGAGGGGCTGTAGTCCCCACGCACGTCTTGATGGGAGGAATGTCGAAGAGTTTGAAGACGTGTCTTAAAAGGCTAGAGCACGTGAGGCCACTTGAGTTATAATTAAATATTATTTGGGTGTTCGCCAAAGACGTCTCTGTGATGGGGCTGGGAGGAGGCAGGATGGGATAGAAGCTTGCGACATGGTTGGATCGTTTGAATTTCTTCTCTTCCAGAGCTGGAGGATAGAGGCTCAGAGAAGGAAAGTGGTCAAAAGCCAGGCAGGGGACCAGGCTGGAGGAGCAGGGCCCTTTCCTTGGGCTGGGGGTTTCGTGCTCAGAATTAAAGAAACTGGGCGGTGGGGACAAAGCCAGTCCCATAGGCCTCTGTGGCTGCTCACCCAGTGTTGAAGAACCAAGGCCAGTGGCTTCTGGCTAATTTCCTCCTTCGTTCTCCTCCCAGACTCCAGCAGCCTCCCTCCCTGGAAAGAAAGGCAATTTGGACGCTATCAAAGCGAATGGCTTTCACTTTCAGGGAGCGGGCTGTGGAAGATTGCTTCCAGGTGGCCTCTTCAGGGCCCTCCCAGCCTGGCTGGGGCAAAGGGTGGGTGGGACTGGAGGCGTGGGCAGCGGGTCTGGAGAGCTGGCTGAGTGGCTCCCACTGCCAGGAGTGCCTTTTTCCAGCGTCGTCAGGGCTGTCTGCTTCTTAATCAGGTCTCAGCTCAAAGGCCCCCTCCTCTGCCAGGCCTTCCCTCGTCACCTAAACAGAATCAGCATCCCTGCCCCGTGGATCCCTACAGAGCCAGCCTTAGGACCTGATTCAGAGGCCTCGCTCTGGTGCACGTCTGGCTGCATGAGGTGGGGAACCCACGGGCCAAGGGGCTGCGCCCACCTGAAGAACAATCACATCCTCCCGCCTGGACCACACTCAGGTTCTGAGAACTCCGGAATTCCCTCCGAACCTTCTGAACCTACTTCCGGGCATGGGGACCTCTTCCCCTGGTCTGTCTGTCCTCCAAAGGCCAATCTGTGCACGTGTGCAAGCACCCTTAGGCCTGAGAGGTGGCCCCAGGGTGCTGTGTGGTGTGTACGATGGGGGAGGAGATGGACAGAGCTTTTTATGTGTCCACACACTGCGTGGGAGGCCCCTCAAGATGGGGTCAGAGAGAAAGGGGCGTGGGCTGGGACCTTCATTTGTACTTGCGCTGGGCCCCGCACATACCAGGGATGCTCCTGGCTTTCCATCATATCACTTTGTTTTATTTATTCTTAGTGTTTTTCATTGCCTGCAATGTGTCACCCTTTTTTCTTCTGATCCCCCCAATTGGAATATACATTCAGAGGGAGCCGGGGCCTTGGGTTGCATGGCTGCTTCTCCACTGGGGTCCCTCCATCTCTTTGGCATGGGGTGGGGTGTTAATCTGTGAGAATGTCCCAGCAGGAAGTGGCCTTAAAAAGTCTTAATTTCAAATCACCCACTTTACAGATGTGTGTACTGAGGCCCAGAGAGGAGGAAGGACTTGCCCAAGGCTACCCAGCTGGTATGAGACAGGATAGGGCATGCCAACTCCTAAAACCATGAGGATTATTTTTGAGCCAGGTGACTGAGCAGCTCTGCCCCAACCCTGATAATTGACTGGAACTCCTCTAAGCAGGTAGAATGCAGAAGCCCAGCCCCACCAGGAAGCAGGATGGCTATGGTGGTGCCGAGATATCTATGGTCCCAGCGAGCACCACGGCCAGGCTGGGGGTGCCCAGTGTTGGGAGTAAACAGTTGCCACAGCAACCCTGGGCCTCACAGCTGTTGGTGCCAGGAAGTCTTTCCAGAGTTCAATCCAGATGTTTCCACGGCTCTCGCTCAGCCTTCTGTGGGGGAGCATCATGTTTTCAGCCCAAAGTGCCTGTCGCCGAAGACTTTGCTCAAGCTATGGGACAGGGTAGGCTGATGCCCCCCAGAGGACAGGGAATGGACATAGGGAGGCCGTGACACCTCTCTCGTGCCGCCTGCTCACCACTCACTCGGTCAAGTCCACACCTCTCTGTTCCCTTCTCTCCCAGCTCCTGCTTCCACGCCCCGAGGCACAGTGCAGGACAGAGATGGCCAGGGCAGTAGCCTCTTCATCTGCCCCTTGGCTGAGATCCTATAACTGTCATCGCACGTGGATGGGAAAGTGTGCAGCCTGAGGTCCAGACACCTGGGTTCTGGGCCCGGCTCTGCTATAAGCACATCGCTAAAGTTCCTGTGACCTTAGGAATAGCAGCATCTTCTCTTGCAAGACGATGTGAACGATAGATGTGATCATGAGTGCAAGGTACCTTGAGAACTAGAACGTGGTGCTCACCTAAGGGGGGATTATTCAATTTTGCAGTGACCCCACTAAATGAACAGTATCCGACTTAACTTCCTTCTCCCAATGGACATCATCTATACATGGAAAAAAGTAAATGTATTTTTACTCAGTCAGATAAACAGTATGGACAATAAGAGAGTAAAGAATGCAGAAGAGGATGAAATAAGGACAAAAATAAAAACAGCTCAGATTTAGAGAGTGCTGACTATGTTCCGAGCATGGTGCTAAGTGCTTTCTAACCCCATGATCAGGTACTATTTAGTACTCATCTCGCAGGTAAGGAAGCTAAGGCACAAAGAAGCCACAGAATTAGTAGGTGGCAGAGCTGAGATTGGCACCCAGGACGAACCCCTGTGAGCAGGAGTAGCTGAGCAGGAGAGGTGAGGCCAGGGACACCCCTCCCTGTGGTGGGGCACAGAGAGGCCCCCAGGGAATTTTGCTAAATAAATGGGAGAGTACCGGCCTTGCCCTGGAGCCTGCGGAAAGAGAAGATCTCATTAGACTGACCGGATCTTCCGGGATAAATACTACTGCTAAGCAGGAATGAGCAAGCGTCTGGTTCTAACTCCTCGAGCTGAGCCACTCTGTGCTGGGCACTGTGCCCATGAGGGTTTCTGGGAGTCTCTGAGCCCCCCATGTCACTAAGCCTTGTCACATTGGGAGCTGGGATTAGTCTTCTGCCTCTGGCCTCCATCCCATCCCCATAAGGTTCTGCCTGGCTTGACACAGAGTAGGTGCTCACAGAATACTCCCTGGCCCATGCTGGGATTGGAACCTGCTCTCAGAACAGGCTTTCCATGGTAGGGAGTACCCGGAAGGCCGGCACAGGGGCTCACTGAATCTGCGTGCTGCCTGGCCGCTGTCCTCCTGCCCTGGCCTCCTGCTGGTTGCTTGTTGCCCGCTCCTCCCTCCAGCATGGGCCTTCCATTCCCTCACCAGGATGTCCAACAGCACGTTCTCTCCTTTGAGCCATGTTGGGGGTCAGGGAGTAGGTAGGGTGGGAACGGGGGATCCAGCCGAGGGACTCTTTCTTGGGCAGTTGGTGATGAGCTCGTCCCTGCCTCTGAGCTTCCTCATTCCAGGTGGTCTTCGCAAAACCTCATCTCAGATGCCAGTTCCTCTGAGATGCTTTCTCCAACCCTCTTAGCAGAGGCCCCCACCTCCCCCGTTCAATACCCTCATCACCCAATTCACACTTTATTGGGCCACTGAGGACTTGGCTTCTTTTTCCAGTTGCGGTAAAATGCGCATAACATAAAATTTACCATTTTATACCATATAGTTCATAGTATATAGTTCAGTAGTGCCAAGTATATTCACACCATTGTGAAACAGATCTCCAGAACTTTTCATGCTGCAAATTTGAAACTCTGTGCCCATTAAGCAACCACCTGGCAACCACCATCCACTTCCTACCTCTATGAACTCGACTGCGCTAGGTACCTCATATAGATGGGATCTTACAGCGTTTGTCTTTTCGTGATTGTCTTATTTCACTTAGCGTGATGTTTTCAAGGTTTATCCATGTTGCAGCATGTGTCCGAATGTCCATTTTTTTTAAAGCTGAATAATATTTCTTGCATGAATAAACCACACTGTGTTTATCCATTCGTCAGTTGGCGGACACCTCCACCTTTTAACTACTGTGAATGATGCTTCTGAGACTTTGCTTTTTAGATAAACAAGACCGCGCCGTGTGTTCGTTTAGAACTGGATGCTTTACGTACTTTTCTAAAACTATTATTCCTTCCATTTTGCACTGGAGGAAACAGCAGCCTCAGTGGGTTATGTTACCTGCCCCAAATCCCACAGCCAGTAAGCGGTAGAGCCTGACTTTAAATTCATATCTACAGCAAATCCTGATTTCTGCTACCTCCTTCTCTGAAAGATATTCATTTTCATCTCTTATTCTGCTGGAGAACCATGCAGGCTGCAGGTCAGAGCTTGTATGGGACAGTAAAGCATAGTCATTAAGATGAAGGACTGAATACAGACTGTCCAAGTTCAAAAGCTGGCTCCTCTCATTTATCAGCTCTGTGACCTTTGCTAAATTACTTAACCTCTCTGTGCCAAGATCGATTAGTGATGTCTGCCATGGGCTCAAGATAGGATACATGTCACTCGTGTCTGCTTCGCTGGGCAAAAGGAAAAGCTCACCTGAAACCACACCCCACATCCAGGCTCTTTCCGGATTCTTGGTCTTAGAAGCGGCAATATTTCCTACAGACCTCAAGAGCAGAAAGGCTCCATCTGAGGGTGAGGCATGACTGGTCCCAAGGGGATTTGGTTTCCGTAAGAGTGGGAGTGCCTTCCCTGGCTCACAGTCTACTTACCCTGCAGCAGAACTGGCTCCCCAGTCCCTAGGGCCCAGAGACGCCAGGTGGGGGAGATTAGGGTAGATAGGCGCTTCCTCCCTACTTGGTCCTCTGCACACCAGGTATCCATGAGTGTCCCTTTAGCTGTTGTCCATTGTCCGGGGCCTGTTCACATTTCTATTGCATTTATAAGATCCTTTATGGTTCCTTCCTCCCGAGAGTTTCTGAAGCCCCCAGTTCTCTCTGCCTATCCTCCTGAACCCCACTTTGTCAAAACAAGTCTTCATCTGGGATGCCAGGAGACGTGGCATGAGATCTTCAGCTCAGTGTTGCCTTGAAACAAACCTCTGCCCACCCTGGGGCCTCAGAGGCTTTGCCGGCTGTGGGGCAGTGGGGTTGGACGTGGCATGGGGCGACTATGGGAGGGTTCGGGCTGGCCTCAGTGCCACGCAACGTGACAGGAAAGAGCAGTAAAAATGGTGTCCGTATGTGCGTGCCACTGTAAGTGGTGGCATGGCTATGAGTGGCCGTGGGTGACTAGTGCAGAACTTGGGTGGGGGATGGTTTGAGGAGATGGTCGTGAGGCAGGAGGGGTGACAGTGTAGGTGACCCTATAAAATGTTACTGTGAGTGGCCGACTGACACTGCAGGTGAGAATTCAAGTGGATAACCTTGTGAGTAGCGATGATGTCAGTGACACCGTGATGAGCTGCAAGGGAGCAGCTGAGAGCCGAGGCCGGTGATGGGTGGCGAGAGTCAGACAGTGTGTGAGAGGGTGATGGGGCGACAGGCGCCAAGACTCCGGGCTGGTCAGAGGCACAGGTTGGGCCCCTGGGCTTCCCCCTCGGGGACACTGTACATGCCGGAAAGAAAAGAGCGAATGTGTTTTCTCTGCCTGTTGAAAATGATTCTGAGCGAAGGGCCTCGCCTCCTGGCCGGCGGGAGCCTGACTCCGCTGTGTCAGAAGATGATCTTTCACAGATGCTGAAAAGTTAGGAAGTGTAATTATGGGGAAATTGCACTCCGGCAAACGAGTACAAGCCAAGGGCTGCCAGGCCCCATTCCTCACCTGAGACCCCTGATTGTGGCCGACAGCCCCACATCTGCATGTGCTTTGCAGCCAAAAGAGGAAAGAAAGGGGGAAGCAGAAATAGTTCAGGGAGAAGAGGGGGAGGGGAGGGGACCTTTAGCTACCCTGCCAACTGCTCCCCCAGCTTCCTCGGGGAGGAGCTGAAGGCAGGCTGAGGCCTAGGGCACATTCCTGGGTTCTGAGGGTCTTCTGGGGCACCCTCACTCCTGGGGTGATGGCAAGGAGCTAGGATTGCCTCTGGGGGAAGAAAAGGGAGGCTAAGGAGGCTTCCATTTCAACTTCCTCTTGTCACTGGCAGGGAGACTGAGGCTGGCAA
>CM053510.1:10899842-10915231 GCA_028627145.1 Eidolon dupreanum | reverse complement strand
TCATCTCGGGGACTTTTGGAAGCCTGCTTCACCACTAGCTCCTGGGAAACACATCCATCCTGTGGAAAGAATTAACCTCTCCCGCTCCAGGCCTGCAATATGCTGTTTTCAATATGGGCCTAGGATGAGTTGTTTACGTGCCCGTTTTCTCTGCCAGAGCATGGAGACTGGCCACCTGGACCTTGTCTATAGATCTCTGTGCCCTCCCTGCTGGCTCTGAAATGCTCGACCCATGTTTTCCAGAACAATGCTTGGCTGCCCATACTGGCTATTCTTCTCTGCATTTATCTTACACACCTGAGGTTAGAGTCATGGGAATAGCCGCAATAGGACCAAGCCCACCCCTCTGCCCCAGGCAGCCATGGGCCTTCACGTCTGTCTCCCCTCCTTGTTGTCAAAACTCTCCTGCCACCAAGCACTTAACTTCGGGTAAGTTACCTCTACACTCTGAGCCTTGATTTTTCTCAACAGTAACGTGGTGAGTTGGTCAAAATCACCTCTAAAATCTCCTCCAGCTTAAAAATTCTCCCAATAAGCTCTCACAAAGGTAAACCAATAAAAATGGTGGATTTATAGTTAATGACACTGCCTTATATACTTAAAGTTGCTAAGAGAATAGATCTTAAATGTTCTCACCATAAAAAAGAAATGATAATCATATGACATGAGGGAAGTGTTAGCTAATGTTATGGTGATAATCATTTTGCAATACATAACTATCAACTCACTATATACCTCACACTTACATATTGTTATCTGTCAATTTTATCCCAGGATAGCTGGACAATAATAATGGTGGATAAACACTTGAATGGTGGAATTCTAAGCACCTCAACAGACTACTGAAGCAGACGAGAGTAACCAGGTTGATGAGGGTATTGGCAATGTTGTTAAGATTTATCACGATCATTTATTAGGTCTTGCTGTGTGCTAGCCATTTTGTATGTGCTATCTTGAGTTCTCGCAATAAACCTTTGAGGGAATATTAAAACCCGTTTTATAGATGAAGAAACTGAGGTTCAGAGAGGTGATATGACTTTCTCATTATCCTACCAGCAAGTGGCTAAGGCAGAGCTTGAAGCTGGGCCTATGGGGCTCTCTCCCATGCTCCTCTGGCACATTCCAGGCAGGCCCAAGTGGCCAGGGAAGGCCTGCCTGCCTGCCTCCCCTCCTGCCTCCCCTCCTGCCCTCTGCGGCTGTTTTGCATCCTGCTGGATTCCTGAGGTGTCAGGCCTCATTAGAGCCTGCGCCCCAGCAAGCGCCGAGAGGCAGTTGACAGGTATACAATCTGACCACGGCTCCCTTCAAATCATCAAGCTGTCTTCAGGCAGGAACGTGCCGGGAAGCCGGGCAGAGGCCCCTGACTTGGCTGCATAATCTGATGCACATTAAAAACATCTTTCGGACGCCCTTGCCTGGCTGCACACTCATTCTCACTCTCCCGGCTTCTTTTTTCTCTAGCCAATAAAAGCTCATGAAGTTAGCCAGCTATGTGGCTCTCCAGACAAGAAGGGTCTTGCTGGCTGGTTGGCCACCCAGGAATGGCTGACATTCTCGGCGTTTGGCTGGCACCTGGGTGAGCGTGCCCGTGACATTGAGCCATGTCCCGGCAAGTTTCAACAGGGACCAGGAGCTCTGCCTCTTCCTCCAGTTCTGGGGAATGGGTACGATTTTACCACATCCAGCAGTAGAAAGTCTAGACTAATAATAATTATCACTGGTATTAAGGGAGTGTTCGATTTGAGGACTGAACTCCTTTCTGTGTTTGAGGGGTGCTTATCTCATGAGTCAGGAGGGGAAGGAGAGCCAGACTTCCACCAAGAAGCTGAGGAAGCCAGATCCCAGCTTTCCCAGGGGGCCTTGCAACCAGGGAGTGGGCATGTGACTGGAGCTAGTGCGTGACTTGGCCTAGGAGAAGCGTAGTATCTGACCCCACAGCTGCCAGCATCCTGGGGTAACAGAGCAGCATTGGTGCACAGGGCAGCAACAGGCATTTGGGTGCACAGGGCTGGAGGTGATACAGGGAAAGCCTCATTGAGCATGTTACATAGCGTGGCTTGGGCTGTGGTTCTGGCTGTCATTTCTGTTCTCCTTTGTTCTGGCTTTTTCTGACCCTGTATTTCAGCCTGCCTGATGACTTTATGAGCTGCTACTTTTCTGTTTAAAGCAGCACAAAGGTGATTTCTGTCTAGACTCTCTGTCTAGAATTCATATGATAGCTTGTTTAATTCTCTTAACAATCCCTGAGATAGCTTCGTATTAGTCTTATATTTTAGATGAGGAAACTGAGGGTGATTCAATAATATGAGGTCACACAGTAAGGAGCAGCAGAGCGTGGTATCAAACCCAGGTCTGTGGACGTCAGAGCCTGCCTCTCAATCAGGTAGGCTGATTGATGTCTTGCCCTCAGAGATATCCATGGCCTAAACTCCAGAACCTGTGAATATGTTACTTTATACATCAAAGGAGACTTCGTAGGCATAGTTCAGTTAAAGCTCTTGAGATGGAAAGGTTATCCTGGATTATCAGGATGGGCCTTATTGTTATTACAAGAGTCTTTCTAAGAGAGAAAGACGTAGGAACAGGAACAGAGGTCGGAGAGGAGAGAAGACGCTACACTGCCTGCTTGGAGGATTGAGGAAGGAGGCCATGAGCTGAGGAATGCAGGCAGCCTCTGGAAGCCAGTGAAGGAAAGGAAATAGGTTCTTCCCAGAAGAAATCAGCCTTCCTGACACCTTGACTTTAGGCCAGTGAAACCAATGTTGGACTTCTGATCTCCAGAACTGTAAGATAGTAGACTTATGTTATTTTAAGCCACTAAATTGGTGGTAATTTATGGTAGCAGTAGGAGACTTTATGAAGCCATAAAAAGGTTTACAATAGTTCTCCCTTATTTGAAGGGGATAATTTCCAAGACCCCCAAGTGGGAACCTGAAACCGAGGATAGTACCAAACCCTATGTTTTTTGCTCTAACTACCTACCTATGATAAAGTTTAAGTTATAAATTAAGAGATTAACAATATAACTAATGGTGAAATAGAACAATTATAACAATATACTGTAATAAAATTTATGTGAATGGGGTCTCTCTCTCTCTCTCTCTCTCTCTCTCTTTCTCTCTCTCTCTCTCTCTTAAAGTAGCTTATTGTACTGTACTTACCTTTTCAGTTAAAGAAAGTACTTTATGGCTTCTTTTTGGCATCTCTGAATTGCCAGCATCACTAATCTCACTTTGCAGCCATTATTAGGTAAGATCAGGCTTACTAGAACACAAGCACTGTGATACCACAACAGTTGATCCGATAACTGATTTGGCTACTAAGTGATTGACAGGTGAGCAGTGCGCACAGCGCAGAGATGCTGAACAGAAGGATGATTCTTGTCCCAAGTGGGATGGGTGGTGCAAGATTGCATCATGCTACTCAAAGTGGTGCACAATTTAAAACTTATGAATTGTTTATTTCTGGAACTGTACATTTATTCATTTAATATTTTCGGGCTGTGGTTGACCACAAGAAGCTGACATCGTGGAAAGCGAAACTGTGAATAAGGGATGACTACTGTATATTGCTTGTAATCCTTGTTGAAGGTAGACACCATGAGAAGCCCACCATTGCACCTCTAGGGTCTAGCACAGGGCTGCTGCTCGATATATTTGTGTTGCATAGAAGGACAAATGAACATAGATTCCCTGATCCTCTGGCCTGGTCTGCCAGCCAGAGAAGATGAGGCCAGCAACACATTATGTGGCTGAGGCTTTGGCCCCAAGACCAGGGGTGAGGCCCCAGAAGCCTGAGCAGGTGACACTGCTATGCTGTTTCCTGCTGGAGCTTGCTTGTAAAATCCCACGCTCAGGCCCTCTGTGCAAGAGATAGGCCCGCAGAGGTGGCCTTGGCCTGATTCTGTGATATTTATCTCTTCTTATAACCTTTCGTGGGATCATGATTGGAGGAAGTATGCTTGGGAACAACTAACACAATGGACATCTTTCGCGGTCCCATTTTCTTTGTATTTCTGGGCATGTGTTAAAAAGTCCACATGGTACTCCCATCTGCTCCGTCATGCTCACGCTCCAGAGCCTAGAGCTGTGCCCTGGCGAACTCTTATTCATCTTTCAAAACTAAGCTGGCTAAATGCAATGTGGTATCCAGGATTGCATGCTGGCTTGGTGAAATCCAAACCAAGCCTGTATTTTAGTTAATAAGATTGTACCGATGGTAATTTCTTAGTTTCGATGAATTAGCATGGTTGCATGAGAGGTTAACATTAGGGGCAGCTGGGGACAGAGTATGTGGGAACTCTCTGTCCTTTGCAGCTTTTCTATAGCTCTAAAAAATTATTACAAAATAGAAAGTTTATTTAAAAAAAAAAATTAAGCTGGCCCAAGCATTGCCACGAGTGGAAGCCCCCGTGGCAGGTAGGTGTCCTGCTATGTACCCCTGTGTGCCCTGTTCTTTTCCCTGTGGTGGCTTAGACCATCCCAAGATTCAACAATCATTCCCAATAGACTGAAGCTCATGAGGGCGGGGGCTGTGTCTCTTGCATTTTCTGCACTGCCACAGAGCACTTACGATGCGCCAGTTACTGTGCTAAATACTTTATACACTTTCCATATATTAACTCCTTTAATCTTCACAGCAACCCTGGGATGTAGGTACTATTGTTTTCCCCATGTTACAGATGAGCAAACTGAGGCATAGAGAGGTCAAATAATGATGAAAGTCTCACAGCTAGAAAGGGGTGAGCTAAGACCAGGATTTGAAGAGGTCCAGCAGTCTGGCTTCAGAATTTATGACATGGGAAGCCATATGGGCTAGGGGCTGGACAAACCTTTGGCATCAGGTTAGCATCCAAGCTCTCCCACATGCCAGCTGTGTTACCCTCTACTCAACCTCTCTGAGCTCACTTGCCTCATCCGCAAAATAAAGAGAAGAATAGAAACTACTTTGCAAGGAGTAAATGAGACATGTAAAGTGCTTAGCGTAGTGCTGGACACATAGCGACCAAAACAAAGACAGAACATGGTAACAATGTGATGATGATGGTAGCAATGTTGATTTCGTGCTCGCTGACTGAGCAAATGATACAGGAGGAAAAGAGAACTATTACCAGTTTTTGGAAGAGTCCAAACACAATAACCTGGGTGTTGGAGGAAGAGCGAATGGCAGCAGCAGGTAAGTGACCATCAGTCCGAAGGCTAGAGAGAGGGAGAGGGAGGGAGGAGCCCAGTTGCAAGGGAACATGGCCAGTAGAGAGTGGGGGTAGAGAACGTGACCCCACTCGAGGACCAGATGCAGACTCTTCTTACTCTTTGAGAAGGTGGACATCTCTACCACAGCCTCCAAGCCTGAGAAAAATCGAGCAAAGCAGACAGAGGCCCTGGGCAGTCCTGCCTCTCCTCCTGCTTGAGAAGGCTTGTTCTGTAGTTTGTTCCACAATTAGAAACGGGCTCTTGTCCCTGCCTGAGCAGGAAACTTCTGTTTGACAGGAGGAAGAGCCAGGAGATGCAGAAGAACCCTCCCTCCACCCTGCAATGCCACATGCTCTGCGTTCCTCCTGCTGTGCCTGCCGGAGCCCAGGTGGGCGTGGGGGACTTGGAGGCCCTCGCCACCCAGCGAGCGAGGCTCCAGAGGCCTGCCACCACCGGCAGAGGTGGCAGCTGTCAGCGCCAAGGAGGAGAGCATTCCGAGGCACAAGAATAGCCTGACCACAAGACAGGGAGGCGCTGTCTCTGAAGCACAGCCCCCCTCCCTGGAGCAGAAAAGACCACATGTTGGGAGGCCCTGAGGTTTCTCGGAACTGGTAGGAGCAGAGGCCGTACCCCAGGTAGACCCAAAGCCCTTGCAAAGTCCCAAAGCCCTATTCATGGGGTGGCTGCCCTCATGAAGGGGGCCCATGTCTGTGCTCGCTCATATTCCCCTGCAGCTGATGTCAGTGACGAGGAAGTACCATTCATGCAACTGCCCATCAGAAGGTAGTCTATGCTTTTAATGTTTACGTGAGATCCTGGGCCACAAGAAAATGTTGGCAGAGCCTTGTCCCACTGTGAACCGCAGAAAACGTGAAGACTTAAGCTCTACTCCTGGTCACACATCCTGTGACTTTGACAGCCCACTTGTTAAATAACAATTGAGTGCTTTTGTGTCAGGCCCTGTTCTGGGAACAAGGGAGTGGGGGATGGAATGACAAATGGGAGAGGCCCCTGCTCTCACGGAGTTTACATCTAGGAGGGAGAAAAAAGACAAGGAACCAGGAAATAAAGACAGACAGCAGACACCTTCAGGTAGCCATGTGATGCAGAGACCATACGCATGGAATGAGAGGGAGATATCCAGGCCTGGGGGCCTAGGGCAGCTGCTTCAGTTAGGTGGTCAGAGAGGCTTCTCTGAAAAGGTGACCATGGATTCCTCGAAGATGAGAAGCAGCCAACCATGCAACAATCTGGGTGAAGAGTGTTTTGAGCACAAAAAAACCATCAAACTACAAAGGCCCTCAGGAAGGAGCAAACAGGGAAGGGCAAAATGACTGGAATGGAGTGTGAGCAGGGGATGGGGCGCCAGATGGGCCTGGTGGGGTAGCAGTGGCCAGGTTGTGTAGACATAGAGCCTTGTATGTCAGGGGAGGGATTCTGGACTAGATCCTAAATGGAATGGGAAGCCACTAGAAAGCTATAAACAGAGGTATGGTGGGATCTGGCTTTTGTTTTTAAAAGCCTGCTCCAACAGCGGGAGGAAACTGGGTTGTAGAGGGGCAGGAAGCAGGGAGACCTAGCAGATCTATTTCAGTTCCAGCCAGAGAGGATGGATAGCTTGGACTAGGAAGGGAGAGTGGTGGACAGGATCAGGCTATACTCTGGAAGGATGAGCGGACAGGAGCTGTAGGTCGGATAGATGTAAGATGTAATGGAAAAGTAGAGGATTAAGATTTGGGTCTGAGCAGCTGGATGAATGATGTCCATTTGTTGTGGTGGAGGGTGGGGGTCAAGGGAGTACCACCTTCTGAAAGAAGCTGGACTCCAGAGGGTTGGGCCAGACTTGAGTTCTCAGTGTTTGGGAAGGTGTTCCCAGGCTCATGGAGCTGCTGTATGATGCAGGAGGTCGTGGGAGGAATCAAATCTCAATTTAAACACAAAGACTCTCATCTATTTTGTAGATAAAGATATTTTTCACTGAATCGGAAAAACAAAACAAAACAAACAACAGTTTAGCCTAGTGGTTAAGACTACAGCAGGTGACATCTAAGTTCATAGCAACATTATTCATAGTAGCCAAAGGTGGAAACCATGTTTATCAACAGGTGAATGGATAAACAAAATGTGGTAAATACGTACAGTGGAATATTATTTAGTCATAAAAAAGAATGAAATTCTGATATATACTGCAACATGCATGGACCATGGAAACATTACACTAAATGAAATAAGCCAAATATTCGTCCCCAGAAAGAGGAATATTACATGATTCCACTTATATGAGGTACTTAAAATAGACAAATTCATAGGGACAGAAAGGAGAATAGATGTTACCAGGGGCTGGGCGGAAGTGAGAAGAGGGACTTATTTAATGGCCCGGAGTTTTTGTCTGAGATGATGAAAAGGTTTGAAAAATATAGTGGTGATGGTCGCACCTGTTTCTCTGGGTACCTGCCCCCAGGTCCAGGCAGATCTGCATCCGTAAGAAGAGTGTCCCCAGGTGGAGGGTCACTCAAATTCACTTCCACTTAAAAGTGTCTTGTCTTAGCTCGGGCTGCCGTAATGGCATACCATAGGTTGGGTGACTTAAACAACAGACATTTATTTATTTATTACACTTCTGGAGACTGAAAGTCCAAGATCAAAATGCTGGTCAATTTAGTTCCTGGTGAGAACTCTCTTCCTGGCTTGTAGACCTTCTCACTGCATGTGTCCTCATGCGGCAAAGAGAGTGAGCGTGGGCTCTCTGGTGTCTCTTCTTACAAGAACACTAATCCTATCGGATCAAGGCTTTGCCCTTATGACCTTATTTAACCGTAATTACTTCCTTGCTCCAAATACAGCCACACTGGGAGTTAGGGCTTCAATATATGAATTTGAGGACGTAGAGACAGAATTCAGTCCATAGCAGGCCTCAACCTCAATGTGGCCTAACCCAGTTTGTCTTCTGTCCCTAAATCAGTATCTCTTCCTCACTTCTCTGTTCCACTGGTGGTGGCTCTGTGCTCCGTTATTCAGTAGTGCACCCTTATCCCCATGCTTCACGTGTCACCTGCTAGCAGAGAGGCCTTCCTAAAACACCAGTGAGAACATACCATCCCTTCTCTACCCCCATTATATATGCTCAGATGTCTTCAGTATTTCCCCATTGCCAACTAAATGACACACAGTAGCCCACACTTGTTATTTGCCTGTCCTCTAGTCAACTGCTATACTACTTTTTCGCCCCTCTGTCTTTTCTCAAGCCATCCCTTCTGCCTGCAATGTTCTACCATCTCCTATCTAGAGGATTTATATCCTCCAAAGTTAAGGTCAAGTTTAATATCCTCTGAGATATTTTCTTTGACTCTTCCAGCTAGAAGATACCACCCCCCCCCCACCTTGACCTCTTTTGTTTCTTGAATCAGTTAATGACACCTTTGATAATGAATGACAGAAGTTCAACTCATATTAGTGTAAACACATAAAGGGGAATTAATTGGCTCTTATATCTGGGAAATCCAGGCTTGGAGCAGGCCCTCGAGATGAAGACATCAGGACCCTCTTGCCTTTCACTTGACCTTTCATCTCTCTGGAGCCTGCTTCATTCTTTCGTACTACAGATAGAGTACTTTCATGCAGTGAGGGGTACAAAGATAACATGGTGTGGTCAGCGGCAGGCTCCCACCACCCTAATTTAATGGCTTCACATAAAAGAGAGCATCTGCCTAGGGAATAATTCTGATTGGCCAGGTATGGATCATGTGCCATCCCAGATTAGTCATTGAGACCAGGAAAATAGGACACTGTGATGTCCAGGCAAGAGTCACATAACCAACTTGTGGGCCAGAAACATAAAATTATTGTGATTGGCACCTTGCCGACAGAAAAGTCAGGGAGAGGCAGCTTCCCAAAGAAAGGGGGGTGTGGCAGATGAAAATCAAGTGTCCCTTATGCCATGTTCTTATTACATACGTTTTGCACTTGTAATTTCCTTTACACATGTCTTTGCGCATCTTACATGTCAGACTTAAACCCCTCGGGGACAAGGGGATGTGCTTTGTTTTTCTCTATAGCCCCATGCTTGGCTTAGGGTCTAACCTACAAGTGCTCGATAAATGCTACTAGCTGTACATAGAGTCATCTTCTCCCCCTACATTGACTCTTCAAATGATCCTTGGTGGGAGAAGGGACACAGAGCAGGGGGACTGTGTTCTTCAAATGGTGCCACATGGTTCCCTAGGCGTTTTGAGATACCTCCCCAGGGGCCCCACTGGCAAGGATAATGAATCATCAGGCTTCTGTATCATCCCATCTCTACTTTGATCTGTTTCATATAAATTGAGATTCCTTATAGAAAATAATTTGAAGAGAGTGTGGCTTTTTAAAACTTTGAGAACCTCTGTGCTGAGGAAGAGAATTCCATAGACCATTAGTTCTTCGAACTTCCTCCCACTGAAAGATTCCACTGTCAAATGAGCTTGGGAAACTTTGTTCACTAAACCCCCTCCTTGGAGATAAATAATGTGTATTACCATATTAAATGCTCTGAGAAGTCCTGGAGCAGAGAACAGCTTGGATTTGTTTAACTCACTGATTCTGAAGATGATTTCATCATAAAATCCTTCCGTCTAGGAGTAACAATTAACACCCTGTGGAGCCAGTGTTCCATGGAACCCAAATAGGAAACTTTTGGGCTGGGATCTCTAAAACTGCTTCCAGCTCTATCGTTCTGAGATCCAAATGAGGAATGGCTGAAGAACCTGGAGATAAAGAGCCTACAAAAGGGGACCCATGACCACATTTTCCAAATCTCTGAAAGGCCGTCATCAGGAGAGGTGACCGTTTTGTATGATGCCCCTTCCCCCTTAACAAGGCCTGCATTAAAAACTAAGCTCTCCTAACTTAACTGGTAAAAGCATGAATTGCGTCGGCTCTTTTCTTTACATCATTTTAGCAACAAGCGCCTAAAATCTGAAAAAAGTGCATCCTTTGCTCCAGCAATTTCATTTCTGTAACTTTATTTTAAGGAAATAATGGCACGAAAGGCACAGAGAGAGGGTATGAACAAAGACGTCCAGCAGCTATTGCTTATTAGCTTGAAAACTGAAAGTCATCTGAATTGCCAGGGTTAAGAACTGGTAACAAAATTGCAGAGCAGCCATGCCACAGAAGCAAAAGCAGCCACTAGACACAAGTGACATGGTCAGGGAGACACATATAAAGACCGGGTGGGGAGCATACTACAAGACAGTATATGAAACCATTTTTACTAAAACATCTGTATTAGTGCTTCTCCAGGCAGCTATACTGAAGGACCACTAGTGACTTCCAATCTGTCACAGGTCAATACTTTTTAAGACACAATAAATAAAAATATGGTGGCCATGTCAAGTTGCTGTAGAAGTTTTCTGAATGCTTACTCTCGTTTCCCATACTTCTTCATGCACCAGGACCAGTTTGCAGACAACACTTTGAATTGCCCTGTTTTATATCTTATATAAACGTCTGGGGAGAAATACAATATAAGGCAATTGATTTTCTCTAAATAGTAGGTTAGGACGTGATAATTTGTTTTCTTTTTTCTTATCTGTATTTCAGCATTGCTGCAATGGGTATACATTCTTGAGCAATAAGAGAGAGCTTCAAGTGTCTGAGGTGGGGCTGGATGAACATTTAATAAGGAGGTTGTACAGGCTGTTCCCGCCCAGGGTGAGGAGAACGGGGCAGATGGCCGTGGCCTCTTCCAGTTCCCAGAACAGACCTGTGGCTGCCTGTTTAGGAGGAGACACGGTGGGTCAGCAGTGTTTTGCAGGCAGAGCCAGCAGAGGCAGGCTTTGGTCTATAAGCGTCTTCCCTGGCCTCCATCACTGTGGTCTTCATCCTCCCATCCCCATCCCGGGACCTTGAACTCTGCGGCCATCCTTCCCCTGGCCGGGGCAGCACGTGCTAGCGTTACCTGCATAGCGCATGCCCGCCGCGCCAGCGCCAAGCCACCAGACATCGTGTCAGCGCATCCCCACCGGAGGCTGAGCCGCAGAGGAGACATTCTGAGTTCTGGCCGCTGCCAACGCCCGGGGCACCGTCTGCCGCTTCCTCCGCTCTGGCTCCAGGGAGTTTTCCCAGGGACCTCCACCCTGCTGGCGGCCAGCCCGAGGTGGAGGAGGGAGAAAAGGAAGGGACAGCACAGTTGTGGTTACTGTGGGGGGAGGGGCGGGGAAAGCTCTCCCCCCACCATTCCTGCCTGATGGAGGCAGCGCTGTCCCCCAGGACAGGAGTCTGGCTTTGTTGTTGTTGTTTCCTAAAGAGAAGAAAGGGTGGAGATGAGTTTCCAGACGCCAAAAATCAGGAAGAATGTAATCCCCTGCTGCGATGACAAGGCCTTCCCTCCGTGGTACCCAGGCCCTGTGGATGCCTGAGGGCCAGGGGACCTTGGCCAACAAAGCAGGCTGCCCAAAGCGCCGCTCATTCTGGCCCCAAAAGAGAGGGCAGGGTGACCTCGAGTGACTGTTGATCTTTCTGTGCCTTCCCAAGGTCGAGCACATCATGGCAGGCAGGGCACAGGGCTGAGGACTCAGGCCATTTCAGTTATACATCAACCCAGTTGGAAAGGTGTTAGTGTTATCCCTGTTTTACAAATGAGGAAACTGAGGCTCAGAGCAATGAAGTGGGTGGATTGCCCAAGGCCACAGAGCTGGGAAGTGGTAAGACCTGAAGTGAAACCCAAGCTAGGCTGACTCTCTGAGATGCCACGCTCTCTCTACCAGGATGTTCTGTGTCTAAAGATGGTAAAGCAGGTGAGTCTGATTCTGGTTTGCACCCACACTCCCTTCCAGACACCATTGCCCCATCCGGGGCCTCTAACAGGGGGCATGTAGACTGTGCCTCTTCTCAGCCTCCATCCCTTTTGGGAGGTGCCAAGAAGCCAGTTGTCAATGTGCTCGTTGCAATAATTTAGAAAGCTTCCAATTCAGAAAGATTAGTATTTTTGGTAGACTCCAGGAAATCTCAAATCTTCAAGAACCAAAGGAATGAATACCTAATAGTAGAATTTCAGACACAGTGGCGGGTCTTTGATTGTGGAGTCTTTCCTGGGGCTCTTCAAATTGTCCTCTGCCTCACATATATCTGGCCTAATCCCCACTGATCTGCCCTGAGCTGGATCAGAAGACCTAGATTCTTACCTAAGGTCTAACCCCCTGTTAGCTGTGTGACATTGGAAAGTCACCTACCCTCTCTGAGCTTCCGGAAACCAAGGAGGGTGTACTAGAAAGTGACCCAGGGCTCACCTGTTTCAGAATCACTTATAAGTGATGTGATATTTGCAGGTTCTTGTGCCCCAGCCGAGCCCTAATGGATGAGCCTGTCTGGAGGGTGGCGGCTGGGAATCTGCCTTTAGAATAGATTCCTCAGGTGATTCTAATGGGTACTAGAGTTTGACAATCACTAACATAAAGGATGTCTAAAGTCAGGTTCAGGTTTTGCATGTGACCATAAAATTGGTGAGTATTATCTATCTCTCTGTCTGCCTTCCCGCCATCACCCAAATTTACTATGCCGAGGAGAAGCAGCATGGACGGCCTGGAATGTGCTGGGGCTAAGGCAGGAGATGCACTAGGACGGCAGTGGATAGAGGCTGGAGCCTGGGTCGAGCAGGAGATCTGTGCTGGGTCCTCTGGTCTGGATCTTTCCTCCAGGTCTGGCCAGGCCTGGCTGCGAGTCCAGAAGTCCATGTGGGCTGCAGCCTGGGTGGAGCTACTGCTTCAGCCCACACTGTCCTGGTCTGCTCCAGACCCCTCTTCCCAGCCAGCCCAGGCCCTGCAGGGCTTGCCATGAGCCTGGGGCTCTCTGCCCACACCTAACCCTGCTAAGCCAACCTGGTTCTCCTTTAGAGCATGATGTTGGGGTCAAGGGTCAGATATGGGACCAGAAGCCTGATAAGGGTGAGAGGCTGAGACTGGGGCATCCCATCTGTTCCAAACTTGGGAAAACAAATGGAATCTGAGAATTCTGGCTAGGTTACTGGAGTACCTTGGAATTCAGTTCAAATTTTTGGAAAGACATCAGCAACAAGTCAAGCGAAAAAAAGTATTTTATGAAATAGGATTTATGGAACAATTTTATATTTTTAAATATGTGCATTTCAATGAGTAGTATATGTGTAAATCTATATCTATATTCATGTGGACCCAGAGTTGGGCCAAACTTTGCAGTTAAGGGCCGGGTCCTCCACAAGGCTGCTCTAACTTTAGGGGTCCCCAGGGCTGCCTTTTCTTCAGACCAACTGGCTACAAACTTGGGGCTCCCTCCAGATTCTCTCAGGGTCAATAATACACTAGAAAGACTCAAAGAACTCAGGAAAGCACTGTAATTATAATTTCTGTTTTATTATGGCAAAACGATACTAATTAGGAGAAACGCATGGGGTGAAGTCCGAGAGGGCTCCAAATACAAAGCTTCCATCATCCTCAGGACCTTGGTACCTCCCGTCACCGAAGTATGATGAAAAGTACTGCCAACCAGGAAGTTCAGAGCTTCAGTGTCCAGTTTTTAATGAGGGTTCATTGCGTAGGCATGATCAATTAAACCCAATCTCCAAGCCCCTCCCCTCCCCAGAGGTTGGGCTGATACCGTGTTGCTCAAAGCCCCAACCTTCTAATCCCATGGTTGGTCTTTCAAGTGTGTCCAGACGCCATCCCAAGCCATCCTGTTAGCATAACCTATCAAGTATGTTCCCAGGGGCCACCAGGAATAATAAAGTCACCTTATCACTCAGAAAGTTCCAAGGGCTTACAGGTTGCCTCCCAAGAACTGGAGACTTAGGCCAGCCAAATGCTTTCTTACACAAAATGTATATGACAGAAAAAGGCATGGAAGGAGCTCCCTCAAAATGTGAATAGTGGTTCTCCCAGGATGCTGAGATGTTCGCCAGATATGTTCATGTGATATGCTCACCAGGACCTATTTTCTTATTCCTTACACATACTTAGACTACATTTCCCAGCTCTCTTGCAGTCAGATGTGGCCATGTGACTGGATTCTGGCCAATGAAATGTGAGCAGAAATAATGCTTGTCATTTCTAAGCCTAACCCATAAAACCTGCTGCATAATCTTTACTCTTTTTTTTTCCCCACCCACTGGCTATAGACAAAATACCCAGGGCCCTAGAGGATAACGGAGCCACAATGTACAAGGATTCTGAGTCCCTGAATCATCAAGAGAAAGACCATGTAGCAAACACTGTCACTGAACTTTTGTGTGAGCAGAAATAATCTATTATGATAAAGTACTGAAATTTGGAGGTTGTTTATTAACAGCAGGTGGTCTACCCTAATTAGTGCATTGGCAATTTTCTTTTTCCCCCTTATGCTAACTTTCTTAGCATTCTATAGTAAATACTTATTATTTTTGTAAGAAGAAAAAGCAAACATCAAAGTTATTTTTTAATGACAACATACAAAAAATTAAATTAAGTGGTTAGAGTGGAGAGAGCTTGAATAATTAAAAAAATTTTTTTGAAGAAAATTTTAATAGAAACATTTGACAGCACAGGAAAAAAACTTTGTTCTTCTGAACCCCCGACCCCGAGGGGCTCTTCCCCTCCCCCAATGACTTACCCGGCAAGCCTCAAAGTAGCTTTTCTCCGTGAGCCCTACCAGAGCTGAGGACATGCTTCCCCGAGGGAGTCTCTCCAGCCTGCTGCTTGGTTGCATCAATCCCTCAGAGCTGCTTCTGCTTCTACTTAGTCTCTTCCACTTGTGTCACTGTCCTGCCCGGCATACCCAGGCATCCATGGCGGCAGGTGCCTTAGAGATTACACATTATATATGGGTAGACTGAGGCCCAGGGATGCAGAAGGGGACTCAGGCTAGGACCCTGAAACACAGTGTTTCTCCCCACGATGGGCCCCTGGGTGTCGAGAACAGTTTGGGCTCCATCTGGATATCTCACCAACCTCACACAGCAGATTCAGCAGAAGGCAAGAAAGATTCACCAAGGCGTTTTCTTGGCTTCTGCTGAATATGCTGTGGTTTCCCAGAGTAGGCAGACCCAGGTCTGGGGCCAGTCCCCACACCCCACTCCTACAACCATGCAGGACTTCCCCAGGGTCTGGAGCCCCAAGAGTCTACTTCCTGAGGATACACTTGCAGTTCAATTTTAAAGGAACCTGCTAAGGATTCCTCCTTTCCTTTTTTCATTCATGACATGGCTGGCAC
>CM053510.1:10881264-10899342 GCA_028627145.1 Eidolon dupreanum | reverse complement strand
TTTCTTTGTTAAAACAGATTAATATGGCCTCCAGGATATTACATATGACTAGCCCTTTCACCAGAGGGACCCATAGCAGTTTATTTAGGTAAGGAAACACTGGCGAATGGATTTTTTTTTTCCCATCTGTCAGACAGGAAGATCAGAAACAATTTGCATTCACTTGAAAGGAACAACAGTATCCATTTACTGTCTTGCCCAGGGGCTATGTTAATTCTTTCACCTTCTGTCACAATATAATCTGAAGTTGGTGGACCATTTAGACATTCTGCAGAACATTGCATTAGTCTACTATGTTGATGACATCATGTTAATCAGACTAGATGAACAAGAAGTAGCAAAGACTTTGAAAACTGTGGTGCAACGTGTGCTCCAGGGACTGGCAGGCAGTTATAGAAGATTCAGGAGTCATATTAGTGAAGTTTTGGTGTCCAGTTCTATCCTGGTACAGGGCATTCCAGGACCTTCCCTCTGAAGTAAAGGAGAAACTATTGTACAATCCCTGGTAGGCCTAGCCAGGTTCTAGAGGCAGCATATTTCACATGTGTTCCAGCCCATATATCAAATAACATGAAAAGCTGCCAGCTTTGAGTGGAGACCAGAGCAGGATCTGTCTGCAGCAGATCCAGGCTGTCATGCAAGAAGCCCAGCCATTAGAGCCATACAACCCAGTAGACCCCATGATCTTGGAGCTCTCCATGGTGGGAAAAAATGTTGTGTGGAATTTATGGCAAGCCTCTACAGGAGAATGTAGACCTCTGGAGTTCTGGAGTAAGATCATGCTGACTGCAGTGGGAAATGATACACCTTTTAAAGACAACTCCTGGAATAATACTGTCCCTTGATTGAGACAGAGAACCTAACTGTGGAACATCAAGTCTTCATGCGACCAGAGCTGTCCATCAGGAGCTGAGTTCAGACAATATTGAAAAGCCATATGTTTGGGTAAGTCCCTACAGGAACAGGGAATACCAATAAGCTGCACAAGCAAATAACCAAGATGCCCACATCATTCACCATTGTTCCACCAGCATCTCTCCCTCAGCTCTCATCCTGTGTCCATCTGGAAGGTCTCTAATAACTACCTGAGAGAAGAAGAAAGATGTCCACAGATGGGTTAGCTTCACATATGAGTCCATGCTGTAAAAGGACCCTAACTCTATGTAGCCCCAGTCAGGGTTAGTCCTGAAAAACAGTGGTGGGGGGAAATTTCCCACCTGGGCAAAGTTTTGGGCAGAAAGAGATGCAGCTCAAGGGTCGAATATGTGGATTTATGGGTAGTGATGAATGACAGGACTGGCTGTTCAGGAACTTTGAGGGAGAAAATTTGGAAGATTGGGAACAAGGAGTCCTTGGAAAGAAATATGTGGATGGATTTAAGGACCTGGAGTGTGAAATTTTCTCCACTGTATGATAAGACCTACCAGAGAGTGTCCACCTCAGAAGCAGACACTAAACAACCAAGCAGACAGAATGACTCAGTCAATGACAAATGATGTCAGTCAATGCAGTGTCATCATCCCAGGGTCTGCATAACTGACACTTGAATGGAGTAACCACGGTGGCTATGCATGGAAGGGATCCTGCTCCTCACAGCTGACCTAGCTATTGCTGCTACGTAATCACCATGGGACCAACGCTGAGCCCCTGATGGGGCACGTTCCCTCAGGGAGACCAAACAGCCACTCAGGGGCAAGTGAATGCCTTGGATTCCTTCCACCCAGGAACAGCAGCTTTATCTTGACTGAAATTGACACATACTCAGAGGATGAGTTTGTCTATTCTGCCCACAGGGCTTTAGTCAGTACCTATGAGTATTTGAGTGCTAGCTATGGGTTCGTCCACCCACACAGGATACTGCGTAACACTGCATGAGACCAAGGGACCCACTTTAGAGCAGAGGAGCTACAGTCTTCTTCCTCCATCTTCAAAGTACATCATTTCAATCTCTGCTTCCATCATCACATCTCTCTGACTCTGATCCTCCTGCCCTCCTCTTATAAGGACCCTTGTGATTATGTCAAGCCCACCTCAGTAATCCAGGATCATCTCCTCATCTTAAAATCCTTAAGTTAACCATGTCTTCAAATTTCCCTTTGCCAAGTAAGGTAACCTAGTCGCAGTTTCTGGGGATTAAGGTATGGACAGCTTTGTGAGGGAGAGCATCGTTCTGGCTACCACAGATGGCAACCCTGGCAGCTACAATGATCAAGACAGCTGAGCATGAACTGTAGGTAAGGACCTATAGTTCTTTCACACACAGTGACTTGAAATCTTGTAAGCTGGTCTGCCGGATCTTGGCTAGGACAGAAAGATGAGCAAAGCCATGTTAATTTAGAACTGTAGAAAGGCTAATGGTTTGGTGAGAGCTGAGGGCTGGTGATGGCAGTGATGCTTGGCAAGGAAATTAGCTCTGGGTCACTGCACAGGTAGTGGTGGAGAGTGTGCAATACAGAGCCTAACAGAATAGCACCAATGATCAACCTTCAAGCCAGAGTCCGCAGTGGACCTCAGCCACCTTGCCAGCACAATGAGAATGCAGGAGAATCTGCTGTGGCTGAGAGCCAGTGCTACAGCAAAGGGTGTTCTCTCAGGGCCTCATTTCTCAGCTAAAAGACGGGGTGATAATAAGTCCTCCCTCATGGAGCCGCCATCAGCATCCATGAATGATGGGCATAAAGGGCACCACGTGGTGCCAAGGCACATAGTAGGCACTCAGGGAACGCTGAGGCAGGGAAGTCATCTGTCCACAAGATTCATGCTCCTTCCAGAATGCAGAGTCGTTGCTGGCAAATAGCAGTCCGGCCAGGGACTACATTTCCCAGCCCCTTTGCATTGTGTGTGGTCATGAGACTGGTTCTGGTCAATTGAATGTAAGCACAAGTGATAAGTTCCTTCCAGGCTAGGTCCCTACGATCCCTTCTGATGGTTCTCTACATCCACTTTCTCTCGTCAGCTGGCTGAATGATGCCCAGGGTGACCTTTGATCATAGAGGGTGAAGCTGGCAGAGCCTCTATCAACCTGGGTCCGCAAGTACATGGAGCTAGCATCTCCCTGGTCTCCTGCTTCTATTCAGAGATTCTATTTAGAGAAATAAACTTCTATATGTTAAAGTACTAAGATCTTGGGATTTACACCATCTGTAATATCAATGAATTTTACCTTAACTGATCTAGTTGTCAATGGTTTCTTAGCCATGTGGTTATGCTAAAAACACAACCCGAGAAGTAAAATTGTTATGAAGCTCAGAGAAGAAACTCAACACATCTGAAAATAGAAGGATGGCGCAGTGCATCTATTATGACCCTCAACAAGGTGCCATGACTGACCTTGTTGGGACAGTTTGGGGGCATAAAGGTTAAGTGTTGAACCTGGGATAAATTAATCTATTCGTCATGACAGCTCCACATCATTAAGCACTGCCTATGTGTTGACACTTGCCTTGCATTGAACGGTATGAAGCAGGTACCAAGTTTATGTCCATTTTATAGAGGAGCCTCTGTAAAAACCTCACAGAGATAGATGTTCTGTGATTTGCTTGAGGTTGTACAGCTACAGAGCAGAGGGGCTGGGATTCAAGTCCAGGGTACCTGATGTCAAGCTATGCTCTCAACACCTGTACTAGGCTCCCTCCACAATAGGCTGGTGAAAGCTGAGAAGACTAGCAGAATTTTAGTTTCAACAAGTGAACGATTGCTCAGGTTAAGGTCATCGTATTGAGATGCGTATAATCAAATTTGTGTAATTAGCAAAGAAGGTCCTAAGGAGAGGGCTCTAATTTATGATTCTGGGGCCAAAAAGTCTACAAAATTTGGGTTAGAAGATAAAAAAAGAGAGTGACCTGGCCTATATTCCCTTCTCACTTCTTCTGTCTAGCCAACATCATGATGTTTCTGGTGTTTTTATTCTTGGCTCTTCACCTTAAACAAAACAATGAAGCTTATTTACTATATTTCAGATTTTGAGATTTATAGGTTCACTGTTAAATCATCTTATGGGGATTATGACAAGGGTAAAAAACTCTCATTACAAATGTCAATATCTTTGGGTCCCAGACGCCCTAAAATCCATCAAAAAGAGTCTGTATTTCATGAGCAACATCAATAGTATGGCACATTAATATCTCTATCTATTATCTATTGCCACAATAAAAGGCTTGGATGCACATAATGATAAATGTGCATTCAGCTCAAGGATCTGTAGGGTTTTACTGATGTGGGCTGGGCTTGGCTGGCCTGGGTGGCACTCGCTCATGCACAGCAGCCAGCCGTGGTGTGTCTGGGTAGCTCTATCTAGGCTGGACCCGCACACGTGTCTGGAGCTGGCTGATCCAGGATGGCTTTGCCTGAAATGACCGGGATGACTCAGCTCTGCTGCATAGATGCTATCCTCCCACAGGACGGACTGGATATAGTCTCGTGGCAAGTGCAGACGAGCATGAAAGAGGAAGTGGAAATATGCAGGTGCTTTTCGAAGTTGTGCTTGTGTCACGTCTGCTAACAACCTGCTAGTCAAAGTAAGCCATGGTCAGAGGAAGGACGCTAAAAAGGTACAGAGGGTGAGCATATAAGGAGAGGTAAAAAATTTGGCAATGGGGAGAAGAGGAGATGTCATTAATGCCATTGATCTATCACGGTACCTATCATGTATTGTGTAATTACCATGAGCGATGCCTTGGGCCAGGTCCTTTATATATATGGTTGTCGATACTCATGAGTATTATTATCCCAGCCCTGATTTAAAACCTCAGAGAGGTGCAGTAACTTGCCCAGGATCTCACAGCTGATAGACAGTGGAGCTGAGATTTGAATTCCAGGCATGCTGACTGCAGCAAGTGGTCTTTCCATGCCAGCACATTGCTTGGGTATAAATATTTTAATTCTAATTTTGAGGATGTATTGTACCAAAACTGCTTACATTTCTAACTTAAGTAGAAGATCCATGTAGAAAGTTTGAGCCTTTGTTGGTTTGTTAGTGTGAACATTAAAATATAAAATTTTTTAAATGATTAGCCCCAAATAACAAGAATAATGGTAATAGTGATAAACAACAAAAACTTATTATGTAATAAGCACTGTGCCAAGAACTTTCCATGTATTATACCTCATTTAGGCCTCATGATTACCTTACATATAGGTATTATTTCTCTCTTTATTTACAGATGAGCTAGGCGAGGCAGATCTGGGCTCTAACACAGGTAGGTGATGTCAGAGCTTATGCTTCTAACCATCTTGCTAAATGGCTTCCTTCCTTTGTTATTAAGTAGAATTTATGTGTTTGGGGCCCACTTTGGGGACAGTCTGCCTTGTCCCCATGAGCCTCTCCCTCTCTGCCTTTAGGGGGCTCCCCTCTCTCTCTGGTGGTTGATCCTCCTGGGTGGGGATGAACCAAGCCTGAGGTGGGAATGACGGCATGGGTGCAGGGGCAGTTTCCAAAGCTGCAGCAGGTATATTGTGCTGGAAAGGCCGGAGGGGGGTGGGGGTCCTCCTTAAGGAGTGAAAAGGCACCGGCCACAGGGATCTGGCTTCCTGGCGGTGTAGCCTTCAAGATGGATGGCCATGGCCTTCAGGGCTGGACAGCCCTTTCTCAGGCCTTTGATGCTGAAAGCAGAACAAATGTGAGCCGGCCACCCGGCCCCAGCTGCCTCTCATTAGGGCCTGCTTCCTACAGCCCAGGACAAGGTGGACCCTCGAGGTAAGCCGGGGCAAATGCCAGATGTGTCTGCCACAGCTGGCTGCAAAACCTTGCTCTTGACTTCTCGCCCCCAGACCTACTTCCCAGCCCCCTACCCAACCACCGCTGGTTCTTCAAGCCAGAATCTGAAGTCCGAATCAGTCCCCATTCCTGCTACCAACACTTTCCATCACACACCCAATCCATCAGCAAATCCCATCAGCTTTGCTTTCAAGATTTGTCTTCTGTCTAACCACCCTCTCCAACTCCATTGACATCATCTGATCCGGGACACATGCTGTCTCTCTCACAGACAATTGCAGTAGCTGCCTGTTATGGGTTGAAATTTTCAAAAATTTTTGAATTAATCCTTAGATATCCTAGCCCCCCAGTCACTTAGAATAGAACTTATTTGGAAATAGGGTCATGGCAGATATAATTAATTACAGTGAGGTCATACTGGAGTAGGATGGGCCTCATAAAAATGGGAAATTTGGACACTAACATGCCCACAGAAGGCCATGTGGAGATGGAGGCAGAGATCAAGGTGAAGCATCCATAAGCCAAAGAACGCCAGCGATTGCCAGCAAACCACCAGAAGCCGGGGAGAGAAATGGAACAGACTCTCCCTACAGCCCTCAGAAGGAATCGACCCTGTGCTGACACCTTGATCTCAGACTTCTAGCCTCCAGAACTGTGACACAATAGATTTCTGCTGTCTCAGCTGCCCCGCCTGTGGTTCTTTGTTGCTGCAGCCCTAGCCAATGAATACACCTCGAATCAGATTCTCCGCTTCCTCTCTCGCCTCTCTCCCCTCTGCACATGCACATTACACTGCACAGAAAATACCCATTTGAGAATTCCAGTTTGGACCATGTAATTCTCCTGCTTTGAATTATGCCCTGGAAGACCTGGCTCTGTCAAGTTCTCTGACTTCTTCTCTTCCTCTCTCTCACCAGCCCACTCTGGGCCACTCACACCAGCCTCCGTGTCAGTCTTAAACATGCCAAGTCCTTCCAGCTGAGGGCCTTTGTACATGCTGTGCCCACTCTCCTCTTCCAAGACTTTGCACGGTCGTTCTGTCTAAAGAGCCAGGGAGATAGAGACATCAATGACATAACTATGCTGGGGAGGAGGACACAGAGAGAGAAAAAGAAAGGCAGGGAAGGAAGGTGCTGGAAGGCTCAGGGGCTTGTGCCCAGCCCACAGCTTCTGAGAGGAGAGGTTTGTTCTCCAGGGATTTTCAAGTTTTGATGTGGAGACTCAGACGCTTTCCCTAATTCTTCCTGAAGGAGTCGTGGAACCTTAGATGAGTCTCTGGTATGGTCATGTGGCCCTCAGTTTACCCTTCTGTAAAATGGATCTGTTTATGACCTCATTTAATTCTCCCAACGGCAGTGTAAAGTCGGTATTGTCTCAACAATAGGTGCTATTAGTAGCTTCATTTGTTAGAGGAGGAAACTGAGGCTGAGGTCGACGAAGTAGTTTGGCCAAGCTCTCCCAGCATGAGGAATGGCAGAGCTGGGATTTAAACTTGAGTCTTCCTGGCTCCAGAATTCACCTTCCCGGCCACGGAAGCTGGGCCCGTGACTGTCCACACCTGTAAAATGGGCAGGTGTCTGTAGAGATGGAGTCATGAGGTATCAAGTGCATCTGTTCAGTGTAATTCCCTGGAGCCTTTCCAAAGGTGAAGTCCATCCAGATTTAATGCGGGTGAAAAAGCACCCAACAAACACACACACAGCAGACGTGTGTCCTCTGCTCTGTGGCTCAGGCAGGGGAGAAATCCCGAAGCCACGCCAGCCACGCCCAGCGAGCTCTCCACACACACAACAGCCGCTGCTCTCGGGGAGACAGAGAGGCAGCTGGAGTAACCTCTGAGGCTCTGTCAAAATGGAGACATTCTTATGTGGACGTGGGCTCCATGTTTTCAACTTTACAGCAGCTCTGGGTTTTAAAATAAGGAGTATAAGCAAGATCACACAAAATCAATGTGATTGGAGCGACATTTTAATCTACTATAAACTGCTTTTAAATATTGCATATTTAAAGTCCTCTGGTACAGCTGACCTATCACCTGAGAATAGCTATGACCCACAGCTAGCCTGTGGGCTAAGACCCTCACACACACATTCCAGGTTAGCCTCAGACAACCTTCTGAGATAGACAGCAGCATTCCTGTGACCATCCTGCAGAAAAGGAAACTGAGTTTCAGCATCAATGAACCAGGGAACCCACGCTATCCACTACACCGGGATCGCGGCAGGCTAAGTGACATCTTAATGAACATGTTTTTCTATAACTTTCCTAACCCTTTGACACTTCCCACTTCTCATCTGCAAACACTGTGCCTTTTGGCTTCAAGTACCTTTAGTTATTGTTCCTAAGGGGGTGTCAAAAGCAACTGAGAAAGAACAAAGATTCTGAAATTCTATAATTTGCTGTGATTTAGGTCAATAGTTGAGCAATTTGAGAAGAGGGTTTGTTTGATGGCAGAGTCTGGGGGAGGTAGCGGGAGGCTTTGTCTCGGAATGGGGCTCTGCCCGTGCCGTGGCAGAGTCTGGAGAAGGTGGGGAAAAGCAGCTCCCTTTACCCTGGGACATGGGTGAGCAGAAGGAAGCAGTACCTCCCTGCCTAGCGGAAGCCCAGGTGGGCCTGGAGCTCAGCCCTCTGTCCCAGCAAGGTGTGACAATGGCTGCACAAGGGGACTGTGCCAACCAATGTCTCCTGAGCTAGCAGGGCTTGGAGCGAAGGCACGGAGCTAGCTGTGTGGGGTCTCCCATGGGGCCCCAGAGTGTGGCAGAGAGCTTCTAGGTGGGTGTCCAAGGATATCTCCCCACTGCCTCTGTGGCATTCAGGTCAGAAGCCAGAAGCCAGAAAGACAGTGGCCTGGTTGGGAGGCTTTGAGAACCCTGAGCTACGAGGGGCTGGCAAGGAGAGGCCCGAGGAGGCCGAGTTTCCTCCATGGGCACCAGCCTGAGGGGCTGACAGCTGAGAGCCACATCAAAAGGCTGGAAGGATGGGCAGTGGCTCCAGACAGTCATTCCTGCCTCCTACTTTGGCCCAGTAAAAGCCTGAGAACCTCAATGCCGTGAGTGTGTCTGCCCACCTGTGATGAAGTTTCATTTCATTGGCAATGTGAGGGGTCCGGATAGAAATTTAAGGCTCGTCACAGAAAAATAAAGAAGTTAAATTTATTTGCACACCTGAGTTTATAGCCTGTGAATCTTTTATCTGCCTCAGTGTTCCACCTCACAGTGTGAGCTGTTTCCTGTAGAATGTCCAGTTCTCTAGCCACCCACCCACCCTACACCACACACACACACACACACACACACACACACACACACACACATGCACACTCAGGAGAATCTCTCTCCGACTCTGTGATAAGCAGCAAATGGCCCCCAAATATGTCCATATCCTAACTCCTGGAACCCACGATATGCTACAGAATTAAAGTTTGTTTGGCAATGGGCAGCTCCCAAATTCCAGTTCCCATGGGGCAGGGATGGAGCAAGATGTCACTTTCTGGGCCTCCTCAGTCTTCTCTGAGGCAAGGCCAGTTGCCCCCCACCGCCTGGCCAAGGGTGGGAGTGCTCCTGCCTGAGATGGCTCAGATGTGGCTGGGAGCAGGAGAGGGGTTGGGGAGGGGCCCACCGAAGGTAACAGAGTGTATCACACCTCGTAAAACCGTGTGAACTGGAGCGCAGAGAGGGACTGCCCTCGGCACTTTCATCTCCTGTCAATAAAGCATTATCAGCACTGAGCTGGGTTTTTGGCTCTTAATTCCAGATGTGGCCCAGGGCCCATCCCCAGCAGGGCCCCTTTTTTCCTGCCCTCTTCCTACCCAGGCCCTCCGGGTGATTCTGGGCTGAATAAAGGAGAAGGACAAAAGGCCTTTCGGGGTTGTGTCCTGGGGTCACCGGAGCCAGGCCAGTGCAGACAGGCTGGTGGAAGGTCATGGATGTAGAGATTCCTGCCCTGTGAGGCACAGAGGGAGCTGCTGCGCCCTCCAAGAGTCTTTCCCTGCTGAAATGGGGCTGGGGGAGCACACCTTGGACCGGGCGCTGGGAGACCTGTACCCCAGGGATGTCCTTGACCTGAGCAGTGACCTTGGGCATGTCAATTTCCTTTTCTGGCTTCAATAGTCTTGGTAAAATGGAACTTGCTCTAGTTTCTCTTGTTACTTAGTCATAACTGTGTATTAAGCTCACAGTGCATGCTGGTTTCTGTTTAGTCTTGGGAGATGTAGGATGACTCTCTACTCTTGTAAAGCACCCATTCTAGTGGGAAGAAGCAGTAAATCCCACGTCAACACATAAAGAAGCAAAATACACAGACTGTGAGGAATGCTGGGTGAGAAAATGCTGGGTGAGACAACACCTTAGGGGAAAGACCTTGGCTGGAAAGGTGATCAGGATGCCCTCTCTGAAGAGGGATGGACCAGGTGGGAAGATGTACAGGAAGAACAACACTCCAGGCAGAAAGAGTAGTGAGTGCAAAGTCTCCAGGTGGGAACAAGCTTGGAGCATTAGAGAAACAGAAAAGCGACTGTAGCTGGCGTGGAGCAAGTGAGAGGAAGAGGGTGGGAGATGAGGACCGTCCAGTAGTAGGGCTCAGGTGCATGGCAAAGAAGTCCAGTGATACGTAGTTTGGGGCTGGTATAGCACTACACAGTGTTATGCCCCCAGCTCCTTCCACATTGCTACTCTACATTCTCATGACTTACTCTTCATGGTCCAAGAAGGCTGCTTGAGCTCCAGGCATCAAGTCTACTTTCCAGTTTTCCAGAAAGAGAAAGAAAAACAAAGGGAAGCAGGCTTTCTCCTGTTCTGGCCACTGCCCAGTTGTCAAACAGCATTTCTGCTTACATCTTGTTAGCAGGAATGCTGGGAAGCAGGCTCTTTATTTTAGACAGTTATGTGCCCCACTAAGAATCAGGGGTTCTATTACTCAGGGAGAAGGAAAGAATAGGTATTCAGGTAGACAAGTGGAGACTCTGCCAGCTGCCTACATGGTAGGGATCTTATTCATAGCCCTCCCTGCCCCCACCCCGTTGGTTCTACAATTCGAAACCACATCCAATAATAAATGAATCACGTACCCCTATAAACCTAGCCTTCCCCATCTCAGGAACTGGCACCACGATCCAGTCAGTTGCCCAAGACATAAATTTGACAACTCCTCTCCCACCCTCCTCAAAGACCCACATCCAGCATATCACCAAGGCCTGCCCGTTCAGCCCCCAAAATATATCCTGAATCCATCATTCATCCTCTCTTCTCCACTGCCTCTGTCACTACCTTAATCAAAGACCCATCTCTTTTTGTGTCCACTACAGTAGCCTCCAAATTGGTCTTCCTGCTTCCCCACCATCAATTTTCCACAGAGCAGCCATTGTTCTCAGTATAAATGTCACTGGTCCTGTCTAAAGTCCTTCAGTGGCTTTCAGGACCCTGCGACGAACAAGCTTTTATGTCCCCTGCCCTTCTCTCTGCCCCTTCTCTCCCTTCCTACCCACATCAGCCTTCTTTCAAACTCATCACACATTCCAGAATTGCTCCTTCCTGTCACAGGGCCTTTCTTTGTACATGTAGTTCCTTTTACTAGGAGTGCATTCCTTACCTCTTTCCTCATCTGATTAAATCCTATTTAATAGGGCCTTCCTACCATCCTACCCTAGACACATTATTTGCTTTCATGCTGCCCTGCATATCTCACACATAATTATCACAATGGTAAGTAATTAATTGTTTCACATCTGCTATCCCACTGAATAGCCACTCCTGGGGGCAGAGAATGTATCATGTTCACAGGGAGAAGGGTAGGGGTTGTACCAATAAACGTTAGTTCAGTGACTACACTGAACTTCTCTGTCAGTCCCTGTACCAGCTGATGCCACTCAATCCTGAAGCTGGAAATGCAAACATCTGGGAGTTGAGAAATGCTATGTATTCATGGTGGGGCTCTATTTGATTGGGTTACTCACTGCGTAATAAACCTTATGTATCTTTAAAGGGCCTTAGCAGTTTCACAAAGTGCTGGGTTCTCAGCCACTTACATGTGGCAGAGCCCATCTCTGAGTGTCAGTCACAGGATTAAACCTTGCTCGAGACCTCCAACAGACAGAATTTCAGAAAACAATAGAGGGAGGGGTGGTCAAGAACCTGGGAAGGGAAGGAAGGGTCTCAGCAGGGTTTGAAGAAAACCAGAGTGGTTTGCAATGAGCTCAAAGAGGCAGGCAGCATCCGGGAGACCAGAAGACTCACCCACAAACAAAATGTCTTTTTAGGCCTCTTTTGAGGAGCAAGTCTCTTGAACTTTTAGAATATTTTTCACTGAAAGTCACATTGGATCAGAGTTGTCAAAATGGCCTGCAGATCAGGAGAGCCAGCCGTGGACTCGCACATGCCCCTCTCCATCGCAATACTGGGCACGCTGCTTCCACTCTGCGCCTGCCTCAGTTTATCCATCTGTGAAAAGAGGGCAATGGAACTAGAAGATCCTGAGCATCCTTGCAATTAGTTATCATGTTGATAAAACTATGAGCTCTTGATCGTCTCTAAAAAACGCAGGAGACTTATTTAGGTGTCAATCTATTCGTCAGGCTAGGCTAGGCTGTGCTGTAGTAACTGATAAACCTTGATGTCTCAGTGGCTTAGCACAATAACGAAGTATTTCTTGTTTGCATAAAGTCTGCTTTGTGTGAGCAGCATCATCTGGAACATGTAGCCACCAAGGTCCCGGGGCAGGGGAGAGAAGATTGAATAATGGACTCTGGCTCTCATGCTTCTCCTGGGAAGAGACACAATCCACTGGCTGGAGGAGCCCTTTGCCTCCACCCCAGCTGCAAGGGAGTCTGGGAGATGGAAAGAGCACTTGAAATATGTGATGGGTCCAA
The DNA here is from genome assembly GCA_028627145.1 of Eidolon dupreanum. Taxonomy (NCBI): domain Eukaryota; kingdom Metazoa; phylum Chordata; class Mammalia; order Chiroptera; family Pteropodidae; genus Eidolon; species Eidolon dupreanum. The sequence goes on along the minus strand of CM053510.1, from coordinate 10,886,764 downwards.
CTGTGTCTGACACACTTCACGATGTGATGTTGGGATGATGAGCCTTTGTTGCAACCCATAAGCATTGAACACCTTCCCAGGTGTGCCCTGAAGTTGTGTTTCATCCCTTACACTCTCCTTTGCTCACACTCATGTATCAGCTGACACTCAGAGACCCCAACTTCTCCTCCATACCCACCACCCCTCAGCTGAGCATCCAGCTCCTCAGGAACATCTGGAATGCCTCTTTCCCAGTGGGAGACATGGAGCTGGCCACAGATGGTGTCTCGCCAATCCTGGGGCATCCTTGCTATGACTAAGGGGACATCTGTTCTTCTTTTGTCTGGAGCATGGTCAAAGTGAATGAAAAAAGAGAGTGGTCATTCAACCAGAGAGAACATTTGAAATATTTAATTTGTTCTGTCTGTCATTCATTCTCCCACCACACAGCCCATCCACTCATCAGTTCAGTTATTCAAGAGTCATTTTGCATCAGGCGCTGGATGACACTTTGGAGTATAGTGCCCCTAAAATGTGCAGAGTATTGTTGAGGGCACAAGAGCACAGTATCAGGGACTTGTCCTTGGGGAAAAAGTCTAACTGGCATGCTGAGACTAATAATAAGAAAGCAATCATAGTGATGATGAGGATGTGAAGACAGATGCCATTTCCTGAGTGGTTGTGTGCCAGGCACTGGGGTGCTATGCTGAGTGCCCTACAGACACAATTGCCCTTGGGCCTTAAACAAATCCCAGTGGAACGAAAACCATTATCCCTACTTTCTGGGTAACTCAGTGTCCAAAGCCAGTGTGGTGTTGGCGTCAGGAAAGTTGGCTTTGCCAGATCTGCTCAGAGATGGTGGTGGTGTCTCCCTGGACCCAATGAGTCATTTGATTGAGGCATTGTTCCTCGTAGCGTAGCTTCTGAGCCTGGTTCCAGCCCTTGTCTGCTTAAATTAGCCACATTTGGGTTCTGTTGCTTGCTACCAGGAAATCTTGAGTAGTTGGCATCAACCAGAGGGGAAATGTCCCAGCAAATACAGAGAGGGATTCAATAGTCCTCAAAGGTGCCATCTTTTCCTTCCCTTCTGCCTCTGCCTGGGTCCAAGGTCACCTTGAAGCTCCCTGGATTATTAAGATGGCACCTAGGTGGTCTCCTTGGTTGCTCCTCATATTGTGCACACAGCCACCAGAGGGCGCTTTCCAACATGGAAACAGACCTTTCCACCCTCACCTTCAAAGTGGGGTGATCTGTAGGACAAAGAATCCCTCCTCTACCAGGCCCTCTGGGTCTTTCAGACCTACCACGGTTGCTCGTGGCTGCAGCTCCTGTCCTGCCTTCTCTTGGCCACCTCTGGACTGCTCTCCAATTGCATCATTGACCCCCAGCCTCAGAGCCTCTCTTCACTCTCCTACCCAGTAAATAGTTTCTGAATGTTGAGCCCTGGGTGGGTCTTGTCAGCGTCCGGAGAGTCTAGCTGGTGCATATTGAGCTCCCACTAAATGGTTGTTGAATGAACTGAATGAAGATGAGCTAGGGCTCTGAGTGGTCATCGCATTCGGATGTCTCAAACACGTGGCCCATAGGCTGGGTGCAGTCAACGTGGCTTAAAATTCTGTTCAAACTAACTGTCATCACTTTTCAAAGTGTGAATTCCACATAAGAAATATTTTTCCTGGTTTCTCTTCAGTCAGCAGAAGAGCTGCTCCTGCCCCATCCCAGGTGCAACTCCGACCATCACCCGTTTAGTCAGAGCTGAGCAGAGGTCGCTTCTTACAATCAGGGCGAACGTTCTCCATTTTTCTACAGTTCTTACCCAGCCCACTTTCCTCACTTGTATAAAATCTGTCCTGGGTTCCTGTAAGCTTGGACATTTCCGGTCTCTGATCCATTTGAAACCTTATTTTGTCGATGGACACAGATGCCCTTCTAAGGGCTTGTGCAAGGCTGCATCGCGAAGCAAAGCTGCGGGGGGGGGGGGGGGCCCCACGGTCCCTGGGTGCTCGCTTGGCTCCAGCATCTGCCTCGCGTTCTCCACGCATCCCTCCCCATACACGGAATTGGCCCTGCACCCACCCCACACGTGCTCGCAATCTCCGTTTTGGATTTGCCTTAAGCTCCTTTTGCTACAAGGTTGGGATGTTTTAGAGCCTCCTAAGTCTACATCAGCTCCTTCCAGTACCACCCCCATCGAGGTCCCTGGTGCCCCCGAGCTGGGCGTCCAGAGCCACATTCATCATGGACACTGGGCTGTCAGCACGGCCACGCGCCCCCTCAAAGGCCTAAATCCAGAATGGATTTATCCCAGGGGGACCTTGTTATGCTTTTATGCCTTCAATTCATTAGATTTTCTGTCAGCAGCATAAATCAGGGCCGGACCCTCTTCTCGCACACTCGGGAATGTGGGGCAGACACAGGGGGAACAGATACAAGACGTACGGAGGGCTAGACGTGGCAGATGGTGCTTATACTGCCCTTATATTTATTCTTTTATTTATTTATTTTTTAACCAAAAAGAGATCTCAGAGGGATCCTTAGGCAGACGGGGAGAGGGGTAGGATAGATGGGGAGACTGAGGCTGAAATTGTTGCTTTCCCCACAATCCTACCAGATTGTCCCTAATCCCCCCCCCCATTCCATAGTCAAAAAATCTCCCCCTTTATTCTGTCTGCCCTAGCACACCAAAAGGGAGTTATCTTTAATTTTTTAAAAAATCATGCTAAACCTTCAATAGCTCCCCATTGCAATTACTACAAAATTCAAACTCCCTACCAGGGTCTTGCAGGCCCCCCATGGGATAGCCCCTTCCTTCTCTCTCATCTCACCTTATGCCACCTCTCCCTTTGCTGGATAATTCGCAAATGTGCTTTTCATGCTTTCACTTATTCATTTATTTATTTGAGAAATGTTTAATGAGCACCTGCTAGGCGCCAGATACTTTTATAAGCCCTTGGAATGCAGTAGGGAGCAAACAGATAAAAAAAATTCTGTGTTTATAGAGTTTGCATTTTAGTGCAAGAGAGGTGATATTACAAATAAACGTGTATTATATGTCAGATTGTGATGAGGGCTATACAAAGAAAGCAGAATAAGGGATAGAGGGTGAAAGAGGAGCTATTTCAGATGGGGCGGCCCAAGGAGACCTCTTTGAGGCCTTGTCATTTGGGCAGAGACTAGAATGAAGTGAGGAGAAAAGGAGGAAGAGTGCTCCAGGAAGAGATAACAGTGCGTGCAAAGGCCCTGGGGTAGGAGTGTCAAAGCGTGTTCAAGCAAGTGCAAGAAGGCCCATGCTTCGGACAAAGGGTGGGATAGGAGTGAAGACAGAAGAGGTGGCCGGAGCCAATTCATACAGGGCTACGGCAGGGACTTTGGATGTGTCTTGGGTATAATGGAACCTCTGAAGGTTTAAGCTGCAGGGTGGCATGCTCATCTTTATGCTTTAAAAGGATTTCTTTGTGTGCTCTCTTGCCACGACATAGACCACAGGAGGGCCTGAGTAGGTGCTGGGAGCAATCTAGGTGGGGCCTAAGCTGGGTCAGGAGAGACTGGAGAGGGAGGAGTGGGCGGGGAGATTCTTGGCATCGGGAGACTCAATACTTGAGCTTTTTACCGTAGGTGTTTGTCTGGAGCACACACAGTGACATTACACCTTCCCTACATTTTTATATTATTATCACCTCCATCGAGCCAACCTTCTGTCCAGAAACCCTCATGGGCTTGGAATCTCATATTACACTCTAACTCTCCCAGCCACATTGTTTTGTGCATCTGAGAGAGTATTAGGGTCATGGCAGCATAAAGTTGGGCCAGATAGAAGAAATGCTTTTCTAAGAATAACGAATGTAATGGTAGGAATTTTTTCCTGTCATATCCCCAAACTCATTTCCATGTCAGGGCCTTTGAAGCAGCCACTGCTTCTAGAATGTGGGGCCCTCTCCTCCTAGCACCTTCACCCTTGGCCTAGAGCCTCACCCCCCATCCTTTGGAGCAGGGATGTGTCCCTACAAATTCACATGTTGAAGCCCTAACCCCCAATGTGATTGTATCTGAAGATAGAGCTTTTAAGAGGTAATTAAGGTTAAATGAGGTCGTAATGATGGGATCCCAATCTGATAGACAGGATGCTTTGTAAGAAGAGAAAGAAAGGACTAACTCCATCCATGAGCACACGAGCCATGTGAGGACATGGGGAGAAGGTGACTGTCTACCAGGCAGGACGAGAGCACTCACCAGGGACCAAATGGCCAACACCTTGATCTTGAACTTCTCAGCCTCTAGAACTGTGAGAAATAAATGCCTATTGCTTAAGCCACCCAGTCTGTGGGATTTTGTTATAGGAGCCAAGCTAAGATAAGGGGTCTCCCAACTCTTTCGATCACGCACCTCTCCCCAGCAGTAAAAACACTGAGCACAACCACACACCCACACTACGTGTATAGCTATTTATAAATTTCATTCACATACCACATATATAACATGAATCTATACATAAAACATCAGAGCAAACGTTAGTGTCTTACTTTTAAGATTGAGAAATATAAATCAATAGAAGAATTCAACCTCTGTTCTTCAGGAAAGCCTCATCCGATCTACAACTCATTCATTCACTCACTGAACAAATATTCATAAAGGGCCTACTAGGGCCTGAGTGTACGTGACCGCATCGAATATACGTGGTTTTGCTCTTGAAAGCAACAGTTCAGGCTTGGCAAGCCTTCTTGCGATGCGCTCTCTGCAATTAGTTAAAATTAACTAAGTGTCTAATTACCTCTTTATAAGATATCTGTCTTTCCTACCAAAGGACAGGGGAGGACAGAGGCCACTAGGACAGAGGCATGACTATCCTCATTCACTGTTGCATCTTCTGTGTTTGGTTTATAGTAAGCACTCGATAAATAGTCAATGAATGAGGGATGAATGAATGAATGAATGAATGAATAAAAGGCGAATGACCGAGTTTACTCTCCCTTTTCTCTCCTTTTCCCTCAGGTCAGCGTTGCTATGGGAAAATGCTGAAGTAGTTCAAGGGCAGGCGGACCGGCCAGCAAGTGGGAGCCAGTGGGAGAGATCTGCAAGCCGGGCCAGGTTAGCAGTGGTTTTATTACATCCCATTAGGCATATGGTCATGATTATAATAAGCGCGTGAGTTATGGCGAGTGACATGTTTCTTTAAAAGAAAAAAAAAGGAGAGAGAGAGAGAGAAGAGGAGAGAAAGAAACACAGCAAGTCTGCAGAAGCTGCCTGGCCGACTGAGCAGGACAATGGGCTTGGGAGTGCGTCTGCTCTGCCCCCTGCTTTTTAACCCCTTCCCATCCTGGGTCAGGCATGCAGGGAGACAGGGATGCCTGAAGGTCAGTCAGGGTCTGGGGGCTCCCAAGAGGATCTTACCTACTCGTCTGAGAGCCACCAGAGGACAAGGGTGAGGTCTGCTGAACTTGGTGGCCCCAGTATCTGTGGCACAGGGCCTGGTTCAGAGCAGACATTTGTTGGGGGTGTGTGCAGAGGGAAGGAGGACAAAGGA
>CM053510.1:10753384-10880764 GCA_028627145.1 Eidolon dupreanum | reverse complement strand
GGCTCCCATGCCTCCACGATTCCAGGGCCACCTCGTGGTCTCTGTTACTTGTCCCCATTCTGCGGACAGACTTGGAGACAACGACAGCTCCCCAAGGTCGAGAGCTGCGGAGGGCAGGGCTCCAGCCCCCTGTGATTGCAGAACGGCTCCTCCGAACCCCACCCCGGGTCCCCTTCCCATGCCCGCATCTGGAATCTGGAGATTGGGGTGTGGATCCTGAGGTAGCCTGAGCCCTGCCTGGAGAACTTCCCAGTCTAGTTGGGGACATGGACGCGAACCGATGTGCCTAAACCTGCATGGCAGCCACACGAAGCCGCCACAGGACCTTTCGTGATTCGGCCAAAGGTCGGCCACTGGTGTCTGTGGCAGAGGCAGGCAGCCAAGGGTAGCCCTGAGCTGAGGGGCTCCCCTCCGTGCCTCAGTTTCCCCCAGTGTACAGCACAGACACTATCGCTTCAAAGGGCTCTTGTAAGGCTGCCAAGAGATAGCAGAGGCCCAAACCCCCAGCCAGCGTGGCCTGTGACGAAGACTAATAGCCCCCGGCTGCCGGCGGCCTCTGCACGTTGCCAGGTGGGGGCTGGAAAGGAAGCTGGAGGAGGATCGCGCTCTGGGGGCCTGTCCTGAGAACTGGGGCCGCCCCGCAGAGTGATGGCCGCAGGGGGACGGCCGCGAAGATAAATAAGAACAGTCCACGTGAGCCGGGGCTCATCTTAACACTAAGCAGAGAGGCCTGGGGCTGGACTTGAAAGCCTCCGGCTGAGATGGATGGGCTGCCGGCGAGGCGGGGGCGGCTGGGCGTGGGGGATGAGTGATGGGGTGTCAGGGCGCTCAGTCACCGCCAGCCAGAGATGCCGGCCTCTGTCCAGCCGCGGGACGTGTGCGGGGGCCTGCTCCTCCCACCACCCTACCCGGGGATTTATGGCTTCGTTAAGGCCTGGAGAGGGGCTGAGGCCTGCAGTGGGAGGGTTTGATGTCAGCCTGGCCGCCCCCGCTGGACTTCCGCCCTGTGCAATAGAGGGGAAGCCAGGCCAGGCCCCGCGGGGCCGTGGTGCCTGGGGTCACTCACTGAGGGACGTGAGGCCTGGCCTCTTCCCTCATGTTGTCTGGGCCCTGAGGACTTCTGGGTAGAGAGCCTCCAGGTGACTCCATCTGTTGCCTGTCCTCGGCCAGCACATGCCTTGGTGCTGCCCCAGCCCCACTTGCTCATCCAGCCTCCTTTCCTTCACCCACCCAGGACACTCTGCCTGGAGTGTCCGGCATCCTGGAAAAGTCCCGTCCAACCTCCAAGCCTTGGTGTCTGTGCCACCTGCTGTTGGAAGGCTTCCTTGGTCACCCCTGCTCCCTCCAGGCAGTGTGGGGCTTTTTCTCAGGGTCCTGCCTGCCTCATAGTCCTTACCAAGTTCTTCCACAAGCATTTGGTATTTGTCCCCAAATAACCATGAGCTTGAGGGCAGGAAGCCCATTTTTCTTCATCCTGACACTCCCAAAATTTACTTCATGATATTAACCAAACTGTCACTTATTGAGCTCTTCCCATGTGAAGTGTTTTACTATTTGCTGTTTTCATCTGTTTTACAGACACAGAAACAAAAGGTCAGAGAATCATTCACCAGGATTTAAACTGAGTCTGTATGATTCCAAAACACAAGTTCTTAGCTATTCAGCTAAGCATCAGCCTGGGAGAAAAAAATCAGCAAACACGCAACAAGTTTTCTCTTTTTCCTCTGAGTCCACCACCCAATGCTCACCCTTTGCATTTGCACAATAATGTGGCTCATGTATGTTCTCCCATTTGCTCCCCGTAGCAATCCTGTGAGGTCATACTATGATCATCCCACTTTACGGATTAAAAAAAGTGAGGTTCAGAGAAGGGACATGCCGTGCCAGAGTTACGGCCAGCAGATGGCTGAGCCAGAGCTATCAGATGTCCCGCCCTCTCCCCATGACCCCGCAGCTCTTCCCAAACCTCCTCCCTCTCAGGCCAGTCTCAGCTCAGGAGAGCCACCCTGGGGACTCTTGGCTTTTCCACGGGGGGAGCAGAGGAGACTTCCCAAAGCCCAGGCCCTAGCTAACACCCGTTACCCTGGGAAGGACTTTTCCTTCTGGTAGAATAAAGCCCCTGGCTGCCAGCCGGTCTGATTGCTCCTGAGCCCAGGATGCTCCCAAGTGGCTTTGACCTCCTGCCTACCTACAGCCCTCTGTGCTGGAGTTGGAGGCGCCCACTACATTCCTCTTCCTGTCCAGGCTTGCAGCTTCCAGTCGGCACTGCTTCTAGGAAGCAGCTTTCTCCCATCATCTTAGCCTCCCTGCTGGGGGCTCGGCTGCAAGCGGGTGTGGATGATGGCCCATCGAGGCTGTCTGGGAGGAGCTGGAGCAAGGCAAGCTGGTCTCGTCTACAGCTTTCCCTCGTGGCCCGCCGGTCCATGAAGCCGTGCTACTTGCTGGCTCTCTTAACTATCTATTTTGGGTCATGTTTCATAAGCTGGGATTCTCAACACCTGTCCCAAAAGATCAGTCAAGCTCCCCCCTCACTCACTCTTTGGGAAGAAAGGGAGGCTTTGAGGCAGAAATTGACATGTGGAAACCTCTTTGGGGCAGGAACAAGGTTAGAAACTGAGCCGGCAAAGATTTTCTGCCTCCGTCTCATTCATTCATCATCCATTCATTCATTTATCATTCATTCCGTCATTCACTCATTCACCTACTGTGTGCAAGACACTGTTCACTGAGTACATACTGTGTGCAAAGCAATGTTCTAGGCACTGAGATACAGTCATGAAGAAAATGAGCAAATGTTTTATTTTCTGGAGCAACAGTCCAATGGGAAAGACAGACATAGATTACGAGAGAATAATTAATTCATGCTGGGTGGGATAAATCGCTTCGCTCACAGCTCTGCCCAAATGCCACCTTCTCAGAGAGACTTTCCTTGACCTCCAAGTCTAAAATACAACGCTTTCCATCTCTATCCCCTTTCTAGATTACTTAAAATAATTGTATTTGGTTTTGTGTTCTATATTTCTTTGTTTATTTTCTATCTTTCCTACTAGGACGTAAGCACCATGAGAGCGGTGATGATGACAGCTTGGTGCTCAATCTCCAACACCTGGCATGTAGTAGATACTTAAAAAATACTGGTCGAATGAAAAATGAATGAATGAATGAATGAATGAAGGCAAGATGCCAAAGAGAACTGACAAGGCTCCTGTTGATGATCCTATATAGATTAGTTACAGGTGGCTGTCTCGAGGGCACGTGAGGGGGTGCCGTTTTCCAGGGAGCCTTGGTGGCACCACAGGGGCCTCTCAATCTTTGGATTAAGTCCTGGATCTGCCACCTCCTATGCGAGTGATCGAGGGCAAGTACTTAACCTCCCTTATTCTCAGTTTCTTCATCCGTCTAATGGAAATGACTATAGCATCTACTTCATGGGATTACTCTGAGGACACATGGAATGATAGCTGTGAGTTTCTTTTTAGAGGATGAAAGTTTAATAAGGGCTGGCTATGGTAGCCCAGGGCTGTCTCTCGGCTCCCACGGAAAATTAGGCAAAAGAATTTTAGAATTTTACGGAGGTGAGTTCTGGTTGGCTTCGATCTCGGAATGATGGGCTGAAAAGCTGTAGGACTGAGAGCGGGTCCATTCCCAGACTCCGCCTCAGAGCAGTAGCATCTGGAGTCAGTGTCCCCATCTGATCAATGAGGCAACAGCCAGCTTCTCTGGGCGGCCGAGGATCCCTCCCCCAGCTTATTCCCAGCCAAGCCCCCTGTCCTCTGAGACCTTAACTTCCCGTCAGAGACCTTGGGGCATGCACAGCCAGTCCTTCACCTCCTGTATGAATATTTTGCACCTTCCCCCAGCCCAGATGTCCTGGAGTCTTGCCTCTCCGGCTCTCTCTGGGCCTGTTCTCTGTCCCTGCTGGCTCCTAGCCAGAAAGCCATGACCCCTCCCCATGTTCCCACCACCTGTTACAGGGGTTGCTCTATCCTGAAAAGCCCCCAGGACCCCTAGCACCCACATTCCCGGAATCCCACCCATCCATGTCCTCTGTAGCAGGAGGTCATACCCATACTCTCAGTGATTAATTTTAGGGGAGTTGACTCCAAGTGCAGGTTGGGGGCTCATCTAATCTTAGAAAGGGCCCTATTTGCACCCCACCTCCTACTGCAGGGGAGACATACCCCAGGTAATAACACGCGCGCGCGCGCGCACACACACACACACACACACACACACACACACGGCCTCAGGAGGGCTGCAAAGCTTTCCCCTGAGACAGAGAGTGAATTTCAGAAACCCAGGACAGTGGGAAGGGGTCACTGAGGGGGCAGGCTCTGGCGCTGGGCCCAGAACTGTGGTTTCAGATGCTGCCTCAGCCCTGGGGGTGGAGGGAAGCTGGGGAGGGGAGGCGGGGAGGAGACAAAGAGCTGAGTCTGCAGCCAAGCGTGGACATGGGACATTCCGCAGCGCAGAGGCGGTCCTGGGATCTGTGCTGGTACAAGGTGACCTCGCTTCTCCTGCTTTTGTGACTGAGGAAGCACTGTCCTTCTCCAGATCTATTTCCTCTTCTGTGAATTGTTGATTCCGGGTACCAGGTAGCATGGAGCCATGCAAAGAGCGGGCCAAGCCGGGTACAGTCCGAGCCCTGGCCCCTCAGGACCGTGAAGCTTGGGGTAGAAGGGGCTGTATCTTGTTGGGCGTCCATGTCCTCATTCACAAATGGGGATAATGACCTTACTTTGTAGAGCTGCCTCAAGGTTGAGGAAAGGTGTGTGTGAAGCATCTAATGAGGTACCTGGAAAACATCTTCCTTCCTGGGGGAGTCTGCCTGACCCCAACGTGAGATCCAGGCCCCCTGGGGAGGGCCTTTCCTCACCGACTCTGAGCTGTCTGTAGTTGTGGATGTATTTACGTGATGACTAGGCGAATGCCGTTCTTCCCCACTAGATTATAAGCTTCTTGAAGGCAGGGACCTGAGCATGTGCATAGTAGGGGATTCTTTAGATCCAGCCAGGAAACCAGAACTCATGCAGGATTTCGACAGAGGGGATTTAATACAGGGAACTCATTCTGATAGAGTTGGAAGAGCTGAAAGGACTAAATGAGACAGTGAGGCAACTTGGGGACAAGTAGCAGCAGGAAGCTTCAATGTCTCTGGAGGCACCAAGAAGGAAGTTATGACACCAGAACCCAGAATCATTGGGGGGCACTAGAATCACAGTCAGGTAGGGGACTTGGAGAGAGGGCTTGTCCCCAGGACCTGGAACTGCAGAGGTGACCTAGCTACTGCCCAAGGTGCCACCAAAGCAGAAATGGGATGGGTGCAAAGTACCCTGGCTTCAGCCCTCTAATCTCCAACCTACTCTTCCCATTGTCTAAGCCTGACAGGAAGCTGTTTGGCAAGGGAGCCTGGGAGTTGTAGTTTGGCAGGTGTCAGCCTTGAGACACAAAATAGGATGAAGGAAGAGCAGGGGACAGATCTGAGTTAAACAGACGAATGGCAGGCCCAAGCCTCAACTTATTCATTCACAATTTCATATGCGTCCGTGGTTCACTGGGCACTGGGCATTGTTCTAAGATTATTATAAAGATTGAATTCATTTAATAAGCACTTGTTTAAAGAATAAACAGTAGGTGCTCAATAAAAGCCGCCTGTCTCTGTTGCTGGTGTTGCTGTTGTCAGACTTGCTCTCAAGGGTGCAAGCTTGCTGTGATTCTGGGACTTTTCTGTCTCTGACTCTAAAACCTCCACCCCATCCCTGGCCTCCCTGGGCCCAGGCCCCCAGGCTCTGGCTGCTTAGTGTGGGGAGGAAGGGCAGAGGATGCTGGCCCTGGAGCCCGAGCCCCTGTGGAGCCCCTCCATCTCAGCCCCAGGCTCCACCAGGGAGCCCGAGCTCCCTTTCCTCGCCTGTCAGTCAAACCTAACGCTTGGAAGTTCAAGCGTGGCCAAAAGGAAGCAGATTTCAAAACACACCTCTGCTTGCCCTGCTTTCCTCCCCCGCCCCCTCGTGGCCTCTGCTCCAGGCTCCCCTGGGGCTCCATTGCCCCTGGCTTGTCCCAGGCTGAGCTGAAATCATAAGGGTCTGGGGCAGAGGTGGGGGGGGGGTGGTCGGGGGCCCTGTGGGGAGGGAGTGAGAGGTACCAGCAAATGCTCACTGGGCAGGCCTCATCTCATGCTTCTCTGGGGACTGTTCCTGGTGGGTGGAGAAGAAATCTGAGACAGATCAGGGCCACAGCTGCCCCTGCTTTACTGAGGAGGGGCTCTGGGGGTGGCAGAGGAAAGAGGCCTGAGCCCTGAACATCAACGGGGCTGACTTCTTCCTGTTTTTATTGCCCTATCTTTGCACTAGCAAGAGCCTTGGCCTCCCGAAGATTCTCCAAAGTATCTGTTCAATGAATGAAAAGTGAAAAGTTGGTCCAGCTTTGACAGGGAAGGTGAAGGAGGTGCTGGGCTGGAGGGGCTCCCTGGCTGCCTGCCAGCAACCTCTTCCCTCTCCCGGGTCCCTCCCACTTCCTCTCCGAAAGGGGTTTGGGTCAGAGCACTAAGGACACCATCCTGACTCTGTTGTCTTCTAGCTGTGTGACATTGGACTAGCCTGTCACCTCTGCGAGCCTCAGCTCTCCCCGCCTGTGAAATGGGGAGACTTCCCCCCACCCCATAGCATGCTGTGAGGCCCACTATGAATGAGGCCTTGCAAAGATTTCCTAACAGCCCTCTGTGAGCAGTGAAAGGCTTCACAGATATCGGTGACCTTGGGAAGTCAGAGAAGGAGCCAGAACATCTTCCTGGGGGTGTTGTCAATAGAGTTAAAAGCATGGCCAAGGGCTCTGACAAATAGCTGTTGCTTCTTGTAATTTCTTCGCAAAAGCAGATGGAAATGAAGCAATGCCTAGTCACGGAGGCCGACTCTGGAAGGGACGCCTTGATGGTGGGAGTTTGCTCTTCCTGGTTGGTTTGTTTGTTTGTTTGTTTTTCTTTTTTCTTTTTCTTTTTCTTTCTTTTTTTTTTTCTTTTTTCTTTTTTTCTTTTTTTTTCTTTCTTTCTTTCTTTTTTTTTTTTTTTTTTTGCTGTTTTTCTCCCCTAGTGCTCCCTCCCTGCTCAAAGCCCAACCATAAAAGCGGTGACAGCCAGGACCACACTGTTCACTTTATTGCGGTGTTGTTTTCCATTTGGAAAATCTCTCTCCAAAATGTGCTTGAAATTTTGAAGAAGTGAGTTAATATATCGATGATGTCTTTATTGTCAGGACACTTCCTGAATTAGAAATAAAAGGCTCTGCCGAATTCAATAAAATGACATGGGGAGAATATGTTCCTTTCCCAGGACGACAGCCCTCCTTTTGTGGCTAACTCGGAGGGGGTGGGGCCAGACTTTCTGAAGCTCAAAGATTCCTCTGAAAACGCAGGAGCCCAGCTTTCCTGAGGCAAAGGAGAAACCTCTGCCCTCCTGGGACAAAGAGCTGGGCCACTGGATGACCAGCGTGCGGCTTGTCCCTGGCCCTTGCCTCCCCCCTCCCCTGTTCTGTGAAGTGGAAGGAGATAAACCACCCTGGGCGCCTCCTCCCCGCAGAGTGCTTGCCACTCCCCGTCTCCAGGCCCCCCAGCCTGTACCCCCATCCACACGGCCCCAATGCCCCTCAACTCCCACCTTGTTGATCTGTTTGAGTCTGAAGTCTGTGTCTGATTCATTAGAAGAGGCAGACGGCAGAGTGGACTGGAAAGAAAAGGCCTTGGCCTTGCACAGATCTGGACTTGAGTTCCCCGTGGTCTCTCAGTTGCGACTTGACCTTGAGCCAGCGACTTTACCTCTCTGTGCTTCAGTTTCCTCTGCAGTGATAGAAACACCCAGCTCAGGGCCTGGTAGCTATTGTTGCTACTTATTCCCTTCCTTCAAGTCTTGTAATCATGGGGAAGAAGCAGGCTGGGGGGAAAAGAAGCTAAGGGGATATTGGCGACAGGACAGCCAGAGCAGCAGACATTTCTTCTCAAGAGAAAACAAATGAAGGGGAAAACTATTTTAATAAACACTTACTATGTGTCAGGCATACAGCAGCATCTATTTTGTAGGCTCAGAGAGGTTAAGTTACTTGTCCAAGGACACACAGCTAACGAAAGAGATTCAGATTCACACCTGAGCCCATCAGGCTCCCAGTTCATGGCTTAGTTCTTACTCCAGTCTTGGGAGGGCCTCCCCAAAAGCCATGAGTGGCTGGGGTTCCATGAGCGGGTGGGGCAGAGGAAGCCCCCTGTCAGGATCCTGCTGTGAGGAGGGGGGAGGTGTCAGGGCAGAGGCCCGGGCAGCAGTGCCCCCTGCCCCGCAGCCATTCCGTATGTGACGGCAGAACCTGCTTTCGCCCGTCACAGTCATGTTATTGGCAGTGCCGTTTCTCCCCGAGGGAAAAACCCATGTCCTAGAAACATCTTGTCAACTCAGATGCCCAAGCGGGGTCTGTTTCCCAGGGTCCCGGTGTTTCTGACTTTGTTTCTTGCTTCCTGTTGATGGATTTGCCCTTACATCCTGACTCCCTGCCACTTTGAGCCTCTGCGGTCCATTTTCTGTGCCACCTTGGTCCCTGTTAGGATCCCAAAACAGGAAGCTGGAGAGAGCTGAATTTATCAGCCCATCTCCTCTGTGCTGTAGTCAGGGGTGCTGAGTGGGCTCCCATGGCTTGGGGTTCCCAGAGGGTAGAGAGAGGAGGTGGATTGGCTGAATGCGGAGGGGGCCCCAGTCACTCCTGATCTGTGTAAGCCTCAAGGCAGGTCATGGGGCCCTGGCCTGTCAGGCTCAGAGGCCCTAGGCTGGGGGCAGGGAGGGGACACTCTGGCCAAAGCTGCACCTTAGCCAAGGACAAGGGAGGCTCAGGTCTTGGCACTCAGCCGCACCTTCTTCCTGCCAGGAAGCCTGGGAAGGAACCCAAGATATGGAGTCTGTTCGCCATGGGTCTGCCCAACTGCTATGTTCCTTGAATGAATGACTGTCCCTCTCTGTGCCTTGTTCTTCCTTCATGAAAAATAAAAGGAATGACACCCTTCCCTACCTGCCCCTTTGGGACTGGAGGATCTTCTCTAGTTTCATGGTCCCAACCTGTCCCCTGACACAGGGCTGCCTCCTGGTCCCCCTCCACTGGGGTGAACCCGCGGGTTTGCTGTGAAACTTCCAGCGGATCTGAGGAAGACAGGCCGCCGTGTGCTTCTGAGCCAGCCCCGTTCCTCCCCAAGGCCTCGTTCCCCAGCTCTGTGGACGAGAACACACCAGTCTCCTGGCCATGGCCAGCCCTGTGGACAAACCTGGCTCTGGGCCAGTGCCTTTGGGCAGTGTGTCTCAGCTTCCTCGTGTGTATAGCTGCGATGCCCACCCTGGTTCGTGGAGCTGTTCGGGATATAACCTGAGCTGTCACCGTCTGAGTCATCCCTCTCCATGCCTAGTGCTGACCCGGAGCCAAGAGGCCAGCCTTTGGCTTCAAATCGGGTCATGAAGTTACTGTGTGGTCCAGGGTACATAACTACATTTTTGTGCCTTGATTTCCATATCTGATCAATGAAAGTGTCCCTCCTCTCCATCCCGTCCACCTCTCTCCTTGTCCCACTCAAAAGAGCCAGCATGAAAGGCTTTCAGAGCCGGCCTGGCCTGGAGGCACCACGGAGGGTGAGGGGGGCTGGGGTAGGGGGAGGCGACGGTGCTGCACACCTTCCCCCACAGGCACATGTGCAGCCCCAGCTGGAGCAGCTGGGCCCCACCCACACACATGGCCCTGCAGCCAGACCTCCAGCGTAACCCCTACCCTGCCTGGCTGCCTTTCCTGCCACCCCCAGATTTGTACCCATAATCTGCATATTTAGCAGTTCACCACTGTTGCTGGCCAAACCATAAATTCTTTCCCAGGCGGGGCCCTGGGAAAGAGCTCCCCAAGCTCGAAGCCCGGCTTCTGAGACCCTTCTCCCCAAGTCTCCAGGCAGGCTGGGGCGTCTGCTCTGTCCTCAGGTGTCCCCTGGCCTCCAGGGGCTGAGCCAGGCAGCTAAAAAAATCAGAGTAATCGAAATCATTGAAGAGGAATAAAAGGGAAATAAGGACAATGGCATGTGACTTACATTTGAGTGAGAGGATCTGGGCAGCACCTTTCTGTCCACTGTGCAGAGGGGTAAACTGAGGCTGAGGTTCTGTCCTGAGTCATTTCAGGGCTGACGCGGCAACAATGCCGGGAGCAGCTCTCATGTCGCAAAGGCTTGGCCAGTGCAAGCGAATTTCTAATTCTTGAGTCTGGAAGCAGCTCGAGGCTCCGGGCAGGACATGGAGTGTGGGACCCGCACACCTTCCCTCCACTCCCACCTCTGCCCCCAACCAGCCGTGTGATCATAGCAGTGGGTTTGACCCTTGGGAGACGGTTTCCACCACCCTTTACTCCTAGGTGCTCTCCAGCCTCCTGGTTCAGCCTGCCAGCCTCCCACCTCCCCAGCACCACCCCCAAAGGGGCAGGACCTTTAATGTCGCTGATTCTTCTCAAAGAAATAGAAATGGACACCCTTAGAATGCTGTTACCGAGAAATGTGCACAGCAGACGTCCTCGTGCCCTTAACCCATCCTTGAACCTGACCCCGATCCCTAATACCAGCCATTAGCATTCTCTGAGCTCCATCTATGGACCAGACGATACAGCAAGCACTCGGTGAAGACTTTCTCATTTAGTCCTGACTCCAGCCCTTTGGAGACGGTGGAAGGTAATGAAGATGATGAAGAAGATGGTGTTGGTGAGCGGCAGAGGCCGGCCTCCAAGCCGGAGCTATTGGACGCAGGCCTGAGCCTTTGCCCTCACACCGTGGAGCCCATGGCCAAGGGCATCCTCAGAAGGAGAGAATCCTTTCACTTTCCTCTCCAGTCGGCCCCATGTGGCCCAACCTCTCCGCGATCCCGAAGGGCGTGCCCGCCTTCCTATTTTCAGCACCCACCACCTCCACTGTTGCTCTGTCCTGAGGCATCTATTCGATGCAGAAGATATATATACCAACAGGTGACCTCCCTCCGTATCCTGACTCTGCTGCCACAAGCCTGGTCCCCCTCCCCCACAGCACTGGGTACTCACCAGAGCAGGACATGGGGTCCCAGGTCTTCTGTTTTCTATTCTGTTCATGCATCCGACAAGTGCCTCATGCCAGGCACTGTTCTGGTACTGGAGACAAAGGCATTCTAAAAACGTCCTCAGGCCTGTCACCTGCAGCACAGGCTGCCCCTGCGCCCCCTCAGGTGTCCACCGATAGGTGGAACAGAGAACTCAGAAGGGAAATGGCAAAGCCACACCTGTAATCAGAAGACCTGGGTGTCAGGGCTCGCCTTGTCATTACTTGCTGTGTGACCTTGAACGTGTCACTCGGCTTCTGGACCTCGGATTCCTGATCTGTCACCTGGGAGGCCTGGGCTCCAACAATCATGCAGCCTCTGTCATTCCTGTCCCACTGTCCCAGTTTTGTCCATGTCTGCCTACCACCTGTAACTCTATTAACTGAATATTATTTTAAAAAGAAATGTACTTTTCCCAGTTAAATACATTTGTTTTAAAAGGAAATTTTAAATCAACTCCAAAAGTGAAAAAAATTCAGTATCGTTTGCCATAAGAAATAAAAGGTAACCAGAAAAATAAATACAATGAAGACAAAATAACGTTATTCGCCTCATTGGAAATGGTTTCCTGCCAAAGGCTGCAGTCCCAACGCCCCACTTGCTCTTCCATTCATCCATCTAATAAAGGTTCCCCAGGCTCCTTCCACGTGCCAGGCACTGCTCTGGTGCTGGAGACAAAGCAGTTAACAAATAGGCAAAGGCCTTGCTGGATAGAGCTCACGCCCTGGTGGAGGGAGACAGAAAATAAGTAAAATAAACATAGTGTGGTCAAGGCACATGCTATGGAAGAAAAGCAAAGCAATCGGAGGAGGGGTTGCTCCCTAAGCCGGGATAGTCAGAGGAGCTCTTGATGTGGATTTGAACAAAGATATGAAGGAAGCGAGGGATTGAGTCATGCAAGTATCTAAGGAAAGAGCATTTGGGTTGGAGAAAACAGCAAGTGCAAAGGCCCTGAGGCAGGACTGTGGCTGTGAGTCTGAGGAACCGCGAGGAGGGGGACACTTTGCTCAGTGGGGCCACCAGGGCTGGAGAAGTCAGAGAAATAAAAACCTTAAGCTCCTTCTCAGGCTGTCATCAGAGTAGGGAGGCAGCCCCCCAATCCCTCTTTCCAGAAGGATCCAGGCTAGGGGAGGAAAGGGGACAGGGGTCCAGGGATTGGACCAGGGTGAGGCGACCAGGGCACAGAATTGAAGGAGGTACCCCTGGCAGGGTGGGCGCTCACACGCATGGAGAGAAGTGCGTGCTTACATGTTGCCCCCCAGTGTCGGCCTGCCTCACCCTGGTGCTGGCCATGACCTTGGGCCCCCTCCTTCAGCTTTACATTACCCAGGGCAGAAGCGTCCTGCCCACCCCTCACCCTTTTCCACAACTCAGTGCCTGAGGCTTACTAAGCTGATACTGCTCGTGAATCCTGCTCTGTGTGATCTCAGCCCAGCTTTGGTCTCCCCATCTTTAAAAAGTAGAACTAGATTAAACTGCCAGAGCATCAGAATCCCTTGGGACGCATGCAGGGGTGGGGTGAGGAAGCCCTGTAGATCTCAGGGCCCCCGTCCAGATCTGCCGAACCAGAATCTCAGATATAGGACCCAGAACCTGTAATTTAAGCTGATGGACCATCCATTCTGTGAACTACATTGAGCTTTCTAGCTCTCACTGTCTTTGGGTTTATATACCCCAAAGTGAAGAGAAATGCCACCCATGCATGCATGCATGCATTCATTCATTCATTTATTCAATCAATCAGTGACATATTTCTTGAGCCATTACTGAGGGCCAGGAAGTGTTCACAGCTAGTGGAAGAGGCAGCCACAGCCCTGCACTCACAGAGTACACGCACCGATGGGAAGGCGAGAGACAAAAACAGGGCGCGTGATTTTAGATGACAAGAGCTGTAAGGAAAAGATGCTGCGGTATGAGGCTGGGGGAGGGGCAGGGACACCTTAGGATTCTTAAAGATGCTCTTTGAGAAGCGACATTTGACCTGACACCTGGATGACACGACGTTCTGGAGGAAAGGTGCTCTCGGCAGTGAGAATAGCCATGCAAAGGTCCTGGGGCAGGAATGAGTCTGGTGCATGTGAACAACAGAGAGAAGGCCAGTGCAGCTGGACCATGGGGAATGGAGGGGGGAGTAGGTGACAAGGGGGTGAGGAGAGCAGGGAACAGGGCATGTGAGGTGAGCCTGGGGAAAGCGTTTAGCAG
Source organism: Eidolon dupreanum (assembly GCA_028627145.1). Classification (NCBI taxonomy): domain Eukaryota; kingdom Metazoa; phylum Chordata; class Mammalia; order Chiroptera; family Pteropodidae; genus Eidolon; species Eidolon dupreanum. The sequence goes on along the minus strand of CM053510.1, from coordinate 10,867,449 downwards.
GTTGTGGCAGGGTGAGAGTGTCTTCAACAGAGGACTCTGGATTGCTGGCTGAGAACACACTGGAAGGTGCACTAGAGGATGCAGGGAGGCAACCACAGTGGTCCAGGTGAGACGGTCTGGTTGCTGGGCTGGAGGTGGGAAAGTTAGGATGGATGATCTGACCAGGCATCCATTCGGAGGGAGAGGAGGTTTGATGGACCTACCTGTGCTCCTGTGGATGGATGTCCCGGGGGGGCGGGTCTGAGCAACTTGAGAAATGACATTTGACCTGACACCTGAGGCTGAGTCTTCCTGGGTCTTGCACCTCCTTCAGAGGCCAGCCTGGTGGGTGTGTAAGAAGGTAACTAACCAAATAGCATGCAAGCCTGCAGAACACAGACAATTCCTGATGTGTCCACAAGATGGCAGAATTCAAGGGAGTACAGGAGAAACCAACAGTTAGTTGGCCAGGGCCGAGGACTGCCCGGCTGGACCAGTGCGTGGTACAGCTCCAGGGGGCATCCCTTATGCTGTAGTCCCTGCGAATAATGCCTCTTGGAGGGCACAGTGCACAGTGTGGCCTGGAGTCTGAGTTCTGGTTTGCCTGGTGGTGCTAACCAGTAAGTGGGGACTGAGCCAGGCCTAATGTGCCCACCGCCTCCAGAGCCTCCAAAAAGCCCAGACTCAAGCTGGCCTGGCTGAGGCCTGGACAACCCGGACAAGCTGCTTAATCTGTCTGTGCCTCAGTTTCCTCATCTGTAAAGTGGGGCAGATAATAGTCCCTACCCCCATAGAGTTGCTGGGCAGATTAAAGCAGCTAAAACACAAAGAGTGCTTGGGATAGGGCCTGGATCATTGCTGGCTCTCACTGCATGTGAACTTTTACAATAAATGTTGCTGGCACCATTATTATCCTTTATTTGGCAAGTGAGCTAAGAAAGGGGGCCTGGAGCAGATGGTGATGGCTGAGGAGAAACCATGTAAGCAGAAAAGAGGGAGGAAGGAGACTCGATTTGCACCAAAGCCGGGGCAAGGAGGGAGAGCAGCAGAGGCGAAGGTGGGTGTTTGCTGCAGGTATGAAGGGGCCGGTCAGTACCTAGAAGTAAAAGTTTACTGAGGGGGTGAGGAAGGGAAGAAGTTGGACACAAGGTCTGGGGCTAGACTGAAGAGTCTTGAATGCCAAAAAGAGAAATTTTGATTTCTCACTAGGAGCCCCTGGAAAAAAAGTAATAAAATGGTTTAACAAGAGTATATAATATGCCAGGTGATTGCACATATTGTCTCATTTAATATTCTAAACAACCCTCTTGTTATCTACAACTACTTTCATCTCCATTAGGGATGAAGAGAATGAAGGTTGGAGAGGGGAAGTGACTTTCTCAAGGTCGCATGGCTGAGAGGTGGCAGGAGTGGAGCTTTGGCCCAGCTTCTGGGGTGCCCTTTGACAGAGGGGAAGGGCTGAGAGTCGGGGCAGGCCTACTCCGGGCTCTGCCTCTGCCCTGCTGTGTGATCTTGACTCAGATCATCCCACTCCATCTCCGGAAAATGAAAGGAGAGCTGAAGGAGAACCTGTTCAAAGAGGAAAAGGTGGACCTGGAGGAGAAGCAAGAGCTGGGCAGGCCTGGGCCGTGACCTAGGCAGGCGCCAGGAGACTGGTTCGCCCCTGCTCTGGGGAGCTGGGAGCTGTGGCGGGTCTGGCCTGGAGTTAATTAGCCCCTGAGAGGGGAGTGCGACACCAGGCCCAGCACCCGTGGACATCCGGTTCACTCTCAGGCTGGCCTGGAGAGAGGCTCTGCAGTGAGGAGCTGAGGTGGGGTGCATGTTGGTAGAGAGAACCCGACCCAGACCTGGGAGTCAGGGATCTGGCTTCCAGCCCCAGCTCTGCCCCTAGGTCCTGGTGACCTTGGACGAGTCCCTGTTTGCCTCTTGACTAGTTCCCCCATCTATGAAAGGTGATGGGTGAAGCTGTTGGCCCCTGCCACGAGCTCCCTTCCAAGCCTCGCATTCCCTGGGCCTGTGAGTTGGGGAAAGGCCAGGGAGGAGTGGGGGTGGGGAGGGGGGAGCTCTGGGGTGTGGGAGGACAGAGGTGAGCCCCAGGAGGAGGACTTGCAGTCATCAGGACTTGCTCTTGGAGGAGACCTTGGGGAACTGGCTCATAATTTGAACTGTTGGAGCTGCTCAGGGTCACTGCGGGGGCGGGTGGCCTGGGGGGGTGGCCCCTGGTGGCTTTGCTTTATCTGCTTCCACTTCTGACTTGCACAAGAGATGGCTTGAGCCAGGCTTCTCCTGCTAAAGATTAGTTTGAAAATTCCTGACCTAGGCCCATCCCATTTCAGAGAATTGCCCAGAGGAAGGAAGGGACTTGCTTAAGTCACTCAGCCAAGGAGGGTGAAGAGACAGGAGTGAGAGGAGCCCCAACCCCATCTCCCTTATCTCATTAACTCCAGCACGTTTGTCTCTCCCTGGATGGGCTCATGCAGCCGCAGAAGAGTCACTCAGAAACCGGTCTATTTGGGCCACTGGCTCTGTGACATCTTTAGGAAACACAGATAATCTCATTTATTCCTCTTTGTCCCTTCTTCCTCAGAATTCCAGGCTGGTGAATTTTTCACTTCATTTCCACTCAGAGAGCCGGAATCAGTGAGGTTGGGTAGTTTGCAAATGCCCCGGCCTTCTCCAGCAAACACAAGAGGAAGGTCAACTTAAGAACAAGCAAAGAAACAAGAAAGCAAATGAAACTCTTATGGACTATCAGATAGGGCCTGCCAACCTATCTATGTCCTGTCACAGCATTATTGCCCCAGGTGACACAAGAGGAAACTGAGGCCCAGAGAGGTGAAGGAACTCTCTGTGTTCCCAGCTGGGACTAGAGCCCAGGCCTTCAGACTCCTCAGCCCATGCTGCCTGCTATGGTGAGGCTCTTCACACCTCTCCCAGTGCCTCCTCCTGGATTTAGAACAACCCTACCCCTGCCCTGCACCTGCGGAGTCAGCATCATCCTCAGTTGTCATCTGTCCCTCCATGAGCCTGGCCCACAGTGCTCATAGCCTGGAAGTGCCCAATTCCAAGGACAAGGGCGACACCTAGTGGAATATTATAAACATAACATTCTGTAAAATATGGGCGTTGCCCTGGAAGATACCAGGATATATTCACTCCCTTGCTTCCTCCTTCCCTCAGTGCATATTTATTAAAGGCCTACTATGTGCCAAGCAGAGATTAAGATGTTCGAAACACAGATATAAATGTGACCTTTCCCTTGAGAAACTTCCAGCATAAGAATTTTTCCTCAAGAACCTTCCAGTACATAATATCGTCATATGATGTAACAATAATAGCAATCATTACCATTCTCACCATCCCTCTTACAATATACTGCCACCACCTTCATAGCCACCACTACCATCTCCATTGTCTTTATCATCATTATCATCTTCACTGTCACCATCACCACCACCACCACGATCAATGTCACTATTAACAACATCCATTCATTTAGTTCTTCTTTGATTTCATTCATCAAGATTTTGTAGTTTTCCTCATATAGATTTTACACATATTTTTTAGATTTATACCTATATATTTCATTTGGGGGGTGCTAATGGAAATGGTATTGTGTTCTTAGTTTCAAATTCCACTTGTTTTTTGCTGGTATATAGGGAAGCAATTGGCTTTTGTATATTAACCTTGTATCCTGCAACCTTGCTATAATTGTCTAATAGTTTCAGGAGGGGTTTTTTATTAATTCTTTCACATTTTCTGTATAGATAATCATGTCACCTATGAACAAATACAGTTTCATTTCTTTCTTCTCAGTGTATACATTTAATTCCTTTTCTTGTCTTATTGCATTAGCTAGAACTTCCAATATGGTATTGAAAAAGAGAGGTGAAAGGGGATACCCTTGACTTGTACCTGATCCTAGTAAGAAAGTTTCAAGTTTCTCACCAATATTATGTTAGCTGAAGGGTTTTTAAAGATATTCTTTTATGGAGTTGAGGAAGTTCCCCCTCTATTCCTAGTTTGCTGAGAGTTTTTATCATGAATGGCTAGTGGTCCTTCTTCAGAATTCCAAGTTGGTGAATGCTTTTCCTGATAAATGCTTTTTTCTGCATCTATTGATATAATCATATGATTTTTCTTTTCAGCCTGTTGATGGGTTACATTAATTGATACACACACACACACACACACACACACACACACACATTCATCTATAAGAAAGTAAAGAATGATTATAAACTATAAACGTGTCGTATGTTCTGGAAGACATTACCACATTTCCTGAGCATGACATGGTATTTTTGAAAAACCACTAGCCGTTCATGATAAAAACTCTCAGCAAACTAGGAATATATATATATATATGTGCAATAGATGGAGGCATATTGTAGCCCAATGAACAGCTTTATCCATGCATTTCTTACAAACGTTTACGTTTCTATTAGTGGATTAGATTTTCTAGGTCTCTCGGCTCACCTTCTTTCTTCACAGGCCTTTTCTCTTTTGAAAAAAACATTTACACTTAATAATATGGAGAAGATGATAGTGGTGGTTCAAGGCCCATTACACAGCATAGACACTGGGCATGGATCTCCGAGAAAAACCATTAAGATACAAACACCACTCACACCTCTTCTCACCCAATCCACCCACAGCATAAATCTTATGCTATTTTTTTCTACAGAATCATTAGAGCAGGCTTTTTGTTCACTAGTCAGAGAGTGAATTGGGAGTAAACATTTTTTTCAAGTCAGTGTGTGTGTGTGTGTGTGTGTGTGTGTGTGTGTGTGTGTGTGAGACCCTTTCTTCAGAAGAAATCTTATTCTGATATATACAAAAGAGTTGAGAGCAGAGCTGCCAGAAGAAGTGGGTAGTGGGACCCTGAACCCCTTCCCATCGATTCACCGTGGTGGACTGCAGACTCCAGGCACATCCACAAAGACATAAAGATGTGCATCACCACCAGGCTTGCTTTGACGAGCACTGAACCACATTAGCCCCACATTTCCATCATGGCACTGGCTGCCAGAAAGCTCAGTACTCAGTTCTGTGCTCAGTTGTGGGAGCTTTTCACAACGGGGCTTTTTACAGACAGAATTTCCCTTTCCTTCTGCGTCATGGTTCCCCTCCTTTTGCACATGTTAGTGATATTTTCCAGTCTCCTCTCATTGTGATCGCTGGCTGCAGTCACCATCGCAGCCAATGTGTTCTGAATGCTCACTGGATCACCTTGGTCCAGGTCATCCCTGGCCTGGATTATTGCTATGGCTTCCTCACTGATCTTCTTTCCTTTAGTCTTGTCTCTCTAAGGTCTGTTCTCAAGCCAGCAGCCTGAGGGATCCCATTAAAACATGAATCAGATCATGCCATTTCCTTGCTCAAATCCTTCCCTTTAATTCAAGGCCCAAGGCCATCAGGCCCTCCCACATCAGGCCCCTGATGTCTCTCTAGCCTTTGTTTCCTATTACTTAACCTGCACACACCCTTTTCCAATCTTGCTTCAGCCTCAGGGCCTTTGCACATGCAACCCCTCTGCCTAGGACGCTCTTTACCTAGATGTCCTTGAAGCTTCAGTTCCCCACTTCATTCAGGTTTCTTCTCACATGTCATCAGCTCAGATGGGCTCCCCTGACCTGCTATACAAAACAGCTTCTCTCTTCCAGAAACTCCCTATCCTTTACCCTGCTTCACTCGTCTCCAATCTGCTCAATACCACTTGCTGTGTTATGTATTATTGCCTGTCTTTCTCTGGAAGGTAAGAAGCTCCCAGATGGCAGGGCCCTTGACTGTTTCATTGACTGCTGTCTCCTCAGTTCTAGAATATTGCCCAGTACACAGGAAGCGCTCAACGAATATTTGTGGAATGAAGGAATGAATTATAGTCAAATGAGAGTGTATTAAGCATGATTTATTGCACTTGGTTGCTTTGTAACTGGTACAGGTGGTAACTCTGCTACCTGGAATCCAGCTACCAGAGCTAGTGGGGCTTGTGGTAGACTATCCTTCTATTCCCAATGATCCTCTCCCCATTCCTGTAAGATTAGTCCTGCCCATTGTCATGTGACTGATTAACATGACAGAGGACACTTCTCTTCCCACTGACGTGGAGCTCAGCTATGTGACTTGCTTTAACCAATGGAATATGGGCAAAACAGACCAATACCACATCTGATCAGAAGCTTCGAGAGTCATCATGGGGCTTGGCCACTGCTCTTTTTCCTTCTCCCAAATAGGGGCCAATTTTTGATCTTGAATCTGGGACCGATGAAGGCACAAGGAGCAGAGCCTCACTTGACCCATAGCAATTTTCAGTGATCATTTAACATGAATGAAAAATGAACCTCTGTTGGTATAAACCGATGAGATTTTTGGAGTTCTTTGTTACTGCAGCATAACCTTACAAAAGCTGGCTAAAATGAGGCTAAGTGGGTAGCACTGAAAAAGTGGTTAGTTTAGATGGCATTTGAAGTCCCTCCTGTGCCCTCGTCCTAGACTCCATGGCCCATTATTGGTAAATGAGACGTAAGTCCTAGAGAAGGAAGTACTTTCGGGAGGCAATATAGCATATTTATTGGGTTTTAGAGTCAGGCAGTCCTGGCTAGCTCCCTGCTTTGCCATTTACCAGCTGTGAGATCTTATTCAAATTATTTAAATTCCCTGAGCTTTGATTTCCTTCTCCATAAAATGGGCATGGTGATTGTTTCGACCGCAGGGGTCAGTGTGAGGATTAGATGAGACGGTGCCCAGTGCCTGGCACATAGCACGCCCTCCCGCAGTAGGAGCTGTGGTGGCCATCTGTCATATTCCTAGCTGCCTTGTGTCGTTTGAAGTCTTTCTAGATTTGACAAAATCCCCACATTATAAGTTCTACCTCTGAAAGTGGACATTGGATTCCCAGCCTCCCTGGCAGCCACCTGCAGATAGTGGCCTAGGCAACTCCAGTCAGACGCTCCTGTGCAAGGCTTGGATTTGAGGGGACAACCTCTGAGAGGTGCTTCTGTGTTCCCTGGTGAGACACAGGTGACCTCCTGGTGGTGGTGGTCTCCCAGGGGTTGACTTCCTGGGACAAATGGGTATCAGGTGGAGGATGATGATAATGACAGTTGTCTTATTAGGCTGGTTCCACAGTGTAGTTTGAGGCCTTATTCCTGGAAATTGAGCTTGAGCCCGACTCTCCAGCCAACCTCAACCCCCCACTCAACAATTCGGGGGGGCTTTGCAAGCACCTTTCAGTAAAATTTTCTGCATCAACAACTAGATTCCACTTTCTGTGCTTATAATGTGTACTATAATTTATATTTCATCACCATTATTAACTAAGAGTCATTGGGTTCTTGAGGCCTCTAAACACCCAGGGGCACTGTAGGCGGGCTACAGTTTCCTTATAAACCCCATACCCCAAGTTTTCCTTGGGTGGGGAATCTGCAGCTGGAACCTGCTAAGGAGACCTGACTCCATCACTGCCACCGCCTAGCCTTCCTGCCCGGGCTCCGCTCTGCTCCTGGGGCCTGAATCCACCTGAGACCCAGAGAGGGTGGGACTTCTCTCCTTTCCCTCCCCTCTCCCTCTAGCTGTTCCTCCCTGAGTCTCTCTCCAGGCTTGTCTTGATTGGCTGCTCACTGCAAACCGCCAGAGGGCAGTAAGTGTTCCTTTTGGAGGGAAGAGTGTGGAGAGGTTGGGTTTTATTTCCCGTCTCTCCATTTCTGTTCGTGAAAGTAATGACTTGGAGACAACTAACTAGTCCATCTGATAACCCTAAAGTACCAATGTGGCATGCGCATTGCCTGCAGCGTACAGGTAAGGGAACAGACCCAAAGAGGTGAGGAGGCGTGCCTAAAGTCACCTGGCTAGGAAGCTAGCAGAGCAGGGACTTGATCCTAAACCATCTCTCACGGGAGGGCTATGCTAATGTTGCAGCTTTCATAGGGAGAGTGGTGGAGTGAAGGGAAGAAAAGAATGTGGTGTCCCTGTCTTCCTGCGAAGGTCTGGGTGACATTGCTACTACCCAGAAAGCTCTCAGTATGAATGCCAATTTGACCCTTTCTATTGAGACCAGGATTGCAAACTCAGTTGCCCACCGGGACGAGGCAGGTCACAGAAATGAGAGAAGCAGGTTGGGTGGGCAGTAGGGAGTGGTGGAGACTGTGGCCAGCTGGAAGGTGTATATTACAGCTGAAGCGGGCCGCCACACTCAGGTCCAATTGCTGTCACCCTGTCAGAATACACATCACAGTGTCTGGATTTTTCTATTTTTCAACAGGAGCTGTAAATTTAAATGTTAACGTGACATTTCCCAATTTTGAAACCCTTGGATAAATTTAAAACGTTTTTGACTCAACTCTCTGAGCCTTGGGGTTCTCACCTGTACAATGGGGTCGATGTCTATAACATCAGTTTCTTGGGACGCAGGAGTGTTCTTTTTGACCTTGGCCTAATTCAGGAAAGGGTTTCACTCTGGTTTTGTCCCGCTCTACCCAACAGGAGGTGTGAGAGCTCCCATTTCTGGTCCCCTTTCTGCATCATCTCCCCATCCATCTTAGGGATTTTTGAGTTATCTCGAGACACTGAAAAAGTGTTGTCCAGAGGTGCTGTCTCTGTTTTCTGCTCCAACAACTCTTCCCTGTGGGAATGGAGGCCATGGAAGATGGCGTCCAAAGGGATGTACTGGGGTTCAAGGAGAAAATAATAGAATTTATTTTTATCTTTTTATATATTAAGTAGTTAAAATAATTTTTAAATTTGTCTTTTAAAATTTTGTTTTTGCGTATGGTTCGAAGTACGCAAAATGGCCAGCAAATTAGTGCATACATCTCAATTATAAATAAATAAACTAACAGATATTGGGGTGTGGGCTCATGACTGTTTGAAGTGCCCAACCCTTGACACAGGGTAGAACTGATACCCAAAAAGGGAAAATAACAGGTATAACAAGGTTTTATGGAAGGGGAGACATCATTGAATAGTTTCAAATGGTTAACCAAGTGCCAAAGTTAAAAAAAAAAAAAAAAGCTTTATAATATATAAAATGCTATAAAAATGCTAGGTATCGAATTAATTAAATACACTTAAGGTCATTTTAAAATATCTGGCACATGATAACAGCTTACTTTTTTAAAAAAAATGAAAACTGCTATTAGTATAGTTTTTGTTACTGTGGTTATTGTAACTTTGCAGGACATCACTGCACTGGTTTATGGGTCAGCTTCTCCACTGTGCCAAAAGCCCCCTGAAACCAGGACTGGGTGGGATTAACCCCTGGACTTTAGCAGGGGGCAGGTGGGATCAGAGCAGGGATCTAAATGACCTTTGTTAAATGACTGAGACTGGAAGGAATCGATGGTTCAAGGTCCTTGGTAGGAAGTTGGGTCCTGTCCCAGCTACACCCCATCTATAATGGGTTTAGAATTCAGATCCTCATTCAGTTGTTTGGAGAAGAAAGTAAAAGTCTTGGTCCTTCTGAGCCCATTCAAATGCAGAAATTATCGTGCTTAGAAATAGACTCAGGCTCAAGGATGCCATTAACTGCTTCTTCGAGAGACTCAGCAAGAGGACAAAATGTAAGGCAGAGTTGTGCCCAGGGACCAGAACTCTTCCTGCCTCTCCAGGAGGAAGCAGGGTCCCTTGAAGGTCCTAAGCTTTTTGACCAGTATGAACCTTTAGGAATAGACCACGTGGCTCACTTTTGGGTGCTCAGAATCCTGGTATCTACCCTGGGGTTCAGTTTCTGCAACAGAAAACTGGGTTGCCCATAAACTTTATTTCTCCTTCCTCCATCACTTACTAGTTGTATGACCTTGGGCAAGTTGCTTACCTTCTCAGTGCTTTCATTTCCATACTTCGGAAGCAAGCATCCTAATAGTATGTACCTCTTAGGGTCGTTGTTATGAAGAACTGATGAGTGCTGTTTATATTTACAACTGTAAGGAAACAGTGCAGGTTGAGGGGAAGAAGGTGCTAACTATATTCTGAGGACTCTGAGAAAGAAGAACCTAAACAACCGAAGTACTGAAGACTAAATCGTTCACTCTGGGACTTCTTCATTCATGCAGAAATGATTGTGTGAGAAATACCTCTTTCTTTAAATCAGCTGAATGCGGACTCTCAGTTTCTATGAGAGAAATTTCGGCTCCAGTCACTCTGAGGATGTACTTGGGGCAGGGTGTATTTTCCAGATTGAGGCTCTGGCCACCAAAACTATGTGCAGCAATATCTACCGTCCTGCAAGATCTAGAACTTTGCCACCCCCTCATCAAAAGAGGGAGACTATGTCTCCTCCCCTTGAACTGGGTGGAACTTTGTATTGTCTCCGCTAATGGAATACAAAGGAAGCAATGCTACCTGATTCAAGACTGGGTCAGGAAATGCCCTGTATTTCTTCCTTGTGCTCTGTTTGCTCTTGAAACCCAGCTGTCTTTGCAATGAGGAAGCCCAAGCGGCCTACAGAGAGGCCTCATGGAGGGAACCTGAGGCCTTGGTCCACAGCTCTGGCTGAGCACCAGCTTGCTAGCCACATGAGTATACCATCTTGAAATTGGATCTTCAACCTCCAACTGAAGCAGCCGACATCGCACAGAGCAGAGATAAGCCTTCCCCACTGAATCCATCCTAAATTTCAAATTTATGGGCTAAATGATTGGGCGGCTTGTTACAGAGCAATAGGAAACAGATGCATCACTCTCTCTCCCTCCTTCCCCCCCAGAGTTGTGTAAAAGTCTTGGTGCCTCACCTAATCCCAGGCACCAACAAACCCCTGACACCTATGTTCTTGCCCACAAGAACCTTTGGGTCTCCTGCTCTGCAGCTCCTTTGCCACATCTGAGGCGCAGAATCTTCTGACACGCTGGGAACCCCATGGCCATACCACCATCCTCCTGCCTCCAAGCTGGCCATTTGGTATCTTCTTTCAAGGCGTTCTAGAGTAGTTCTTCTTGCCCCTTTTCTCACCTCCAGAACTCCTGGCTTCACCTCTGGATGGGCTGAAGAATTTCACAAAAGATGAAAATAGCCTCACTGAAGGTGGTTCTGCGCTCCGCCTAGCAAAACGCTCAGGGTAAGCTGTGTCAAAGCCTGACGCCCGCTGGAAGAGAGGAGATGCTGGGAGAATCAACCCAATTTGATATTTCAGTAAAGAACTCAGACACACATTCTACTCAGTGACGGTCCCTCAAACTTCCAATGTGTGCAGGCATTATGTTAGGTGCCGGGGGTAAAAGGGCCAATGGCAGTGCCACCCATAGACCTAGCCATGAGACATAGTAGCCTATGTCCACTCAGAGCCTGCACCCTACTCCCTTCCTTGATCATGCTCTAGGTATCTGAAACCCTGGGAGTCTTTGCCTAAATGACCGGAGACCAGTTTTCAGGCTTACACAAGCACCTTCCCCAGGTCCATCCTTTTGAGGGTACAGCATGCCCCCATGTGCACCCCTAGATGGGTGACTGAGTGGTAGCTGTAGGCAAGGCGGGCATGTGGGCTTGGGTGTTCACGTGCCTGGGTCCCAGGCCACTTGGGACACAGGACAGCCATGGGGCTAGGAAAAGAATCAGGGTGGGTGGGCTGAGGACTGGGATCTGGGCTGCCCTGCCTTATGCTGCCGTGTTCCTGCATAGAATTCCAAAGAGTCCAAGAAATCCAAATTTGAACATGGCCTTCTTGGTCATTACAGAGGATATTTCTCAAGACAGGAGAATAAACATGTTTTATTTTACAGTCTGTTAAATGTTTATATATAAGGTATGTAGGCCTTAATTTGCACTCTTAACATGTAAGACTAGTTCTATGGAATAGGACCAGTACCCCAGGCTATAAGCTCCTACAGGGAGACCCTCATTTATAGGGCTGCAGAGATTCCAGAAATTGCCTGTAGACTGTCTTCCATGTTGCCACAGCTGCCCCAGTCTCTAATCTGGAGTGACAGAGACAGGAAGGAGTAGCAGATGGGACTAGTGTGATCAAATATCTGCCTGTGAGAAGGAGGAGCCAATGAGATCCAGCTGTTTTGCCCACTGTCAATCAGCATCACAAACACCCCCAGCTTGAGGGAACGGGATGTGGAACAGAGTAGAGGAGGAGGACATTTTATGCACATTTTGCATGGGTTGGCTAGGAACCCAGCCCAAGACAGAATAGCACAGTGGTTCTTAAAGTGTGGATACTGGACCAGCAGCACTGACATCGTCTGGACTCTTGGCGTCTTGCAAGATAGATGGTGTCCCTCTGTGGAAAGAACAGTTTGGTGTGGAGATTCCATGAAGAAGATGTCTTACTGAAAAGAGAACATTTATTGAGCATGCTCAGTGTCCAAGAGTGGGCTAATGCTTCATAAACATTATGACATTTAATCCTCAATAGCCACCCTCAAAGACCAGTATTATTATTTTTATTATTCCCCCTCTAAGGGCTCATCACAGAAAGGTTAAGTACTGTGGACAAAAAAAAAGGGGTTCTATGGAAAGTAACCTCACAGAGTGATCTGATCATAAATTACAAGGGGAGGTCATGATGGGTAGTCACTCCCAAAGCATAAAATATTTTTAGTAAAAGATCTATCTTTGCCTTAAGCCAGCCCTGTTCATTCTTCTTGTGCATCTAGGATAACACACCTTTGAAATAATCATAACCACTCCCAAGAGAGCACGTAATCTTGTTAATTATCCTGTATTCCAATCCCTACCTTGCTTTCTCCAACCTCTATGTAATTTTCCTTACATTTTCTTCTTAATTTCAAATGCATAAAAGAAATAGCAAAATTGTCCTCCAAAGTATTTGAGTTCTTGCTTCCTGGCAACTGTTGTCAGTTTTGGCTCAAACTCACAAAAATTCTCTACAGTTTCGTTTCTTACATCGACAGTGCCTTACCTTTCCTTCGGCCACAGGGTCCCCAGGAGGCTCCCTGGTTGATGTGATTGCCAGACCATCCCTAATGTCTTTGCCATCATGCTAGACAGTGGTTCTCAAACTTGAGTGTGATTTGGAATCACCTGGAGCCCTTGGTAAAACAAATTGCTGGCTCCTCCCCTCGAGTTTCTCATTCAGTAGGTCTGGGATGGGGCCCCAAAACATATATTTCTAACAAGTTCCCAGCAGCAGCAGCAGCTGCTGCTGCTGCTCCAAAAACCATGCTTTGGGAACGACTGCTGGGCTGGGATCCAGATCCCACCCGACTCCACCCATGCTGGACGGGTAATAATCATACCAGCCCCACAATGACAGCCTTGTGAGATGCCAATGAGATGATGGGAGTGAAAGAGCTTTGTCAGCTGCACGGGTGAATGGCTCTGGTTGGTAACTTGCCTGAGCTGGTCCCTGGAGTTTGAGATACAAGTTGGGAGCACCAAAATCATCTGGAGACCTTTTACAGCCCATCTTAATTCTGGGCCACTCATCATGGGAGAAAGCCAGCTTCTGAGGCCTCAGGCCAGCAGTCCCTCCTGCCACCTACCTCTCCTCCCTCACCTCAGGCAGCCTGCTGGGGACTGCCCCAACAGGTGGCTGGCCTGGCCACTTCTCCAGGGGCCTGCAAGTCCAGGCAAGCTGGGATAGCATCAAGCCTGTGATTCAGGGCTTGGGGTTGGATCCTGCCCACCTCCAGAGTGAGGCTCAGAGGCTACGACGTCCCTTCTCTGAACCTCAGGTTGCTCTTTACTAAATGGGCACAACATCTGCAGAGATTCGTGCAAATTCAAGAGCCAGTAGTTTTAACAGCTTGGCACAGAGCCCAGCCCCTGGCAAGAGTTCATCGGTGGTAGCTGTTAGTATTTTCAAAAAGTGCTTGGGCCCAAGGTTATAGAGGTCCGGACTTGGAACTCAAATCGCTCCCACGCCTTTCCCCGGGTGCACCCGGATACAGCCGCCCTGGAATGCCAGCGTAGGGGCCGAGGCCTGCCAGCTCGGGGTTGGAGTTGGGGTTGGCAGGGCAGAGCAGGATTAGGGAGGCGCTGAAGCAGGCGAAGGGGCGTGCCTGGGGCGTGGTTTCACCTGAGGGCCAAGGGGTGGGTAAGCCGGGAGGAGAATGTGACCCAGGCGGGGCGGTGGGTGGGCCTGGGGGTACGGCCAGCGGCCTGGGCGGGGCCTGGGAAGTACGAGGAAAACCGAGGCGGTGCGGGACCGTTAGGGAGCATTGTGAGTGAGGCTTCCCACCCAGCAAAGCTCGACCACGGGGCCTGGCCAGGCCGAAATCAGGCTTTGTCTAGGCAAGGCCTGGAGGCTTGAGGGCCGCTGAGGACAGGGCTGAGGAGGCGGGCCCAGGGGCGGATCTCATCGTCCATGTGCCTGGGGACCGGGCTGGCGGGATAGATCAGGAGGCCGTAGAGGGGCGGGGCAAGGGGCGGGGCTGGTCGTGTTAGAGTTGGGAGGCCGTGGTGGGCGGAGCCTGGCCCGGCTGGTAGACAATGTTCCTGCAGCGCCTGGGCGGGGGGGCTGGCGGACCCGAGTCGTGAAGCCAGGGGGCGTGTCCAGGGCGTGTCCTCGGGCGGGGGCGGGGCTTGGTCGAGGCCGTTGCCTTCCCGGAGGACCGTCGGGAGGGGGACGATCGAGTGACTGAGCCCGGCGCTGCGCAGTCGAAAGCTGACTGGGGCGCGAGCGGGAGACTCCAGGCTTGCAGCGCAGAGCAACAAGCAGAGCCAGCAGGTGAGAAAGGGTCAGGGGGAGGCCAGCCGAACAATCAGTAGCAAAGCTAGTTTTCGCCCCAGTTTCCAGAGAATGCTTGGGCAGCTTTCTTGCAATAAATGACAGGTCGGGCCACGAAGGCAGCTGGTGGATGAGAAGGAGCAAAAGTTCCCCGGCTCCGCCATGCACCAGCTGTGTGACTCCGGGTCCGGCCCCCCACCGGCTCTGGACCTCTCAGGTTCCAGGAAAAGGAGGAGGCTGAACCAGGTGAACTCCAGTCGCGTTGCTCTTTCTCACTAAAACCGGGGAAGGTGAGATCTGGCAGGTGAGAACCGACTGCGGTTCAGCCACAGGTATTCAGATCGCGCTGCCCAGACTGCAGTTTCTCTGCCTGCAAGAGTGGAACTGAGCAAAGGGAAGTCCCTGTGAGTGTGAAGCGAATTGCCTTAGAGGTCACACTGGATACTTGGATGGGGCTTGAACCCACAAACCCAGGGGGAGTGGAGCCCAGGTCAGGGAGGTTTCAGTCTCCCCTTCCTCGCAACTCTGAGACGCATTATAACTTTGGGTGGGAAACTCAGCGGGGCTTTTGTCCTGCCTCAAGGGCTTTTCCAGGTGAGTTGGCCTGGGAGGCCTGGGGCGGAAAGCAGGGGACCAGTTCTTATCTGGGTGAGTGTGGGAGAGAAGGGAAAACCCTGCCTAACTTTGGGTCCAGAGTCAAGCCCAGGGCCTGGGGTCTTGCTGCACGCTCAGGGTTAGTTCCTGGGTCTGGAGGCTTCTGTCCTTGGTGGCGGCAGGTGCTCTGTGCCAGGACTGTGGTAGCGAGGCAGCCTAGTTCAGTGGTCAAGGGCTTGGGCTTTGGGGCCAAACTGACTTGGATTCCACTCCCTCTCCAAGCTTCAGTTTCCCCATCTGTAAAATGGGGGTAATGACAATAACCAATGGCAGTAGTAAGGAATTAATGGAATTATGTGTAATGTGTAGACAGTGCTTAGCAAGGCTCCAGAAGGCCTCACTACATGACAGCTGCTCTGATGTGATGGGCAGATGGTGGGCTGGCTTCCTGCCTGGGAATGAGCCTGTTTTTCGAAGGTCAGAGGCTGGCTACATCCCCTTCTGACCTTGTGAGAGCCAGAAATTGCCAGTTTCCACCAACATCACTTTGTCCATTTTGGGGTTGGTTCAGAGTGTCATCTGGACCAAAGTGGCTGAGTTTTCTGCAATATTGCTTGAGGTCGAGGGGCGTCTAATTAAATAAATGCAAAAATGTTTATTGAGCACCTACTATATATTAAATGGCTCAAAGGGATACAGAGATACAGAGGACCTGGCCTCTGCCCTTGTTTTGAGTTGCCGACAATGAGGGCTCCCCATTCACTCACCATGCTTCTGCTGGAGAGGATAACTCACACCCAGGGCTCAGGGCCAGATGAGATTTCATGGGTCTGTACTGCTCCTATGGCTGGAATCCAGCTCTTAAATTGCACGCTTGGCTTGGGCTGGAGGTGAGGAGCAGTGTGGGCACCTGTTGTCTGTTTGATCAGGTTGAGCACTGAAGGAGATTGGGGTTGCTGCATGCTGGCTCCCTGCATCTCCTGGGAAGATGGGCCCTACACTTTGGAACTAGTTGGAAAGTATTATGGGACAGACTGATTGAAAGCTGTGGAGGAGAGTATGTGTGTGTGTCTGTAAGGTGGGGTGTACTTAGAAGAAATAAGACACTGGAAACAGCAGAGCAGAGAGGGAGGGGGATTCCTGGAGTTGGTGAGACTTGGGCATCTGGGCTCCCAAGTCGTAGTTGGGCTTAGATCAACTTGGGGCCACAGACTCCCCTCTCCAGGCATTCGAATGGCACAAGATTAAAGTTTGGTA
Organism: Eidolon dupreanum; assembly: GCA_028627145.1. Lineage (NCBI taxonomy): Eukaryota > Metazoa > Chordata > Mammalia > Chiroptera > Pteropodidae > Eidolon > Eidolon dupreanum. Next base: position 10,850,987 of record CM053510.1, on the reverse strand, counting down.
TTGTGGGGAGGGAGAGGGTCAGTAGATGGTGTCTGTCAGGGGAGAAAATTTTCATTTCAAATAATGCTTAGTAAGCATGTATTGGAAAGTCCTCCTCACCTCCCTCCACCCCACATGAGGAATGACAAATGATGACACATTGATCCCAGCCTTAGTTGCTTAATGTCTGGGAAGAAACTAAGACAAAGCTACTAGTGACTCTGATAGGAGATAAAAGAAGAAAAGATTAGAGGGGTCTTCAGGAAAGCTTCATGGAGGAGGTGGAATTTTGGATGGGCTTTAAGGATTGGGAGGGTTTCAGCAGGCACAACAGAAGATAGTGTTTTGGGCAGAGGAGAATGTCTAAGCAAAGCCAAGGAGCTTAGAGTGTTCAAGGAATTTTTAAGAAACTGACCGGTTGGGACCATGCAGGAGTGTGAAGGGGGAATGGTAGATTGGATTAACTTGTGGAGGGCCTTGAATGCTAAGGTGAGATGTTCGGATTTGGTTTGTAGAAAGTGAGAGCCACTGAAGGTTTCTGAACAGGGGAGTGACACAGTCAGAGTGACACTTTAGGAAAGGCAGTCTGCTAGATGTGCTGGAGTGGGTGACCCAGTGGCCAAGGGGTAATGAACCAAAAGCAGAGGTAATAGGGAAGAAGGGGCCTGGGGGAGTCTGGGGGTATCTGCAGCTGAGGTAAAGAAAAGGCACCATTGGAAAGGTGGGAGGGGACCCAAGGCAGTGTGGGAATGGAGAGAGTCCTAGTGTATGGCCTGTGTTTCTTTCTGTCCCCTACCTAGCCTAGACCGTGGTGCGTAGCAGGGGCTCAGGAAGGTGGTGGATTGGGTGGGTGGGGAGCACTGGGGAGGGTGATGAGTGCTACAGGGTGATAGAGAGGAAGCCTCCCAAGGAAGCCCTGTGTTTGCCCATGATGGGGAAACATGTGGGCTAATGGCAGAGCTTGAGCCAGTCCATGGTGAGTTTGGGAGCAGGGTGGGTGGCAAGAAGTGCCTTTGGCTCACTCCCTTCTAGCCCCAGCTTAGGGAGAGCTGGGGTGAGAGGTTAGCCAGTGGGGGCACAAATTTCCCATATGCAGGGTTAGATTTTGGTTCCCCGGGGGCTCCTCTGAAGTTTCTGCCATGTGGGCAGTCCCCTCTCTCTTGAGGCCTCAGACTTTAAAGTCACTACTTGGGAGCTTCTCCTCCCCATTTTACCCCCACCCACTCCAGTCCCTTGACCCTGAGACCCAATTCTTGTTCCCCTTGAGGACCAGACAGCCCCCTTCTGGCACAGGGCTCCGCTGACCCAAGGCCCAAGCATTCCTTTGGGTTTGGAGTGTCTCGGGCCAGCTGGCACCCCCTGGTTTTGGCTCGGCCTTAACCCCTTGTTCCAAACTGTTATACCCGCTTCCTTCACCCCACAGGAAGGTTATGATTTAATCAAGAGCATCCAACCATCAGGAATTGGCTCTGGGAGAGGCAGGAGAGAGGGAAGAGTCTGGGCCCCTCTGTGGAACGGAGTGGAGCCATGGGTGGGGGGCTGATTTAATCTCAGCAGGAACTGCCCTGCCCACCCGCTTCCCCTCCTCTGAGCCTGGATCTGAGGAGCCAGGAGGGAAGCCCAAAGGTAAACATAAGTGGTGTGCTCTGCCTTGCTTCCCTCCTCCCTTCACGTTGCTGCTGTGAGCGGGTGGCAAGGCACAGGCCCGGTAGGTGTCTGAGGGCCCGCTGGCTCCTGACTCACTCTCGGGGGGCTGGTTCCTGACTCACTCTCGGGGCTTCCCCTACACCGTGGTTTTCCTGTCAGCAGCTGATTCACTCTGTGCAGACATGGAGAAGCCACTGAGGGGAGGAAGGAGGCCAGCATTCTAGTTCTTGAGGTTAGTTCCAGCTCTTCTGTTTACAGGCTGTGGGACCTTCCGTAAGTTCCTTTTCCTCTCTAGTCTTCGCTTCCGTGCTCTGCTGACTCTTTTTCACTTGGCTCGCAGGGGTTCTGTAACCCAGGATCTGGCATTTATAAAGTAGGGCACATGTGAGTGCACACCCGTGTGTGTGTGTGTGTGTGTGTGCGTGCACACACATGTATAACACAAGCTCTCCATGCAGAGTAGAAGTGGATGATTCCTCTCAAACATGTAGTAGTTAGTCTCGCCTCCTCACCTTTGCTTACCTCCCACTGGAGGTACCTACCTTCTGCCTGTCTGCAGATAGGGACATGGTGTAGCATGGTGGTGAAGAGTTGGACTTGGAGCCAGAAACTTGGCCCTGCCCATTCCTAGCTATGTGACCTTTTCTGAGCCTCAGTTTCTGAATCTGAAAATTGGGATGATAATTATAACTACCTCTTTGTGGGGTGTGAGATAAAACAAAGAGTACATGTGAGGCTTAGCAACTCTCTACCTAGCTCACAGTGAATGCTCCATAAATGTGAGCGGTTGTTCTTTGCCGCCTCTGGCCCGTCTTTCAAAGCTTGTACCAGGCTGCTTCTCAGACCTCCAGAACATTCTTCAGAGCACCTGCCTTCTGCATGGGCCTTCTGGGCCTCTCCAATGTAGGTGTGTACCTGCCACAAGATGCTAATCATTTCCGGCCGTGGTGATCCCTGGCTCTTTGTGGGGGTAGCTGGATTTCCCCACCTTGACTCTAAGCTTCCTGAGGGGGGAGGTAGGTAGGTCTGAATGTCAATGGCAGATTTTCTCCATACCCGCTCTGTTCCCTCCCCCCTCTCTCCTCTGTGTTCGTCTGTACCGAGTACTTCCCTCTTTGCTGCTGTTTTGTGTCACATGGAGTGTCTCCGTGAACCTTCCCAGGCAGGGACTCCCCTGTGCATTTCTGTGTCCTTGACTCCTGGCTCAAGGCTGGCACACAGCAGGCACTCAGGAAACGATGGTCAAATGAATACATAAGTGATTCTCTTCGGGGTGGCCCCCCAGGACCCAGCTTGGTGCCAGATCTTCTATGACTCCTTGGCAAAGGCGGAGCCAGGAAGCAGAGTCCGATACCCCTGTCTTGCCTTCAGTCCCGCCCGCCTGGCTCCTGGAAGCTGGATCCAGGCAGACGGAAATGATCTGCCAGCCCGGGATTGCTTCACTTGGGGCTCCGGCTTTCCTGGTGAGCCCTGCCTTCCCCATCCTGAGAAACAGCTGGACTTTCTCAAGCCCCAGCCTGGTGAGGGGCCACTCTGGCCCTTAGTGAACCCTGACTCAGCCAGAAAAGGCACCTTCAAGTCAGCAGTTATTTGAAGAAAGTGCTGCTACTGCCCTGTGAGGGCCCAGGCTCAGGGCCCGCGGGAATGGGCAGGGGCCACCCAGGAGGCCTGCCCCTGATATTATCTCTCCAGACCACCAGCTGGGAAGCTCTGGGAAGCACCTCCACTCTTTCCTCCAGCTTCTTTCCCTGCAGTGGGGCTTCTGCCCCTTCTTTGGGCTCCACCCTTAACTCCCCGATGTGTTGAGGAGTGATCCAGGGTAGAAGTTGTTGAGAATTATGGGCCTAGGCTCATAGAGCTGATGCAGAGAAGTAGACAGTGCTGGAGGCTGGGCGTTCGGAAGCCTGGCTTCAAATCCTGGCTCTACTGTGACTTTTTCCAGGGAGGTTATACTCTAGGCTGGTTTTCTTACTCCTCAGGCAGCGAATGCCCTGGAAACCTGCCTGGGGTCCAGCTGGGTTTCGCCCCGGAGAGTGAGGAAAGAACCATAGGCAATGTCGTGGACTCTGGAACCAAACTGCCTGAGAATGATTCCCATCTCTGCTATTTACCTGCTGGCTGTGGCCTTAGGCAAGTGTCTTAACCTTTCTGTGCATCAGTTTCGGCATCTAAAATGGAGATGATAATAGTTCTTACCTCGCAGTGTTGAGAATGATATGAATGAATGTATGTGAAGCATTTATGAGTGTGCCTGGCACAGAGAAGTGCTGTATATGTACAAGCTGTTTTTGATGGTGTTGCGATTATTAATAGGAAGCAAGATTTAAATCTTTGAGGGCAGGAGAGCTTCGTGAATAGCTTGAGTCTGAGGATCAGGAGACCTGAGTTCTGATTCCAATTCATCCTTTACTTGCCATGTGACCTCAGGCAACTTACAAACTTGTTGGGCTGCAAAAATATAACTATTACCCTGCATTTGGTCCATTTGGCATTTGTAAGCAAGGCACGTGCGATGTCACAGAGAGCAGTTGCAGAGTTTAGTTTGGTGAGAGGACTTCCTGGTGCCCGGCCTGGGCTCCTGCCCTGAGCAGCCACTGTAGGTGGGCAGGTCCCAGTGCTGCCATGGAGACACTTCAGACACAGAATGGCAGAGCTGTTTCCCTGACTGTACTCAACAAGGCCAGAAAGTAGATGAATCATTTACATATACACATCCTCACGGGATTATGTAGATCAGATTACAGACCTTTATTTTTCTTTTACTTTCCTCTAATTTCTGAATCTTCTGTAGCGAGCCTATATTTTATGCTTAAGAAAGAACATATTTATACAATAAAGCTATCAAAAAACTTACTAAACATATTTAAACACAAATGCGTTAGACGAACTTGGGATCACATTGAGCTTTTTGTTGTTGTTAATAAAGCATGTTTTTTTCAAAGGGGGGTGGGGTATTGGTTTGAAGTGAATTATCAGTTTGTCTAGCCTCAAAAGATCGAGGGAATGTCTATGGAGGGAGTGGCTATGACCACTAGCCTCAGAGCCTGGGAGACCAGTCTGATATAAATGGGGGTGTCGTCCAGCTTCCATTGTGGTGGACACACCCTCTGTGCTGCATGGTGTTTAGAAAGCTTTTCAATAAGCTTTTCAACAGTCCATGACACCAATGGGTTTAATTTCCTCATGCTGAAAATAGGGAAAGTAATATCTAATTCGGGGGTGGGGAGGAAGCTGTGAGAGTTGAAGGAGCTTAACACATGTTGAGGATTAGTGGGAACCCCTTTTCTCCTTTTACATTTAGAATCAACTGAAAAGAAAGCAGTTGACAAAGATGGAGCTCCAGACATTGGCATCGTTACTGAGAAGGCCGGCTGGAGAACATAGCTTTAGATCTGGAGCCCAGAGTTACTAACCATCTGCTCTGGCACTAGCAGAGTTATCTGTCCGGGCAGAGGTAGCGTTGGAAAGGGGCCAGCCACCCTGCAGAGCACAGTCCAGAGAGAACACTCCCTGCAGGTAGCTTGGCTCTGCCTAAGGCTGGGCCCTACTGAGCATGCCCCGTCTTCCAGACGAACCAATCAGATAAGCCACTGTTGGTCCAGGCAATGAAGGGGGCACGAAGGGGAGGAGTGAGCAAGGCCAGAAGTGTTCCTTCCATAGAGGTCCCTTGTCATGGAAATAAGTGGAAAGGGAAATATATGTTCCTCTCATAAATGTAAGGCACTTTGAATGATGTCTCATATGTGGTAAGCACTCAATAACTGTTCATTTGTGGTTGCTGATAATGATAACAATCAGTAATTCCACTGTCTTAAGAGATGGAATATTAGAATGTTGCAATGGGGCCGGATGAAACGTCTTCCTCTACAGAGGAAATAGAAACTCAACAGGAGTGGGGAGGATTAATTTGTAAGAGGTTCCATGATGAGTAAATGGTTAGGCTTTAGGTCACTGTTGGTCACCTAGACAACGACCTCTCTGAACCTCTGGCCTCTCTGCAGTGGAGATGTAACTGGGACAGAGAGGATGTGTTATCTACTCTGGCACTGGGCATTTAGAGGTTCTCCAAAAGCCTCTCTGATTTTCTTTCTGCCACAAACCCTGTCCTGGCAGGGTCTAGCAGATTCCTTTTATGCTAGGAGACTCTATAGCATGGTGTCATCCTTCTCAAACTTTGTGCATATCAGAAATCACCCCCTGGAGTAGTGGGGAGGGCAGCAAGCTGCCTGTAAGGAACCACTGGGGTTGTGCTTACAGCTTGGGCTTCTTCCAAGACCTAGGTATGGGCCGGCTCTTCCACTATCTGCTCATCTTAGGGCAAGTTTCTCAACCTCTCAGAGCCTTGGTTTTCTTATCTGTGAAGTGGAGAATGATAATTGTACCTCTCTCATGGGCTTACATGAGGATTTAATCAGATAATGGTTGTAAGTAAAATGCTAAGTGGTGGGCTCAGCTCGGAATGCACCCTCCAAACAAGTCAGAGGATAAGTATGATCATGATAAACAAAGGCTGCTCCTGCTACTCCTTTGGAGGACTGACAGAGTCTTCTTCTCCAAAGACAGGTTCCTGTTCTGGAGTGAAGGAGATTTCTAGGGCTGCTTGGAGCTCCAAAGGGTCAGGAGGGCCATAGGCCTTTGTCGGCTTAGTCCTTGATCAGACTGTGTGAGCCCTGCCTAGACCTGAGTGCTCTTGACTTAAAGTTGAGGGCCAGAATGGGTGCTTGTGACTAGATTAACAGGATCATGCTCTTTTAAGTGGCTCTAGAGTTCATTGAGTCAGCCTGCTTTCTCAGTCTGGACAACATCCAGCCTTTGCTTACATACCTCAAGGCTTAGAGAGCTTACTACCTTTCCACTCTGGACAGATTTCTTTAAAAATATGGTATAGAATTTGAGAAAACCCACCCTCCCTTAGCTTCCGCTTGTTGATCATGCTTGTTTTCTTGATCATGCTTGTTGGGAACACGTGGAATGTGAACACTCCCTAAGGGGACCAAGTCTTCTTTGTAGCCAGGGTTGCCCCAAGCCACTGATTCTGATGTAGGAAAGAGATGTTTCTGTCAACATTTTAAAAAAACTTCATCTCTGTCTGAACCAAATAGGCACTTAAAAAAAAAGATAACTTTCTAATTATTGAGAAATAGTTTTTGTGGGAAAATTGGGAGGGTAAAGAACAGATGCAAAGGAGGAAACTACCGTTCAGAGATAAGTAGTATGAACAGTGTGGTGTACACGCGCGCACACACATGATTGAGATCATACCGTATGAACCACTTCCTGTGCTGCTGCGTTTTCAGTTGACATTGTAAGGGAGGATTTTTCCATGTTATTTTGTAATCTTCCACAGCATGTCTCCCTGCTCCATAGCATGGCACCACATGGACCTACTGTGACCCAGCTGAGTGATCCCCTGCTGTTGCACATTTAGGTTGTTTTGAATTATTCATTAGTATCCACATTGCTACAGTGACCACCTTGTCCAGACATATACTTTGTGCTCAGTTCACAGAGCGAATTCCTAGAAGTGGCTTTCCAGTGAGGTGGTTTTTAAACTCACGGCCTGAGGGCCATGTTCTCAAGGAAAAGCTTTCCCTGTTACCAACCAGAATGTGCACCCACATTTAGTCCAGCCCCCCTCGGGGGAGGGACAGACTGTGCCCCTCAGTACTAGTTAGCAGAGCCCCCAAAGCAAGGAGGGGGCAGGCTCTTTGCGGGGTGTGTGTGCGCGCACGCACATGCATGCATGCACGTGTGTGTGAAAGAGACAGAAAGAGAGATGTAGGGGAGCTTTTTCTCTTTGACTGTAGACTGACTTTTGACCCTCCTCTCCTGGAGCCACTGGTGTCATTAACTAATTATGGGATCTCGTTACTATTTAATGACCTCTCTCCATTGTGACTCCTTCCTCCCCCAGCAGCCTTCTGGGAGCCAGGAAATGGGGAGATGAGTCTGTGGGAGGAAGTTTCTCTGGAGTGGGAGGTGGGTCATGGAGTGGTACAGCGCTTCTCAAACTCTGACATAGGCCTGTCTCCTGGAGTAGTCGTTAAAGCATGGGTCGTACCTCCAGAGTTTCTGATTCTGTTGGTCTGGGGTACAGCCTGGGAATGTGTATTCCCAACATGTTTCCAGGAGATGCTGCTGCTGCTGGTATGGGACCATACTTTGAGAACCAGTGGAGTAGTGGAATGGGACAGGGGCTGCTGTGTGGTGAATTTCAGCTCCTGGTGCTGCCGACAGTAGGAACCCTGCCCTGTTCGATAAAGGCTCAAGTGAGGCCTGAATTTGCCTTTCCCTGCCCCCACCTCATTACCCATCTCCAATATGTGCAATGTATATTTTTATACACAGGAGGATAAGAGGATTATCACCACCCCTATTTTATAGACAAGAAAACTGAGGCTCTGACAGGCCATCTGACATGTCCCAGGGTGCCCTGAGAGTTGGCAGGAGCATTGATAACCAGAACTCTGGCCCTGTCACCTCTCTCTGCTTCCCCCGTGCAGGTCTCATGCAGGAGCAGATGTGCCTTCCTTGGACATTGTTCCTGCCCCTGGAGACCCTGAGTGAGGGGGCTGGGAAGGCAGGTTTCCTGCTCACCGCCTCCGAGCCAGGGTCTTGCTCTGCTTCTGCCCACCATTAGCTGTTCAGTAATGTGATCTTTTTCCAAGATCTAGTGTCCTCCAGCCAGTTTATGTTCCCAGTTACTGTTCTGGGCAGGTTTTCCGGGAGCCTGGAAACTTTCTCCTGCTGAGCTTGGGAGCTGCCTGGCAGGCACAGCAGAGGGGGAGGAGAGAACCCTCATCTGTTGAGCATCTAATGTGTGTCAGGCCCTGCCCTGGGCACTTTGCAGCCATAATGTCAGGTCATCTTCCCACCAGCCCCCCGCCCCAAGTAGAGGTTATCATCAGCCCCCCTTTATAGATGAAGAAACTTAAGAGTCCCGGAGCTGAAATTACTTGCTCAAGGTCACAGCTGAAAGGGGCAGAGCTGGACTTTTAATCTCAAGCTTCAAGGCTGGGTCCCCTGGTCTGCAGTGGCCATGGGTTCTGGACAGAAGGACCTGGGATGTGGGGATGGCGGCCTGGGCTCCCCACTCACCACCTATGCAAAGGGGGCAAGGCTCCCCTGGGATTTGGGGTCTTGCAGTGGGAAGGCCCTGGCCTAGCCATCAGGAGACCCAGTTCAAATCGAGCCCTGCTGCCACCTGGCTGTGTGACCTTGGGCAAGTCGTTTATTCCCCTGCTTGAGGTGTCTGGGTCCTATTTCTCATAATGATGCCCTTATACTTTATAGCTTTTAGCAGTGGACATTTTCTCACATACTTAGTCCTGCAAGCCTCCCAGCACCTTGTGAAATATGCAGTGAGGGTATTATTACCGAGCGCATTTTATAGATGATGACAGAGGCTGTGAGCGAGATGCCCAGGATCCTACAGCTAAGGAGGTGCTAGAGCCAGGTCCTGAATCTGTGTTGTCTTTGCTTCCCACCCTGAGCCTGTTCTCTCACTCAACCCTGCCTCCCAAGTAAGTAGGAAGAACTCTGGGCTTCTCGCTGCTCTCAGCTTCAGTTGGGCTCAGGGGTCTTGGGAGCGAGGGGCCCAAATCTCCAGGAAAGGCTGGCCTGAGGTCCTCCCTCGGGGCCAGGAACCAGGAAGATAGTGTGGCCCAGGCCATCCCTGCTACCTGCTGCTGCCCAGGCCTGGGCATTTGAGACCTGAGTGGTGTGGGGAAGAGGGGTCCGGCCCAGCTCCCCACTCCCAGCTCAACCCCTAGCTTTCCCTGGGAACTGTGCTTGCCTTCCAAATGCAGAGTATAGGATTTTCCAGGCTCTCAGGCCTTGGCACCCAGGCCCTGTGGTTTCGCCTGAGTGCCCCCGCCTCCTCCCCTGCGTCCTGGCCTGACTGAGTCTTCCTCATTCTTCTAAGCCCAGCTCCAGCCACCATCTTCCTTCAGGGAAGACTTGGTGCCCTGGCCAAGCCAACTCAACTGTCTCAGGTCTGTCCAGTGAAGGAACTGGCTAATCAGGTTGGTTAACTCCCCAGTGAGGCCATGAGAGCAGAGGCTGTGACTGCGGTGAGTCTGGGACCCCCTTGGGGTCTGTCAGGCTAGCAGGGCTCAGAGCCCTGGGTCTGCCTAGGCTGGGGAAAGCTGATCTCTCCAGGGTGGGCCTCAGACCTGTGACTCTTATACTTTGTAACCCTGAGCAAGTCACTTATCTTCTGTGACCTCTGGCTTCCTTCTCCTAAAAAATATGAGATAAAGTGTGCAAAACAACTACTGTTGACAGCTGGTGGGTTCCAGGCGCTCAGGAAATGCCGATCCAGCCCCTCCCACCTCCACCCGCCCATTCCCCTTGAGTCGGGGCATCTGGCTGGGCCTTGGTCTAAAGACTGAACTCTGTCTGCTCTAGCTAGGATTGGGCGGAGGGACAGAATCAGCTCCAAGCTTGCCCCGCCAGTTCCAAGCTGTGACGTCGGGCATAGTACCTCTCTGAGCCTCGGTTTCCAGATCAGTAGAAGGGAATCTGTATATCTCCTGTGTTCTCAGGATCACGCAGGGCTTCCTGGTAGAGCTGGATGAGTAGGGTTGGGAATCCAGGTGACCCAAAGCCCCAAGTGTCCCTTCTGAGTTAAAGACCCAGGAGCCTGGAGTCTGGCCAGTAGGGATTCATTTACATATCCATTTTCCTACTGCAAAGCAAACAGTCCCCTTTCCCTCTGGACACCCAGAGGTTCGCCAGGCTGTTATGCTCTTGGCTCTAGGTCCGGCATGCTGGGCCCACCCCCTAGGAAAGCAGCCTTTCTTGGAGCTTCTTTATTTTGTGCAGCCTGGAGACCAGGCCTGAGGCCCTGCCTGACTCTCAGACCAGGGTGGTGTCACCACCGGTGCCCATGCTAAAAACTCTTGGAACCCAGTGCCTGGCCCCCAGAATCCCATGCCAGACTCCTTCCTATAGCACCAAGCACCTTTCCTTTCCATTTCTGTCTTCTGTCTGTCTGTACACCCCCCTCCTCCCAAGTCACCGTGGCCGGGAACCTCTCACGGTGATGATAATCACGACGCTTCCCTTTATTTGTGCTAGAGCATTTTCCTCAAGCCTCACAACTCCCTGTGAGGTAGGAATGAACTGTGATCCCAGAGCGGGAAGGGCACTTGTCCAGGCCTCTCCAGTCACCCCCATTCTCCAACTCTCAGCAGTGCTCACTCACCATCTTGGCTAAATGTTGCCTCTCCGGGTCATGCCCCTCTCTCCCGTGTGGGAAGCAAGCAGGTTGAGAGGAGGTGAGGGTGGCAGAGACTCCAGGGTCTCCAGGGCAGGGGGTCCTGGGTTTCTGCCCTGCTTTAGGGCCTGGTGTAGGGACCATTCCCATTGTACAGAAAGGGGAGCTGAGGTTTAGGGAAGGGGAGTGATGACCAGGGAGAGCCGGCTGGACATGGTTCCTTTCTTCTTTCCTCCCCAGGGCTCTGAGGGCTCCCATGGGGGGGACCCATGGGGCTGTTTGTGACCTGGGTATTCCTTTTGACTTCACTGCTGCTGGCTGAGGTCAGATCCCTCTCCCTGCTTCAGCTCCCTGAGGGGCCCGCAGGTGAGTCCAGAGCCCTTCTGAGTTAAAGACCCAGCCTTCTCAGGAATCTCAGCGAGGGGTTCTGTCTGAGGCCCACCCCCACAGTGCTCAGCAGAAACTGGGGGAGGCCGGGAGGGGAGAGGCTGGACCATAGCTGATGGCTGGTGTGTGGGAGGTGGGGGTGGGGGAAGGGGACCAGAAGGCCCTGGGCCCTCCACTTCTCTTGGCTACAGACAAGGGTGAGGATAAGTGTTTGGGGTGGTCTGGGATGCGGATCTGGGCTGGCTGCCAGGGTGGGATCCTGCCTGGGTCAGCAGGGCTGCATTCCTGGGCAGGTTCTGCCTTAGGCTCCCCTGAGGATTTTCCATGGAAACCGGAGAGGGCTCTGGATGCACAGGAGGCTCCCTTCACCTGGGATCTGTCTTTCTCTCCCTCTCTTTCTGTCATTCTCTGTCTCTTTTTCCTTATTTCTTTGTTTCTGCTTCTCTCACTCTCTCCAACCCATCCTTTCTCTCTTTTTAGCCCCCACCAACAAGCCCCCCCCCCACACCACCACCACTAGGCTCCCTCTGAAGCCACAGCATCTCTGGAGGGTCTAGCAGGTGCTGGGGCCTGAAGCCACTGGCTAAGTCCAGGCTGAGTGGGCCGGAGCTGCCCAGGCTCAGCTCCTTGGCAATCCCAGAGGACCAGAGAGGCCTGGGGCCCTCTCTTCCTAGGCAGAGAGCCCTGACAGGTAGTGCTGGTCTCCTGTTACCACTTTCCTGCCCCAATTGCCAGGTGTCTGGTTAAATGGCCACCGCCCTCCCTGGGAACCGGGATTTGGGCTCTATGCACCATGTAGAAGGTTCAGCCCTTCATCCCAGCCTCAGAGGGCCTGCAACCCTTCAGTAGACTGTGGAAATGGATTTCTTCGGGCCACTCCTCCCTGGTACTGGGCGCCCACTGTGGGGAAGCCTGGCTAGGCTGGAGCCGGGGCCTGTATGCTGGGTGAGGTTGCCCTGGATGCTCTGGATATTTGGAGTATCTCAGGATGTGTGAGGGACGGACATGAGAGATGGTCTTAGAAACTGAGAAACAGGGGAGAGGGGAACTCGGAGGAAGCCATCGACAGAGACAGAAACATATACAGAAGGCAAGAGACAGGTAAGGGGGGAGATTGGAAGGACAGAGGGTGACGCCTAGAGAACCCTGCCCTGTCCTCTCCCCACCTGGGCCTCAGCCCGGAAGACTGCCTCCCACCTACCTTCAGAGTTAGGGTCGCCCCCCTCTTTTCTGTGTTTTCACCCAAGGACCCATGAAGAGAGAAGTCTCGTATCTGTGTGTGCAGCACTTTGTCTCTACTGTGTCTCAGTCACTGTCCCCTCTCTCTTTCTCTTCATCAAATGCCCCTAAAGCCTAAGTGACTCTCGAGTCTAGGGAGGGAGGAAGTATTAGCGCATTTTACAGATGAAGGAACTGAGGCTCAGAAAGTTTAAGTGACAATTAAGGTGGACAGAGGCAGGGTTTGAACCCATTTCCATCCGATGCCCACCCTTAACTACTCATGCCAAAATAATTAGGACTGCCAGATGGTGCTCTGTGAGAGTCTGTGCAGGAGAGTGTTCTGGGAAGGTTGCCTGGAGGAGGTGGCATCTCAGCAGTCCCATCTCTTCCTTCCTGAGCCAGTGCCTGGGGAAGGTATGTCGTGACTAAAGAGCCTGCCTACTGCCATGTGGGATCTCTGATTAGCCTCCCCCCTCCTTCCTAATCACCCTGCTGTGGGCCCACACTTGGTACCCAGCCTCAGTCTCTTAAGAGCCCCAGCTCTGGCCCGGATGTTAACCCTTTGTTAGCCACCTGCCCCCATTTGGCCAGTCCCTGGGATGGGTGTGCAGGCATGTCCCTGGTGCCTAGTGCAGCCACAGAATGTCTTCAGTTGGTTGGGTTTGGAGGCTGGGCAGTGAAATTCAATGTAGGCTGGGGCTTGATGAGGTTATTTTAGTTACCTATCATTTATAACATTTCTGCAGTCGGCAGCATGACCATAAAGTGTAAGAGCTTTAGGTTAAACTGTTGGATTTCAACTCCGAGCTCCATTAGCTGTAAACTCGGGCCTTGGATCTTGAGTCTTAGTGTCTTCAACTGTAAAATGGAGTTAAAAGCATTGCTTATTTCATAAGGTAGTTACAAGGATAACCTGAGCCACACGAAGCGCTTAGCACAATCTCTAGCAAGTAGTAATGGTGAAAATGTTAGCTTTTATTGTTAAATACTGGACTCTACGTTCTAAACAGCCCATCTTGTCCCTTAAAGGGAGAGCTGGAGGCTGGGTGGAATCATCGTGCTGCCTTATGGCCATGTTGGTGTATAATCGCTCATTTTCGTGTCTGTGATCCTTCAGACTGAGCACTTCCTGGGGGCAGAGATGGGTTTAATGGGTCCATTTCCGGTGTCCAGCCTAGGACCCACCCAGAGTGGAGATTCAATGAACTGCAATGGGCAATGGCTCAGGTCAGAAACTGTGAGCAGAGGACAGCCACCGGGGAGCTCCCTGGGATGGCAGCCCCTCCGGCCTTCCACGGTGGCAAGCAGTATTACCAAGTAGGGAGGACCTTTGGCTCGAGAGTCAGAGGGTCTGGAGTGCAAAGCTCAGCTGGACCACTGTCCTTGGTGTGACCAGGACAAGTACCACCACCTCCTTGAGCCCCAGAGGTCCTGCTTATAAAACAGGGATGGTGCTCTCCACTGGGCAGGGTGGCATGGGGTTAAATGAGATAAGATGAGTGAAACACCACTCCCATGGGAGTGCTTTCCCATACATTTGTCTCATTCATCAGTCTGCCCTCTGCTCAACTTTGTTCCAAGTCCTTGGGTGATGGTAACCTTTCTGGGGCAGTTTATAGGAACCTGTGTGTGTCTCGCATCTCAAGGGACAGCCTTAGGCATACTTTTCTCCTGCCCATGTGAAGAGGGTATTCTGCCTAATATGACCTCTTCCCAGAGTCTTCCGTCTCTGCCATGCTCACAGCCTGGGGTTTGGCAAGCTGATTCTGCCGTCTTCCTGGACAAGCCTTGATATCCCTGTTTTATAGACGAGACTCAGAGTGTGTAGGCAACTTGCCAAAGGTCACATGGCTCTAAGAAATGGAATTAGAATTAGGTCTCTCAATTCAAAGTCCAAACTATGATCTGGTTCATGGTGCCTCCTGCTGTGGGGCTGGAGAGGGGTCTTTGGAAGGTAGCTGATTCTTGAGAGCCCACCTGGGCATCTGGGTCCTCTTGTTAGGGCCCCTGGAATCTGGGACCTCTGGACAGCCTCTTATCTTCCTAAATAATCCTCTAACTTAGGGCTTCCCAACCAATGTGCCCAAAAGGGTTACAGATGTGTTGAGCTATCAACTTAGCCCTTGGGGACAGAGAGCCCTGGGCTGGTCACCTCAGACCAGGCTCAGTCTTGTCTCTCCACCCCAGTATGCTGACAAATATGTATACTTATCTGTGTGTATCATGATGTGAAACAGGTTGGGAAGCACCGATGGCTCTAACCAATCCCCTCCCTGTCCCCACCATGTATACTAAACACACATTTTCCCTAGAGGGATGGCGCTTCATGGTCCTCTCTTCATCTGGGAAATGAGGACTGAAGTTGATGTTGTCAAAGGCCTTTCTGGTACTGTGAATCTGAGTGTGAGCCTTAGAACTCAGTGTTGGGAGGGAGCAGGGTCTGCATGGGGCTCAAGCAGCTTGCTAAGAGGGCCAAAAACCATCAAGAAAGGGAGCCATGGAGGAGAGACCAGAGGCTATGGCTCTACCTCAGCTTGAGTCTTTGGCTGCATCGGGGGCAGGTGAGGCGGCTGGAAGGCTCCAGGTGTCTGCTCTTCCCCACACTGCATCCTCCATCAGAATGGCCCCCTTCTTCATGCTGAAGGCCTCCAGTCTCATTGCTTGGGTTTTAGATCAAAGCCTGCTGGGAAGGGCCACATCTGTCATCCTCATCAGCCACACCAAAAGAACACCATGGCCAGGTTTGGCAGGGCTGGTCTTTTCCTTCCTGACAAGAAATTAAGAGCCAGACCTCAGAGCTGAGGGAGGATGGGGGATCAGGCAGGCAAACAGAGATGCAGAAGGATGGGGTGGCCAGGCTCCATCACCCACATCATTCCCTTAGGCAGTTGGTAAGGAGGAAGGAGCTCTGGTCTCAAGATAGATCTGAATTTTAATCACTTAGCCACTTTCTAGTGTGGCCTTAGGCAAGCCACTGAACCTCTGAGTCTCAGTTTCTTCATCTGTTAAATGGTGGTAATAATACCTCAGGGGTGGGGTGTTAAAGATTAAATGAAGGACAGTGGGAATGACATGATACAAACTATTAGGTGCTGTCCCTCCTCTGGCACAGTCTCGCCAGGGGTGGCTGCTGCCTGCATTCCTCTGGTACCTCTGGCCCCTTCCCCACATGCCAGGGGTCAGTCCCAGCTCCCAGGTGTTAAGTTCTCAGGAGAATGGGAGCCTGTCATACCAGCTCATGGAATCATATGGCAGGAGCTAGTCCTCATCAGGTCTTGGGTTCCACATCTGTAAGACGAAAAGGAGGCCTTGGGTCTCTAAAATCCTCTGATTTCTGTGAGGGTCCCATCTGGATTTGTTTCTTCCAAGTTGTGATGGTGGGATTTTCTCACTACATTGTGAGCAACTGACAGAGCCCCCAAAGCGCTTTGTGTACCTTATCTCTGTCCTCCCACAATCCTATGAGACAGGGTGCTAGAGTCCCTGTGTTAGAGATAAGATCCTGGGCTCAGAGAGGTGTACTAACTCCTTTGCTCAAGGTCACAACACAGCTAGTAGGAAGCAGAGCTGGGATTCAAACCTAGGTCTTGAAGGAACCTCGAGATTCTAATCATGCCTATAGACTCACCGGTTTCCTGTTGCCCAGAGTAACAGCTTTTTACTTTTGTTTTTCTTTTCTGTTTTAACAACAATAAAAAGTAAGACCAGAGACTGAAAAATAAGATATTGAGGAAGTCAAAAACCCAGCCCCTGGAGTCAGCCAGGGTTTCAGGAAATATATCTCCTGTCACACGTGAAAACAAACACAGCCACCTGTGACCAGCCTCTTTTCATGGGCGATCAGGACAAAGTCCAGAGGACTGGAGAGCCGGGTGGCCAAGAACTGGCTTGCAGGTGGAGTGCCCGGGGACAAGACAAGCTTCCAGGGCGGAGCAGCCAGTCCAGGCTCTCTCACTCTGCGTTGTGCCCAAGCAGGCCGACTGAGCTCCCACGGGATCAGTTGTCCAACTCACCAGACTGGCTGGACCTCCAGGCCTCAGGCAGGCCCTTAGGCATAGCCCGGAGCCTGGGAGACGGAGGTCCCGCCCATGTAAAGGGCAGAGGCCCTCCTTTCTTTGGCAGCTCAGACCGGCTCTGTTTAACTTAACCCCTACCTTCTTGCCCCAGAGCAGCTGTGGTCACCCTCTGGCACAGAGGCCTCCAGACTAGACCTACATCTGGAGGCTGGATCAGGTCCCCCAGAGGGCTTCAGACTGTTGGTCAGGAAACCAACAACTTCCTGATAGTCATTATCGTAATTGGTAGCATTTATTTGACATTTACTGGGTGCCAGGCAATTTATAGATACTAACTCACGTAAGCCTCACCGTAACCCCTTATTAAGTCCATTTTATAGGTGGGAAAGCTGAGGCACAGTGGTGAAGTGATTGCCCAGGGCCACACGACTGGTAAGATGTGGCAAGTTTGGCATTTCAAGCAGGGAGAGTGGGAGGGCGGGCCAGGGTGGCGGCATGGACTAAGCCTACTTGGCAGTAGCTTGACTGCATGTCATTTTCACACCAGTGTGGGGCGGGCGGGTTGAATATCCCCATTCACTGATAAGGAGGCAGCTCTGCAGTGTCTCCCAAGGTTAAGTAGCTGATATGATCCAGGGGAGGGAACCAAGGGTCACTGGGTAACTCTGAGTTCAGGTCTAATACCTCCCTACGCTGAAGGCCCAGTGGGCTGGGACAGGGCAGCGGATGGAGAGAAAAGAGCTCTGGACCCAGAATCTCCAAGTCTCCTACAATACGCTCGGCCCCGATCTTACTGTGTGACCTGCAGGCTCTTGCTCTCTCCAGCTACTTTGAAAAATGCACCAATCTCAAAGGTCTTCTGTACAGCGGACATTGCTCTGCGGTTCATGACTCAGGGGGACTGTGCCTCCAGGAAATCAGGATGGAGCAGAGGTGCCAGGAGCTTTGTGTGAGATTTTCCCTGGCAAGGCCCTGCTGCACCAGGGACCCCAGGTCTGCCTGCACCCCACTTCTAGCAGAGGGATCGGGCCATGCTGGGGATGGAGCAATCTACAGCAGTGGATTTCACACATTAGAACTCCCGGGAGAGATTTAAAAAACTCTGATGCCCAGGCTGTACCCCGGACCAATTAAATCAGCATCTCTGCGAGGGGAGCTGAGGCACCAGCAAGTTTTAGAGCTCTCGGGGTAATTCCAGTGAGCAGTAATGATGGGGTCCACTACTCTAAACAGATGGGGGATGGGGGAAGGAAGAACCTCTCGGTTTTCCAGGGGTTAGTGACCACCCCTTACCAGATGACAACATGTGCCTACGCAACTGTGTGCATCTTTCTTGGGAGACTGTTCACAGCTTCCATGGGCCTTTCTGACCCAAGGGAGGTTGAAATCTGATCTTGGGGGTATCCCCCCAAGCTAGCGATGTCATTTCTAAGGACCAGAAACCTCCAGTTGTAGGATCAAAGTTGGTTTGTCTTATCTTCTGTAAGAAACCTCTCCTTACCTTCCCAGACTCCACCTGCCCCTCTCCTGTCCTACTTCCTGCAAATACATATCAAGTAGTTACTACATACTAGGCACTGTTCTAGGCTCTGAGATACAGGGTGAACGAGACAGACACAGCCCCTCCTCTTAAGGATCCATATTCTAATGGGGGCTCTAGACACACTAGTGAACCAATAAGATAACTACAGTGAATGAGGCATGTGACAGGCTCAGGTGTCAAAGCTGCTGCTCCTAAGAGTCACTGGGGAAGCCCCCCTAAAGATTCTGATGCCTCGGTGGGGCAGAGGCAGGCGGCAGAGCATTGACATGTTTTGACTCTAACGTGCAGCTGGAGGTGAGGCCGGCTGTTCAGGTCAGGTGCTCGGGGAAGGCCTCTGGGAGGAGGTAACTGGAGCTACGGGAGGGAAGGAGCCAGCCTGGGGCTTTGGGGGAGGAGTACCCTTAGAAGAAGGCCGGTGGAAGGTGCAGAGGTGGGCACGAGCCTGCTCTACTGGAAGGACAGGAAAGAGTGGCCTTGTGATCTGGGGAATGTGTGTATGGAAAGGAGGGAGGTGCTGAGGACAGAGAAGGGACAGGACAAGACAGGGCAGAGGAGGCAGGGGCCCCTCCAGCCATATAAGAGCACTAGTTTTATAGCGGCTGCATCATCATTGCAGGGTTGCAGACAGGAGAGAGACAAGGTTTGGTTTTGTAGTTTTCAAAGCCCTTCCTCTGGTCTGGATAACGGGTTGGCAAGGGCAGGGGTGGGACCTGTCACCAGCTAGGGAGCTGTACTGGTCCAGGTGGGAGGTGAGGCGTGGAGCCGGGAGAGGCGCTGGATTGGGCTGTGGGATGAGGGGGGATGAAAAAGAGGGAGCCCTGGCTCTTAGGTGTTGAGTCGGAGCCGGCTGGTGGGCCAGTTGAAGGGCCATCTCTGCCCCTTCCCTGCACCCAGCAGCACATGGAACCCGGGAGCGCCAGTCCCCAGGGACCTCAAGAGCCTTGGTTTGGCATTTCCTAACATGTCCCACGCGGTATTGAGGGCTCTTAAGTGAACAGTGGTTTTCAGTCAGCAGTGTTTATTGCCGGGTTCGGAGTCTGAGTCCTTAATAGCCTAACGTGCAGTGACTCAGGGAGAATCGGTGCTCCACACATTTGGTGACAGCAAAATTTTCTGTTCCTAACAGCACGTCTCCTAGGACTCGTATTCTGAGGAACCGCTCCAGCAAACTCTGCTCTGGTCCTGTCATTGGAGAGGTGAGGAGGTGGGGGCGGGGGGCAGTCACCTGTGCTGGGTCTCAGCTCGCACCTTCTGACTCTGGGTCTAGAGGCGCAATGTGATGGCACCACTCAGCTTCCCCGAGGCCGTGGGGGGCCATCCAGCTTCCAGGGTCAGGCCGGCAGGCTCCTTCCCCACCCGCAGCTGAGGGACAAACCAAATCTCCTCTATAGATGCAAATTCGCAGGGGGCCAACATGGAGAGGGGGTTCTCTTGAAGACACCAACTTCTCCCAGTCCCAGGGGCTCTGGGGAAGGCAAGAGAGGCTGGGCAGCAGGTCCTGGCATTCAGAGCTGACTCAGGGTGCTCACTCTACATGAGGGTGCTCACCCTCGCATGAGGACAGAAGAGGCCGGAGAATAGACTCGGGCAGTGGATCTCGGCCCCGCTTCGGGAGGCTGAGCATTTTAAAGTCCTGGTGTTCTCTGTGGGAGTCCCTCCCCTCCTCTGTCCATGCCTCTGTTCATCTATTCCTCCCTCAACTCCTCTCTCTCTCTATCCCTCCACCCTCCAGGCAGCAACATTTTCTGGGAGCCGATTTTGTTCTCATAAATAATACATAGTCTTTCCCCTCAAGGTATCACACAACCCATAGGGGAGTAGAAAATTACTGTATGGCATTATGAGCTATAATAGTAGCCTCCATTTATTGAAAGCCTGTCTTATGCCAGGCACTTTACCCATGTTCTCTAATTTAACCTCTGGGTAAATCTGCCAAACAGATTTTATTTTCCTCTTTTCCCAGATGAGTGAGGTGAGGCTCAGAGAGGTTAAATCATTTATCCAAGGTCACACAGCTAGGAGGTGATAGAACTGCGTTCAAACCCAGGCGGTCTGATGCCAGAGCCTGTTCTGGGAACTGCCCCAGCATCCGTTGTCAGTGGAAGGAAGCAGAGAGGGAGTGCCCCTAACTAACATGTGAGTTGGTGGGGAGGAGGTGGCTGTGGCAGTGGTGACAAGTCTGGCTGGCGTAGCTGGTTTCCTGGATGAGGGAGATGTCTGAGGTGAGTATTGAAGGAAGAGTAGGAGTTAGTAAAATATTAATATGGTAATCTCACTGTACAGACTGATTTGGCATAAAATTATATATTTGGTCAATTTAAATTACAGTTGCTTGGAAATGGCCAATCCACCTGGTATGAAGTATAACAGAAAATCGGCACCTTCCTACTAGCACTCACACAGCTGTTAGTGACTGTTCCAGAATTTCCCAAATAAGATGTGCTTATTTTGTGGCTGTCAAGACATCCTCACAGGAGAGCATGGGCAGACCCTCCAGTGTTTGCCACAAGTGTACACAAGGAAGCATAACACTGGGAGACATTCTCTTTGTCTGATTTCATCTGCCAATGAAACGGTCACCCTCACTTCTTCTAGAAGTACTGATAAAGACACTTACTGCAACTCCGGCTCATTGAGCCCTGACTATGCCAGGCACTGACCTCGCTATCTCTTTATAACAGGGGGTTCAGTTGGGAGCCCCACTCTACACGTGATGAGAATGAGGCCCCGTGAGTCCCTTCCCTGGGGCCATGCGTTGGCAGAGCTAGGATTTGAACCCTTGTCTGGGGATCCTGTGTCACCACCATTTGATCCCTTACACCAGGGCCGGCAAACTTTTTCCATAAGAGGCCAGACAGTAAAAGTGTTTTAGGCTTTGTGGGCCAAACGGTCTCTGTCGCAACGGCCCCAGTCATCCGTTGCGGTGCCGTAGCAGCTGTGGGCGAGACATAAACCAGGGAGCGTGGCTGTGTGCCAGCACAACTTTATCTGCGGACATTGACATTTGAATTTCACGTGTTACAAAATATTCTTTTAATTTTCCCCAACTATTTAAAAATGTAAGATCTGTCCTTAGCTTGTAAGCCGTACAAAAAGTAGGTGACAGATTGAATTCGATCCACAGGCCTCGTTGGCCGCCCCCTGCCCTACTGCAGCCCTTGTTGCCGTCTCCTGGGCGAGACTGAAGCTCAGACTCCTCGCATGGGCAGGCGGAGCTAGGAAGTAACTGGTTCCACCTGTGGGGACTCCTCGAGGCTTGGTGGTGGCGGTGGGCTCCGTAAAGTTGGTGCCACACCCTATCCTGGGACGAGGCGGGCATGTTCCCAGCCTGAGCTGACCCCTGCCCTTTGTGGAACTGTCCATCTTCTGCTGAGTGTAGAGAAGGTTGTTGAACCCCTGCTCTCTGGCTGTGAGGGGGAAATGTCTGCTTTTGCAAGCACCTCCTACCCCTTCCTCCCAACCTGCAACTTGTACCCTCTCTGACTCTGGCCCCTCTGATAAACTCATGTCCACAAGACACCAACTGTGAAAAAAAAAACCCAAATTTTTGGCCCACATGCGCTGGAGCTGCTTGCCCCAGGCTCTGATTCTCAGCATCATCTCCTCCCTCAGGTGATTCCTGTGTAGGCTCGGGGCCCGTCCCGATTGGCCAAGCTGCCTGCCCATCATGGGGCTGCCTGGCTCCGGTTTCCTCATCTGAACCCACCCAGCTGCACCCTGGAGAGGAGGGAGTGGCCTCAGGAGCCAGACTCCTTGGCAGTCTATATACTGATGACCTTGGGCATGCTCCTTCACCCCTTTGTGCCTTAGTTTTCTCATATGATGCTAAAGGACTTTGTCCAGTGTTTAGTACAATTTGCATAAGTGACCAAGAAAACAGCAAGGTTGCCTGGGGTCTGGACTATTCAGATACTAGCCCAGCAGCCTCTGTCTGTTTGCCCACCAAACCAGAGCTCCTTTGAGCAGTCACCTGGGTCTTCACTCACTGCTCACTTAGACAACAAAATCCCGGCCATCCCCAGAGATCCCTTTATACAGTTGCGGCCACTCCTGGATGGGAGCACTTCACAGTAGAAAGGTCTTAGGCTCTGGAGCTACCACTGCTTAAGGAGCTATGTGACTTGGGCAAGTTACTGCACCTCCCCGAGTCTGCCCCATCCCTCCCTGGGCTGACAATACCCTCTTCACCTTCCAAGCAGGTTGTGAGGATTAAAGGGGATGACTGATGCCAGTGGCTTCCCGGAATAGGTGCTGTTCACAGGCAGCCCCTCCTTCTTCCTTGGCAGACCTGGTGTTCACTTTTGTCTGAAAGGTGCCTCATTCTGCGAGGCCGCCCTAGAGACCCGGCCTGAGCGGAGGATGTGGGAGCCGGAAAGCGTACAGAGCCGCTTCCCGCACTCTCTGGAACTGTGCAACAGGGCAGGTCTGCTGCAGTTGCCAAAGCCCTGTTTCCACACTTCTCCAGTTTCACAAGAACCAACTGGCACAGCCACTCATGTCTCTGGGCCGCTTGACCGCTAGGACGTCGTTACTGAAGTTCTTCTGGTGAAGCATGACTTATCTATAGGCCACTTGGGCTAAGCTGACGTCAGCTCCTCGGGCCGGGTGTCCTGTGTCATTCACTGGGAGGAGATCCAGCCAGGCGAGTAGGTCCCTGGTAGGAAAGAAAAGCATGCCTCCTTTTATGAGAGGCTCTCATGCTCTTGCTGTTTGTTCCACGAGTTTATCAAGTGCCCCTGGTCTGACAGGCGCTGTCCTGGGAGGGAAGAGAAGAAGGCAGCGGGTCTTCTGTATGCGGACCAGCCCGGCAGCCCTTGCTCTCAGATCTCTGGATCTGCTGACATGGGCGGGGTGGAGGGTATTTTCTCCCCTCCGGGTGGGGTGAGGGAGGCCCTAGGAGTTGCTGAGACCATACTTTCATGGTTCTTGAGTAACCACTGCCTCTGCATTTCTCAGACCCAGACCTTGCACCCTACTAGCCTGGAAGAGCCATTCAGTCTAATCTCCCCGTATAGCACTTGAAATCCCACCCCCAGTGAGTCTGTATTCAGACTTTGCTTCCATGCTACATGCGACAGGGAGCTCACTACCACCCACACAGCCTTTTTCTTCTTTGGTTGGCTTTGCTTCATGTTGTGCCCAAATCTGACCCATAGAAAGGCAGCTAAAGAAAACTTTCTCTAACAGAGGTGTCAGAAAGCTGAAGTGGACCCTTTAGGAGGCGGTGAGCTCTCCCCCTTAACCTGCCTCTCCCCATCACTGTAGGTGTATAAAGGTGAAGCTGATTGATTTTTATGTCCAGAGAAGTATGGAGAGGGGCTCTGTGACCTCCTCATCCTCCTCCACCTACACAGGGCAGTGAAAACGTGACTGGTCTGGTGCCTGCTTCCCTACGCCCCGAGCTTGACTCTGCCCATGCAGCTGTTCCCGGCCAGCTGTCCTGGCCCCAGCTGCCTGTCTCTGTTTTCTTTCACCCCACAGGGCCTGAGGTCGGGCTGTTGTCATTCTTACTTAGGTTGTCTGGCCTTGGGAAGGGTGCAAGGGAAGCCAGCTTTTAGCTTCCCTCTTCCTCACTGAGTCCTGCCCTGGCCTGGGGTCCTTCTGTATAGAGGGACACACACAGCGAGTTCAAACATGGTCTGTGTTGTTACAGAAACATGAGTTATGTCACCAAGGGTGACTATGAAAACTTGGGAACAACCTACATGTTCATTCTTGAGTATTGGTTAAATACTTTATTGTATATCTTTATCTGGGACTTTAACCTGCGGTCTTTTGGGGTTCCAGAATGGGCCTCATGGGGTCTATGAACCCCAGAAATTATTTGCAAAATGCTACCTATTCATGAATTTTCTGGGAAAGTCTGTGACCTCCCCACAAAAAAAATGTTAATAAGTACTAATCAATAATATGGAAATCCACGCAATGTATCAAATTATGTAGAAGAACATTTTATCCACATAAAGAGATGGTATATTGTAGAATGAAAAAAGCAGGCAACAAATCACTCTGTACAATATGAGCCCAGTTTTGTTTAAAACCATTTGTTATACACACGGCCACTGGAAGTATAACTACTAAAATGATGACAATTTTTATCTATGGGGTGAGACAAAAATTTCTGTTGAATTTGTATTTTTTGTATTTGTTGGATGTTCCACAATGCCATGGAGGGCATCCTGGGTCCATTTTCCGAGGAGCTGAACTCTCCTTCTCCCCCAGCAGCTCCCATAGCCCCAGCCCCCTAAACCCAGAAGGGATCTGAAGATGTGTGGGAAAAAACTGGTGGTCTCACCTCTGAGTGTCCACAGTTGTTAGCTCCCTGGCCTCCCGACTTCTACCAGCGTCCATCTGGGCAGGTTTCAGACCCTGAGGTTCTCTTGTACAATTTCCCTCCAGGCGTGGCCCTGGGAGAGTAGCTGATGCAGACCTTAATGGGCAAGCATCAAGCAGCCAAGACTTCCTAGCTGTGTGGCTTTGGGCCAGTCATCCAAGCTCTCTGGACCTCAAGGTGCCGTAAAACGGAACCTCATGTCAGTCAGTACCTAGCTCTTGGGGTTGTTGTAAGGGTGAGCTGGGAGGAGTAGGGGCTGGCGGATGGTGGGTGTCCATCAATTTTGGTTGTCTCCTCCCCTGCCCCACCTTGTCCCTCCTGCCCTGACCTACCTGCCTTTTCCCTTCTCCCCAGGAAACTCCAGGGCCGGCAGGATGGGGTCAGCCTGTATCAAGATCACCAAATACTTTCTCTTCCTCTTCAATTTGCTCTTCTTCGTAAGTATGGCCAGCACCTCCTGACTGCCTGCAACAGGGACTCTTCTGTTGGGGGCACCCCAGCCTGAGACCCTCTGGGGCCTGGTGCCGGTGGTGGGGTGTGTGGGTGGGGGCTGAGGACAGACCATTCTAAATGGAACTGGTGGGGGCAGTGAGGAGATTCCTGGCGTGCGCAGCTGGCTCTGTGGAGCATGCATCCCAAGCTCCCCTAGGGTAGGCAAGAGGAGGCTGGGCTCTGGGCCAAAGCAGAGACACAGCCCCCTTCCCCAGACCCACCCTGGCAGGCCTCACCAGGTCCCTGAGCCAAGGGGACGCCCAGATGTGAGCCCCGGGCACATCTGGAGCTGGTTTTCCTGGGGCCCTGATTTTCCTCTCTGGCCTGGCACCAGCTGACTCCTTCTGCCTTGAGTTGCCAGGAGGATTGTGTGTGTGTGCGTGTGTGTGTGTGTGTAAGTAGGAAGTAGGTGCTTGTGTCTGAGTGTGTGTGAGTGTATGTGAGCGTACAAGTAGGTGTGTGTGAATGTGTGAGAGAGAGTATGTGTATGAGAATGTGTGTGTGAGTGTGCATGTGTGCGAGTGGAACAGTGTGTGTGTGATGGGGTGGGGGAGAGTGGCCTGGAGGGGTCTTCGCACCCCAGGGCGGTGCTGGGGGCTGTCGCTTCTCCATGTTGTTGATTCACCCTAAGCTGTTAAAAATCAGGCTATACAATAGGATGTTTATTATGATCTAATTTTATTTTTAAAAAATTGTACACATACATGAACATTTTTGAGAGGAGAAAAAAAAAATACCTCCGAATGTTAACATTGGATTCCTGGGAATTTTGGTTTTATTCTCTATGCCTCTTTGCATTTTCCAACTTTTCTACAACAGACATGAATTACTTGTAGGAAAAATTGATTTATATTACAAGTTACATAGGATTGTGGAAAGTTTAGAAAGTAAAGAATTATTTTGAATTCCCCTTCATAACTTTAACCAAACACACAGATGCTTACGCGTGTGTTACGGGTACACACAAGCATGTACTGTGTATACACGTGCACACACACATGCACGTGGACAGCCCTGGTGCTGCCCGCCCTGCTGTTGGTCCACCTTGGCCCAGCCTCAGCTCCAGCTCCCTCCTCGAGCACCATGCTGAGGCCCTGGTATGGCTCTGGCCTTCCACTGATGACAGCCAGGCCTAGAAGCCACCCAAGGCCAGGCCCGGGCACCTGGGCTTCCCCAGCTTGGCGGCCAGGCCCCTCCTGGCTGGCTCAGGCTTCTGGAAAGCAGCTGCCCAAGCAGCCGGAGCCTAGCCTTCTCTGGCAGGCACTTGGCTCCCAGGCTGAGGCCAGCTGCAAGGCCAGTGGCCAGAAGTGGAGGACAGGAGATAGGAGTGCAGTGGCTCCATCCTTGGGGGCTCTAGATGGTGACAGGGCTTGGGGTGCAGGGCTGTAGATAGCCCCTCCCCGCCATGCAGTAGGAGGGAGTGGGTAGAGACTTTGTGGAGAAAGGGAGTGAGACTGATGGTTTTGGCCACGGCGTCCTTTCCTGTTCTGCTTCCAGGCTGCCCATGGAGCCAGAGACTGGAAAAGCTTCTCTCTAGCCAGAGCCCTGGGGCTGGTCTTGGGGGCTTGGCTTCTTCCCAGCTGCTCTAGGGGGCTGACAGCAGTCAGGTGTTAACTCCCTGCATGCTGGGGCCCTGCCCAGAATGGCCCATCAGGATAGGGGGCGGGCGGGGGTGGGGGCTTTTATTACAGGAAGGTGAGAGGGAAAGGAGAGAGACGTGTGTTCACTCATTTACCAGATGTGTGTTTGGCACCGCTACATCCAGACCCTATCGGGGGTGCAAGGTTGACACAAACCAGCAGAAGAGCTAGCTGTGGTTTCTGTACTCATGGAGCTTCTGTTCTGGAGGGCGGTGGGCTCCAATCAAATAATTAAATGGATGCTAAAATTGCAGTTGAGGTAGTGCTGGGAATGAGGGATATGGCTCCTAGGGAAGCAGATAATAAGGCATTTGACCTTTTCAGGGCAGTCAGTAAACAGTTCCTGGAGTTATGTGTGGCTGGAGAGAGAGGGATCCGGGCAGCAGGAGCCTAAGTGCAGTGAGGGCGTGGGGCAGAGCATGCCTCTTCAGGGTGCAGGCCATGTGGGCTTCCTGGAATGATTCTGGTCTTTGTTTTACACACAGTGAGAAGCAGTTACATGACTGGACTTGTGGTTTGGAAATATCTCTCTGGCTGCTGTGTGTGCTCACACATGTACATGTGTATACGTGTGCATCCTTGCTTACATCCCTACCTGACCCGAGACTCCCCAGAAAAGTGTCCTAGCAGCTTTCCTCATGACCAAAGTGACCCTGAGTCTGCTTGTGCCGTGGGCATTCTGGGGGAAGGATGCTGACTCCCGGCTGAGCCCTGTGGGGTGATTCTGACAGGGCTGGGGTGATTTTTGTGGGGTGTATGCTTGGTCCTCTGTCTTGGTTCACAGAAGAAGCGGGTACCATGGTGCCTTCCCTGTTCCGGTCAGCCACCTGGCCCAGCCTCCTTCCTGGCTGGCCCCACCCAACGGCCAGGCTGCAGTTATCAGACCGTCAGAGAAACTCCAGGTGGCACCAGGGGCTTTTCCCCGGGTTTCTCTGGGAGAGCCCGGGAGCTCTGCTGGGCCTGTCTGGGCTTTTATTTGGGATTCTATTTGCCCAGAGGGAATTTTCTGTCCCGCTTCCTGCTCCCTTTTTGCAAGGGCATTTCTCCGCCTTGCCTTGCCCTGTGGGTGGGTGCAGGAGGTGGGTGGGGCAGGGACTCTGCCCGGTGTGTCTGAGGTGACAGGAGCAGACTGAGGGCACTTGCTAGTTGTGAGGATCAAGGTGGGGTGGGCAGGGGTTCAGGAGTCTGGGAACTTGACTGCCAGGTCCTGGAAAGCACCCCGCTCCCAGCAAGCTGCAGTCTGAAGTGCCTTCACCTGAGGGTGAACCCTTTGCTTCCCCGGGGTCTCGGTAGCCTTCCTGTCCCCTGAGACTGGCTGTCTAGGCTAAAGCCCAGGACGTACCCCAAGCATCCCTGCAGCTGACGTGCCACCACCTGGCCCAGGTTAATAGTCAGACCTGGCTTTGAGCCGTCGGTGGATGAATATTGGGTGACCTCGAGCAAGGTCCGGGCTTCAGTTTCTCCATCTGTAAAGTGAGGACAATAATGTCCCATCTGCCAAGGAGAGGGGAGGGGACAAGTGAGCTTCTGGAAGACAGTGGCAGGCAAATGCAGGGTGGTCATCACGTCTTCATCCCTGTGGTCATCACCAGCTGCCATCTTGAAGAGACCTAGACTAAGGAAAGGTGAGCGAGGTACTCACTTCCAGACCGAAACAGCTCATGCTCTTCCACAGTGGGGCTCCATTCCTTTTCAAAAAAAAAGAAGGAAAAAAAAATTGGTAATACTGAGCCTGTTTTCAAAGTTTGATATTTTGTTCATCGTGGATTTTTTCCATTAATTTTGATTTTTTTTTTAAATAAATAATTGCTGCAAACTCTTATTTATCTTGGTTACTGAGTTTTTTGGTAGCCACTTAATGTTTGCACCCAAAGCAAGTGCCCCATTTGCCTTCCTCAGAGTTCCAGGACTTTAATGTCTGGATTTTAATGACACTAAACCAGGGCCGATGGAGATCTTGGGTTAGGGTGCTCGCCCCAGGCTGCAGGCGTTATGGGCAGCTGCTGGCCCTGCAGCAGAGGCCGTGGGATAACGGCTGAGGTGGGAACCCAGTGCTGGCGGTGGTAGAGGTGGTGATCTGCTGGGACCTTCAAGATGGATTATCCTCCAGGTGGGCTTAGGCCAGGTCCCAGGTAAAGACCAACCTTGTGGGGTGATGCGGCACCCCCACGCCCAGGGGAGCCTGTGCTTTTGTCCAGGCTGCAGGTACTTCTCCAGCCTTAGCTGGCTTGGTGAGATGGCGAATCTTGGCTGGGGTTCCACCTGGGAAGGTGGGCTTAGGTCGCAGGCCCACCCTGGTGGAAGAGAGAGAAGCAAGGAATTCCTGGGCCTATGCCAGCTGCCCCCCACTTCTTTGCCTTTCTACTCCTGTATTTACAGTTGGGTCCATGAACTCATTCATTCCCTGAGTCCTTAGCCCCTGGTGCTCCAGGCTCTTCAGGGCTACGAGCTACCCTGCTCTCTGGGAGCGCATGGTCTAACCAGAGAGACACACATGGTAGTTAAATCCAGCAGAATAGCTATTCAGAAGGGTCCCACGGTAGCTGCCACGAAGTAGGGGCGCCTTGGTGGTCCTGGGGGAGTCAAGAAGGCTCCTGCGGAAGGTGGCCTTGGAGTCGAGCTCTAGAGGACAAGTTGGGCTCTGATGTTCGAGTCCATGGAGAGTTCTGCCCAGAGCCTGGCTTTTTTGGGATGCCCCCGCCCCCCGCCCCTGAGCTGGCTGGAGTGGAGGGGGCGACCACTGAACATGGGAAGGGCCAGGAGATAAGGAAGGGGCTACCCCTGGCAGGAGGCTGTGCCCCACAGAGCCGGTAGACTCAGTTTGACCACACATGGGCATGGGGTGGGGAGACTGGGGGCAGGAGGGACTCCCCACACACGTTCCTCCTGTCTGGATTGCTGGGGTTCACTGGGACTTGGGGTTTGGGGCCTGAGCCTACTCTGACATCCCCAGAGGTGGCTCTCTCATGTCCCCCTGGCCTGGGCTACAGGGACAGCTGGGCAGGGTTCTCTCACCCCGCCTGCTCCCAGGGCCCCCATTAACTGCCCCCTTCTCTTCCAGATCCTGGGCGCGATGATCCTGGGCTTCGGGGTGTGGATCCTGGCTGACAAGAGCAGTTTCATCTTTGTCCTGCGTAAGGAACCCTCTGCTTGCCCTGCCCTGCTGGGTCTGGAGGGAGGGCCAGGCTGGGGCCAGGGCTGCACCCACCAGGACTTCAGCCTCAGTGCTGCTGGTCACTCTTGCAGCTGCCCTCTGGGCCCTGCCCAGGCCCTGCTGCTGACCTCTGTGGGGGGTTCTGGAAGGAATTCTCTCTCCCTCCCCAAACAAGGCGGCTGTTGTCTGAAGAACACTGAGGGATGAGGAGGCTTGTTCTCCCATCTTGGCCGCTTTTCTTAGCCCTGACCTTGAGAAAGCATCTTACGTTCTCTGCCCCTCCATTTGCCTGTTAACAGTCTCTCCCCTTCCCAGTTCAGAGATACGTAGGAAAGGGCCAGAAACAACGGATTGTTGGGTGTTGATGAAATGCCTACTGCGTGCCTGGCATTGGCTTAGGTGGGTTGGGCACATGCGCTGAGGAGAAAGATACCAGGCACAGCTTCCACTGTTCTTGTTCACGGGGATAAGGTTTTTGCATGTATAAATTATCTTAATCCCACAACAGCCCTGCGAGGTAGGAACTGTCCTATTCCTGCCTTAATAAATGAGGCTCAGAGAATTTATGTCGCTTGCTCAAGTTCACAGAGCTTTTGAGTGACAGGTGTGGGACTTGAACCCCGAGAGCTTTGGTCCTAAAAGCCACACGTGGTAAGGGAGCCACAACACGGAAGCCCCTTCTCTCACTATTTAGAAGCAGGAAGAAAGAAGCCCCAGGCACTCCTGTCCAGATGATAAGAGCCTTTCCAGTCTACTCACAGTCTCTTCCAGGAAGCCTGCCCAGCTTGCTGCACTGACCTCTCATGGTTGCCCTGTGGTGGGAGGGAGGCCTAGCACATGGCCCCAAGTAGCACAGTGATGCCACTCTCCTCAGCTCACAGTGTCCTTGGCTCACTTCCCCTCCCAGCAGCTGCCGGAGGTAGCAGGTTTGGACTCAGGCCCATGACAGCTGCTTGATTTGAATAAAACAGGAACCAGGGTCTGGTGGGTGATGGAGTAGCCTCACCTGTCACCATGGCCCCAGGGGGCTAGGCCTCCTCCCCTCAGAGGGGAAGAGAGGCGAGGATGATCCACCCTTTGGCCGCACTGATATGGGGTGGGGCTCTCTGTCTTGCCTCCTACTGGGGGGTGGCAGGCTGCACCCCCACTCTGGGGCTAGGACCTGTGATCCTAGGATATTTCCTGTCTCAGCTGGGTGCCTGCATTCCCCACGTCTTCCCAACATGGGATGCATCCCCCTCAGCCCTGACTAGGCCCAGGCTCCCCACTCCTGGGCCATGGTCCACACCCAGCGGGCACTGCACCACAGGGCAGGCTTGAGGCCCACCCTACCCACCGCACTCCTGCCCCCTGCACCCCGCCCTAGGGCTCCAGGAGCCTCCTGCTGCTTCTGCTTCCTCTAGCTTCTCCCCTGTTCAGGTCTGAGAATCTTGAGTTGGCCAGACTTTAGAGGCCCCCTGGTTGCACCCTGAGTGTTTTTTTTTTTTTTTTTTTTTAATAAATACCAGGGTCCCACCCCCATCCTGGGGGATCTGTTTGGTATGAGTGGGAGCCTAGAGCACTGTGGATTTTACAAAGCTCCCCAGGTGGTTCCCCAGGCAGCCATAGTTCAGAAAACACCAATCTGATCTTCCATCCCTGTCCCTATGCCCATGGACAAGCAAGGGGCAAAAGACCTGCTAAGAGTGACGAAGCAACTGAGGGTCAGAACTCGGAACCCAGGGCTCCTGACCTTCTACGTGCCAGGCTGTATGACACAGCACTTCCCTTACCTGACTGAATTCTCGGTGCATCATGTCCCCATTATACCGTGGAGGAAACTGACGCAGAGGGAGAGGAAGCACACAGCTAGAAGGTGGAGAGCTGAGATGTGAACCAGGTGGCCTAGCTCCTGAACCCTCATTTCCTGAACCCATGTACCACAGGGTTCTGTGGTACGCCATATGTTTGCATCATAATGAGCAAAAAGCAAGCATGGCCGTTAAGAGCACAGACCCTGGTCTGGAAACTGATCGCCATGGTTCGAATCCAGGCTCTGCTACCTAGTTAGCCGTGTGATCCTGGGTACGTTACTTCACCTCTCTGTCTGTGCCTCTTTATCTGTAAAATGGGGATAATAGATTGTACCTTATAAGGTTATTGTGAGGAATTAAATGAATTAATATCTGAGAAGAGTTTAGAATAGTTCCTAGTGAATAGTAAACCCTACATAAATGATTGTTAAATAATATTTATAATTATATAATCATATAATATTTATTATAATTGTTAAATAAATGTTTGTAATACCATCTAATCCTTATAACATCTTTAAAATAGTAGAACTTAGTTTCGTTTTACAAGGAAAGAAATAGAGGCCAGAGAATGGCTCAGAGACCATTAACTGCAGAACTGGGATTAGAACCCACTTCTTGTGATCTCCGGCCCCTTTCATTCTTGGCCCCTTTCATTCTGGGCCACTTCCTCTTCCCCCTCACTGGTACCTGCTTGGCCCCGTATGACTAAGATGTTTGTGCCATACGCAGTGGATGAGTCACCCAGGATATTCACCGGTCCCTTCCTATGTCCCTTTCTGTGTCAGATCGGGGACAGCCTTATACCCTGGGTGATGACAGGGACTGGTACCCACGAAATGTTCTGAGCACCGAGACCCCACAGCTTGGCTGTCCTCCCAAGGGAAGGTCCTACCGAGCTGCAGTCTCATACCTGGCCTTGCCTGCTGGATATCTCATGGCCCCTTAGCCTCTCTGGGTCTCCAGGCCCTTAGGGACAAATCAGGATGTAAATCCACACTCGCAGGGCTGTTGTGGAAGTTAAGCAGGATGGTTTAGTAAAGGGCCTTGTTGGGGCCAGCACACAGTGCGTGTCCAGGCAGTGCCGGTTCCTTTTTTCAGGGAGTGATCCCTGGGAGGCTTGTTGGAACTCAAACCCAGGAAGTTTAGGAAAAGTGAAATTTGACAGCTCCTCCTGCCCATGTTGATTGCTGAGAGCCAGGGCGCTGAGGGCTTGGAAAAAAAGAAATCTCCACCTTTACCCAGAGGGGGCTCTGCCTGGTTTCCTGGGGCCCCCTGAGAGTAGGGTGGGCCAGCCAGGGCTCTGTCTGGGCTCCAGAATGTTCTTTCTGTGACCACGAAGTGGAGCTGGATCAGGTTCTCCTCCCACCCATTCCAGCTTTGTAGTTGTTCCTTAAGGATGCTAAGGGTGGAGATCTCAGCCTCTCCCCAGTCCCCTGAGGAGCTGGCCTGTGTTCTCCCTGCTGCTGGTCAGCTGTGCCAGCCCCAGCTGTGCCCGAGTCACTAGGAACGCACCCTGAAAATGCAGATTCCATGCAGTTTCCCAGGACAGTTGTCCAGTCGTGATGGACCCAGGAATCTGTACCCCTAAGAAGTTCCTCTGATCCCCCGATGCACTCCAGGCTGCTCTGCATCCAGCCTCTGAGGACATCCCTCCATGGCTGCCTCCCAAGAGTGTCGAGACTGTCATGAGAGTGAGCCCCCAGCCCCCTGCCTGTGGGGGGACACATCTAAGCTGGCGTTCCTGGTGTATCGCAGCCTCGGGGTAGAGTGTACCCCACGCCAGCAGGCTGGCTGGAGGTGGACATGAGATTTGCCTTGTATAATCTGTCGGGCTCCTTGGGAAATGCTGGTTAAGTGCCCCAGCGGAACTGATGTCCACCCACCAGGGTGGGCTCTGTCTGCCAAGGGGCCCTGGAGAGGGTTTCTTGCCATCAGGCTCCTCTCTCTATGCCTCAAGCATATCACTTGCCACACTTGTCTTTTACTTTCTTTTTATCCTTCAAATACATCGAGCTTACTCCTTCCTCAAGTCTTTGCACCTGCTCTTATCACTGCCTGGAACACTATTCCCTCCGATCTTCCCTTAGCTGACTTTTCTAGTCTCAGCTCGAATGTCACCTGCTCAGACCAGCCTTCCCAGCACCCCAACCCACTGCCTGCCCCAGAGTTCTCTACATTAGCTGGCTTCAGCACCTTTGTGGCCCTTCCCATAACCAGAAGACGGTACTGTTTTCAGTTCCATCCCCTGCCCCACATAATGTCAGCTCCCTGGTGTGGAGGCCTCATCGGTGGGACTTTTGTAAGCCCAGCAGCCGGCACAGTATCTGACACGTGGTGGGCACCGGGTAAATACTTGTGGGCTGAATGAATGAACAAGCATCACACCAGTACGTGTGCCCTGTGCGTCAGTGCAAAGATCATGGGGTTGCAGATCTGCACACTTCCAAACCCAGCTCTGGCCCACGCCCATGTGCCTCTCTAAGTCTCGGTTTCCTCGTCTGTGAGATGGCTGTGCTAGTGCCCACAGGCAGTTACCCTGGAGTTGGAGGTGGTGTGTGTGAGACCCCTGGGGCACAGCGAGTGGGCAGGAGAGGCCAGTGTTTACTATTATATGGACGAGCAGAAAGGCAAGCCTGTGACATCTGTGTCTCACCAGTCTGTGGTTCGTTAATTCGACAGATATCATGCAAGCACTTCGCTGTGCCAAACCCTGCTCGAGTCCGGGGGGGGGTTGGGGATGGGAGTTCAGCAGGAGCAAACTCAGGTCCCTGCCCTCCTGGAGCTCACATTCTTCGGGGCTGCAGACAACAAGCGAGATAAATTAGTAAAATGTAGTCTTCTCAATCCTAATCAGTGCTGAGGAGAAAAACTAAAGCAAAGATGGGGATTAGGATAGATTGCAGGGGAGGCATATCGGGGGTGGGGAGCAGCTTCCAAAGGATTTGAAGATGAGGAGCAGGTTTCTTGCTGGGGGTGACTCCAGCACCCCGACTCTGAGGAGGGCATTTGGAAGCAGTGCTGGACTTTCCGGCCCTACCCCTGATTTTGTACTTTGTGAGAGTGAGACAGCCAGGCTGGATCGAACGCCCTTCTTTCCACCCTCTAGAGACCTCCTCCAGCTCACTCAACACGGGGGCCTATGTCTTCATTGGCGTGGGGGCCGTCACCATGCTCATGGGCTTCCTGGGCTGCATCGGCGCCGTGAACGAGGTCCGCTGCCTACTGGGACTGGTGAGTAGGCCCCTCCAGCATTACCCGCCCAGCTCCCCGAGCCCTGCCCTGGCCCAGGAAGGGTGGGGAGCATCGGAAATGAGTGGGACCTGGTGGGGTTTGCCCAGCTAACTCTACCCGCTTTGTGTCCGCAGTACTTTGTCTTCCTCCTCCTGATCCTCATCACCCAGGTCGCTGCTGGTGTCCTCTTCTACTTCAACATAGACAAGGTAAGCACTCTTTCTCCCCACGCCCCCTCCACCCCTGCTGGGCCAGCCATGCAGGGGTGGGGGCGGGGATTGGCCTGGGTGTGGGAGAGAGACAAGTCTTGCTGTCACAGACAAACCGTTGTTTGTCACAGACAAATCCAGTAGGTGCCAGGGCAGTCTCCCTGTGATCAAATGGTGAACCATTAGACCAGAAGCCACTCTCTATGGGCGAAGTCACTGCTGGGGGACCTCACTCCACCGCACCCCTTTCTAGCTGTGAGGCTGCCATGCACAAGCTGCTTGCCTCTCTGTGGCTGTGTAACCTTCTGCCAACTGGGGACAATAATAACATTTAACTCTCCAGGTTGTCGGGAGGGTTCAGTGAGATTATGTTAGTAAGACAGTGCAACGCTTGGCGCAGTAAGGCCTCGATATATGTTGTTCTTGTTATTGTTAAGGAACCTTAGCAAGCACTAAATCCACGCCACTCATTCACAGACGAGGCCCAGGGAGGAGACTGTCAATAAAAACATTAGCCCCGTATCAGAGGCAAGGTGCTCAGCATTGAGGAATAAAAAATCAGACCTACTGGGGCGTAAAAATCTAAGAACACTTCTTATAGACGTAACCAAAAGTCAAGTTTGGAAGCTCAGAGACCCTGGCTCTGGCCATCTGTTCAGTGTCCTCATCATGATGGCTTTTCTACATGCTACTCACCTCCTAGTCCCAAGATGGCTGCCACAGCACCATCTTGTGCTGCTGTGGCCAGAAGAAGGGCAATGGGCAATGCCAGCCATGGCCATGCCTTTTGTCAGAAGAGCAAGATCCCTAAAAATTTATCTCAGACTGGTTTCCAGAGGCCCCCTTGGCTTTAAGAGAAGCTGAGAAAGTGAGTACCTAGTTTTCAGACACAAATGAGGAAGGACCCGGAAATGGCTGCTGGGTGAGCCAGTTGGTTGTGACTATCACAGTTATTTATGGAACACCTATTGTGTGCACGCGGGATCTTCTACGAGCTTTACGTACATCGTCTCATCCTCATAACAGCTCTGTACGGGAGGTGTTATGTTCTCAGACAGGGAAGCATATGCACAGAGAAATGAATAATGATACAACACCAGTCATAGTAACTACAACCCCCACCATTCCCACATTGGTTCGGCACATACCATATACTGGGCACAGTGTTTGCCACTTTACATTCACCCTTTCATTGATCCTCACTGCTTTCCCTCAAGGTAATCTGAGAATCCTTGTCCAATAGGTGAGGGGAGAGGGCACCCAGCAGGTCAGTGGCCAGGCCAGGTGAGACCCAGGCTCCCTGACGCCAGTGGGAGTTCGTCTGCGGCCCAGCTGAGCCTGGCGGCCTGCCTTCCTCCAGTGCTGTAGTTCTTGTTCACAGAGCTGGGGGCAGAGCCGGTACCAGGCAGGCTCCTGCATTTTACCATTTAAAGGTCAAATTGCCTCAGATCCCTCTTAGAAGGAAGCTGAGAAAGCATTACACTGTCGACAGCTAGCACTTAATAGAACTTAGGACAGCCTGGTACTAAATGTTGTGTACATACTGTATTTACTATTTGGTCCTCACAACAATGCTGTGAAATGTGGAAGCTTAGGCACAGAGAGGTTAAGCAACTGGCCAAAGGTCACACGATAAGTGGCAGAGCCAGAATTTGAACCCCAGCAGCCTGACGTCTGGGTTTGTGCTGGTGAAATTTTCACTGTGGTGGTTCTTACCTGAGTCTAAATTTCTTATTTATAATCCACACTCAGCCTACTTCCCAGGAGAATTGGAGCTGACTTCCAACATAGGCACGGGGCAGTTAAAATCAAAATGAGAGCGATTAGAATGCACACTAAGAAAAAAGGACATTTTTCCTGAAGCCAGGGTATGAAATTTTCACATAGCTGAGGACTAACTTAAACACTGAACTTCCTGGCAGCCAAGGCAAAAAGGGAAATATGGTTTCAATAGATGAAAGGAGTCTTACTTGGCTACCAGACAGGAAGCAAATGTTTACGTTGGGGAAACTCCTTTCCCAGGGAAAAGGTTCAGGATCAGGTTTTCATTTCTGCCCTACAGAGGCCTCTCTGGCATCTAGGCAGTGCTGCATTATAATTAGGGTGGACAAGAACTGGGCACCAGTGAGTTGGGTCCTATGACTCAGGAGCTGGTCAACTCTGCAGAAGTCTCGGGCAGTCCACCTTTTCACCCCTTGTGTATTTCCCCATCTCACAATAATACAGATGGCACCCATATGTGGATGCCAACCGCATGCCAGGAGCTGCCTTAGTAACTTGACACACGGTTCAGTTTTACAAGCAGTTTTCACTTTAAGAAACTGAGGCCCAGAAAAGCAAAGTGACTTTTCGGCTATAGTCACACACGGCTCAGAGGCCTCAAAGTGGAGATTTCCATCCCGGTCCCTCTGACCCAAGGCCCATGCCTCTCTCTACACCATGCTGACTCCCCATGGGCTGGTATAATATCTGCTGATGACCAGGAGCTTTAGAGGTGCCCACAGCCCCGGAGCAGGGCTCGTGTGGAGAATCAGCTCTCTTGCTTCCAGTCTAGACTCTGTCCCTCATCCCTGCTGTCCCCTTCTCCGCCTTCTGCACCACCCCCAGGCTTCACACCTCATGCCCCCTGGTCCCAGCCTGCCTCACCTTGGCCCGCCTCCCCTTCTGGAAGTCCAGGGGAAATTTTCTGGCTTTGCTGGGGAAGCTCTGGCGCCACTCTATCATCCGAGTTGGAATGAATGATTTATTTTTTCTTTCCCAGCACATTGTAAATCCTGGTAGAAGACTAAACATGCCCTTGATGATGTTTATTCCTGCAGATGAGGCCCAGCTGGGGAGGTGGGACTTGTGTGAGCCTGAGAGGAAAAGGCCTTTTGAAAGGTGGTGGGCCCAATTTTCTCTCACTCTCCGGGCCTCCTGAGCAGGTGGGAAGGATGGAACCTCTGGGATCCTCCCAAAGTGGTCTCCAGGCTGCCATCTGTCCTTCCTGCCTCACACTCCCAGCAGCCACTGTTCCCAGGCCAGCAGCAGGGGGAGGCTGGGGGCCTTGGGCGAGGCACATGGCCTCTCTAGCCTTGGGTTCCTCGATT
This sequence comes from Eidolon dupreanum, assembly GCA_028627145.1. NCBI lineage: Eukaryota > Metazoa > Chordata > Mammalia > Chiroptera > Pteropodidae > Eidolon > Eidolon dupreanum. The sequence continues at coordinate 10,813,029 of CM053510.1, read as the reverse complement.
ATAAATCGAGGAGAATGAGCCTGCCTGGCCCCCACCCCACCCATGAGCACTTATAAAGTATAGAGTGGTGACCAAGGGCCTGGACTCCAGAACCGAACTGCCCATGTTGGAACCCCTGTGCTGAGACCTGTGGCAGTTTACTCAGCCTCTCTGGGCCTCCGTTGCCTCCTTTTGTCAAATGTCAGTAATCATACAGGTTCACTCTCCTTTGTCTGCAATTCTGAAACCCAAAAGTACTTTGAACACCCCGAAAAACCATTTACAACTCATTCGGTTACAAAATGGAACCTGAACTGGAGTGAGGCTATTTATGGCCTTTATGTACCCCATTCAGATGTCCCTCAGGACATGTGAATGGGAGAGGTTTCGGGCTATAACACATACCCCAGTCCCCTTCTCAAATCAAAGCATTTCTCAGAGCCACAGCACATTGGCCCCAAGGGCTACCTCACAGTGCCGTGGCGAGGCTTAAGAGCAGAGACATATGGGAAGGGCATAGTGTGCTGGCCCAGAGCAGATGTTTGCTGGCATCACCGCAAGTGTTATTGTTATTGTCACCGTTATTAACTTCTTTAATGCCTCATAAGGGCTCAATAAATGGCAGCTGTTCCTGTTGTCAGTATTAATATTATTATTAGCAAGGGCTATGGGAACCCTGAAGTGTGAAGGTACCATTTCTCTGGCTGCTTCCTTATCTGACTGTTTATCCAGCCTCCAGTTAGGGGTCAAAGGGCAGGTCCGGGATTCAGGGGCCCTGTGTTCTAGGGTGGGCTCTGCCACCGATTGCCATGTGGCCTTGAACAAGTTACTCAGCCTCTCTGAGCCTCGGGTGACCTCTTGGGCCATGCCGAGGTCTGACACTCTGGATTTTGACTTGTTCTCTGCAGGCAGTGGAGGGTAGGAGGTGTCCGGAAGGAAGGAAGGGAGCTGATACTGCTTCCTATGATATGCGGGGCATGGGGCTTGCTCCACTCACACAGGCCACACTGCTAACCCTCCCCGAAGCCTGCACAGGCGAGGTCACTGATGCTCCGAGAGGTTATATCTGGGATTTGAGCAGAGGGCCTGGGGGCTGAGAGCTTGGAGGGGAAGGGGCTCGCATGGCCTGGATGGGAGCCGGGGTGGTGGGGGTGGCAACTGTGGCTGGCCGGCTGCTGTGTTCTCCCCAGAGAGGGTGGTCTGGAGAACGTGACTCCCTTTCTGCTCCTTCCCTCTCCCGCCTGAGAGGCCTAAAATGGGCACGGTGCAGGTGCCCTGAGGTACAGGTGTGAAACGCGTTCCTCCAGGACAGTGCAGTCCTCTGAGATGTTTGCTCACTCAGATGGAAACCTCCTGACCAACTGACTTGGGGGCAGCCAGAGCCAGGACAGGGAGAGGTGACCTTCCTCTTCCCTTTTGGGAAGGGGGAAGAAGGCATCCAGGCTGTTCTTCTGGAAAGGGATCATGGAGAGAAATAGGATGGAGACTCGTAAGCACCTGCTGGGGGCTGAGCTACCTGTGGGGCTCCGGTACAGGCCTCGCCCTCAGGAGCTTACGGGGTGGGGCGGGGGGACATAATCTGCCTCCTGCAGGGCTCTGGGGTAGCTGGTTATGTGGATTGCACCTGGACTTTCAGGAAATACTTGGTTGGTCACTAACGGTAAACATGCCACCCCCTCCACATTCACCACTGCAAAGGGTCCTCATTTCCTATCGGGATACCAGGATTAAGCCTCAGGGCATTTGGCAACATGGCCTGTGGGAACCCCGAGGAGAGAACTGGAAGATGTGGTCCATTACTTTACATTTGGGGCACCTCATTCTAAGGAGATTTGACATATTGAAGAGTGTGGAAGAGGTCTAGACACCATCTCAAGGAGCAGTCAAAAGAGCCTAGGAACTTCCTTCCCTGGAGAGGAGGGGTTAAAGGGAGACCTGGTCTGGTCTCACCTATCTGCATAATCTCTGTCCTGGGAGAGAGCATTTTGATTTGCTCTGTAAGGTCCCAACCCTACAGAGTGTGGAGAGGGAGGCTGAGAACTAACAGTAATGAGTGGAAGTCATTTGGGCTCAACTTAAAATGAACTGCTTGTATCAAGAACTGCCCCCGCCCCAATCCTGTAATGTGCGATTTTGTGAGGTACTGAGTTCCCCATCACAGGGAGCATTTAAGCAGAACCTGGAAAAGTATGGGAAGGATTCTCACATTTGGATGATATGCCGGACTCTTCTAATTCTGCCTCTCGGTGAAAAGTTACAGTACAAGGTGGAATGAAAGCCCAGCATTGGCGGGTGGATAGGAAAGCCACCCTGGAGGATGGCAGGATCTCGGGAGAGCTGGAGACAGTGGGTGGCTTGTTGTGGTTGAGATCTCGGTGTTCTGTAGCTGCATGTATCAGGGTAATGGCCATATACCTCTGCTGCTTGCTAGCTGTGTGATCTTGGGAAGTTGTTTTGATTCTCTTCTGGAAAATGGGGAGGATGGTAGTAGACAGGACCAGGGCTGGCCTCCTAGGCATGTGACCTGAGTAGTCACACAGGGTCCTGCGCTGAGAAGGGTCCTGTGCTTGGCGTGATGCTCTGCTGCTGCTATCTTGAGATTCTTAATCATTTTTAAACAAGGCCCTGCGTTTTCATTTTGCCCTGGGCCAAATCATGCAGCTGGTCCTGGGTGGGACACTTGGTCACCTGTGACAGTAACCGAAGGTAGCTGAGTTGGCTGCAGGCTCAGCTGGATCTGGGTTTCCAAAGGTTCTGTCCCTCTTCATCCTTGGCCCCACTTTCCTCCATTGGCTCCCTTCCTAGGCAGTCTGTCCCCACGGTGGCCACCAGCAGCTCAGGCCCTCCTCCCACCAGGTTAGTGGAAAGAAAGGGCTTGTGTATGTGACCTTGGGACACTTACTCGTCTCTGAACCACCTGCCATGTCCAGGGTGTGGAAGGCATTAAATGGCAGCCTGGGTCTTTGCCTGCGCATGGCAGTGAGCGGGCAAGGCTTCCAGATACATGGAGGGATTGAGAGGGCTGATACCCAAGGAAATGAACTGTTATTGCAAGAAGAAGGGAGAACGGGTGCAGGGCGGCCAGAAAGCACAGAGGCAGCCTCTTCAGGGATGCAGTGAGATGGTGAGCCTCGTCTCACCCTCCCTGCTCCTCCTCATCTCGGGGAGGGCCTGGTTGCCAGGGTGGCCTCCTCAGGCACCCAACACAGCCTCCTGAGCATTAGGATCCCACAGCATCTGCTCTAAGCAGCCATGGTCCCCATGGCCCAGCTATATCCTTCAGCTGTATTTTGGGCTGGAGGATGATATGGTGTTGCCATGGAAACCACCCAGCCTCAGTGGAAAGCCCGCAGTTTCCATCACCTTATTTCGGGAGGGCCTGAAACAGGGAAGTTTGGGCTTCTGTGGCAACTACCCTGGGGTATAAATAGAGGCTAGGGCGGCAGGGGAGGGCCGGTGAGAAGGATGTGGGAGAGATGGCTCTTCAAGCAAATGCCTCTGGGGAACTCCCTCTTCTCCACATCTTAGAGGTCACTGGGGAACAGAGGTGGAGCACAGATGGTTGGGGCAGAAAGGTCCAAGATCTGCAGGTGAACAGCCCTAGCTGTGTGACATGGGAAAACCACTTGGCTCCTCTGGGTCCTTCTTAAAAGTGGTTATACCTACTTCAAGATATAGCCATGTGATTTAAATGCCAGTAGGGCTGAATGGGTAAAAACTTGGGTTCTGGAATTTGACAAGCCTGAGTCCAAACACCTGCTCTTCCACTTGTTGGCTGTGTGACCTCAGGCAACTTAATGAATGTCTGTGAGCCTCATTTTCTGTATCTCTAAAATGAGGGAGCGAGATCAATACCTAGGCCATAGGTCCGCTCTGAGGATTAAAGTGAGATAATGGCATTGAAAGTGCTCAGCACAGCGCTGGTACAGAACAAGCACTTGATAAAAGTTAGCCACTATTGTTGCTGTGATCAGTTACTGACAGGAAAGCTTTGTAAACTGTCGGTTTCTGTGTGGCTAAAACAAAAAGCAACGCGCTAAGAGTTTAATTGAGAAGGAGAGGAGCAGAGCAAGATCTTGAGGGGCTGGTTTCCCCAGGTTAGTGAAGCAAGATGCCAGGAGCCGGGGCTGTAGGTCCATCCGGAGGATGTGGGTTCTCTAAGCACAGCATTTGTGGGCTGCCTGTGAGGAGCAGCCGGAAGCCCCGCACGCAGGGTTCCACGCCAGGCTCTGAAAGCCCCTGCCTGGAAACAGCTGTCCCCTCTCCCCGTTCCCCCTTATCACGAACCGAGGGGCAGGTGTGCAGCCATCCCTCGGTGCCCCTGCCTTTCTCAGGCCCCTTGCCCTGGGGTTGCACAGCGACAGACAGCAGGTGACCGTGACTAGCCTGTCCATGCTTTTGCGCTGAGAGGCCCCTGGGCAAGGTCCACAGGAGAGGGGAGAGGCGAGGGGTGGCCAGGCCCGGGCTGGTTCTGCGGGCCCTCCTCCCACATGGGGCGATTCTCGCTGTCCAGGGAAGCCCTGTCCTCAGCTCTCCGGGCTGGTTTCAGGTTTGCCTCTCTTTGCACAGCTGATCTGTTCCTGAAAAGCTGCTGTTAGTGAGATCCTCTCTTCAGGGCCCCAAGTGAAAGCCCTGTGGGGCTGAATCCTTTGGATTCCTGCAGCCCTCGTTCGCCATATCTGCGAATCAGTGTTTTCTCTGGTGTTAGTGAGTTTCTCCCTTCCTCAGTGAGAGCCTCTGAATTCCCGAGTGTGGTGGGGACCAGCGCAGTCAGGATGTACATTTTGTGGAGCCCTGGGGCGGTCGTGAGGGTTGACTAGGACAGTGAGTGAGGACTGCCCTGCCACATGGCACGTGGCGGTGGTTATGTACACGTTCCTTATTCATGGACACGGCACACCTACCCTAGCCAGACCTCACCAGGTACAGTCCCTGCTCCCACGGAGCAGACGTTCTCGCGGGGGAAGAGACGATAAATCCTGAAAACAAATGAGCGTGTAATGACAATGCTATTAAGAAAGTACAGTGTGCTTACCTTTTCAGGATAAGAAGGGCCTGGGAGGGGGCGGTGCAGAGGGGCTAGGGAAGGGATGGTATTCTGTAGGGTGGTCCAGGAAGGCCTTTCTGAGGAGGTGACATTTGAGCAGAGCCCTGAAGGAAGTGGAGGAGTGAGCCATGTTAGTATTTGGGGGAAGAGGAGTCCAGGCCGAGGGAACAGCAAGTGCAAAGGCCCTGAGGCAGGAGAGTACCTAGCACAGACAGCGAGGAGAGAAAGTAAGAACTGAGGAAATAAGGCCTGGGAAGAACAGGGGCCAAATGGTGCAGGGCCTTGTGAGCCACTGAGAAGACACTGGCTTTTTTCCTGAAAGTGGAGGGAAGGCAGCGGAGGTTTTCAGCAGTGACATGAAAAGATTAACATTTAAATGGTTGTGTGGCTGCTGAGTGCCAAATGGGCCGTAAGGCAGGAGTGGTTGGCCCTGACTGCACTGGGCTTAGCATGCTGACCAGCAGGAAGTGCCAGGAAAGTGATTGGAATGGATAATGAAATGCTTTCGCACGGTGAGCGTGTCCCCAGGTTTTGGGGTTAGGGTGGGGAGAGGCGGTCTAAGTGGCTATGAGCAGGGGTGGAGCACATGTTTCATGAAATCTGACCTTGGTCCTTACTCTCCCCTCTGCAGGTGAAGCAGGAAATGGGCAGCATCGTGACCAAGCTCATTCAGAACTACAAGGATGGTCAGGAGGACAAACTGCAGGAGGGCTGGGACTACGTGCAGGCCCAGGTAAGGTGGGGGGGCGTGTGTCTGCATGTCTGGGTCTGGGCGTCTGTGTGTCTGATGAGATAATGTTAGCAAGTTTGTATGTGAGTGTGTATCTGATGGGGGCGGGAACTCCTGAGCACCCCCCTACCTGGGACCCCAGCCGCCACCAAAGCTCCTCGCTCGGGGGCCCAGGGTGTTGGCGGCTGCCCCATGGCCCACACCGCTCCTGTCTGTGGTGGGGAGGAGTCGGTGTCAGTTCTCGATCCTCTCATTTCAAGCCAGGTAGGCTAGTGCTGGGAGCTCCACCCTGGAAGTGCAGAAACTGGGCGCCAGGGCTGATATGCTGACACAGGTCTGAGCGGAGGCTGCCTCTGGGAAGGTCCCCATGGGAACCTTCTAGGACGAAAGGAATGTTCTATTCAAATCTCGATCCAGGTGGTGGTTATGCCAGTACGTATACAAAAATTCGTCTAGCTGAATCTACAGTTCAGTGTGTACGCATTCTACCGCAATTAAAATGGGAGCGCCAGAGACCAACTGACTGAATGACAGCATAACTGAATGACAGACAGACTGACTGACTGACTCAATGACTCACTGACTGACTCACTGAGTGACTGAATGAATTAATGATTGAATTAGTGAGTGAATGAATGAATGAATGGGTTCCCAACCTGCCTTGATGGTGAACCAATCATCATACACACAAATTTGACCTCAGCGATCAGGTCTTGGCTGCCCCTTCTTTGTGGTCTCAGATGCCATGTGCCCTGGTCCAAGACCCACTCCCTCCGGGCTGCAGACTCCTCCTCTCTCCCGTGGGGGCACCGGACACAATAGTCACTTAGGACTTGCTGGCACACCTGACAGCAGGAGAGTTTGGAGACTGGAGCTGTCCAGAAGACGTGGGCACACCCGTTTTCTGAGCTGTAGACAGGGGAGGGTGATGTTTTCTGGCCAATGTGCCTCACAGATCTTTTTCGGTGAGGCCCAGATGAGGCCGAGTTGGAGGGCCTGTGTTAGCCAGAGGGCTCAGTGCACACAGGAAGACGTCTCATCACACCTTTAGTTTGACCCACAATTCCTGAGACCCTCCACAGAGATTAGTGGGAGATGAATGTCTCAGGATGAACAAGTGCCACCTTTCAAGGAACCCGGGGGAGAGGTGGGTCCCTTGGGAGATGAGGAGCAGCCCACTGTGGGAGGTGGTTGGCTGGCTGGGGGACTCCTGCAGCAGGCGAGGCCTCTAGGTGATTCTGATATCTGTGAGAGGCTGTTTGGGATGGCGGTTAAGGAAGGAGGCTGTAAGTCAGGCTCCTGAGGGCTGGAATACTAACTCTGCCACTTCCTGAGCCTCAGTTTCCTCATCTATTATCACGTGGCAATGGTTTTTTTGTTTTGTTTTGTTTTGGTTTGGTTTGGTTTTGCCATGCACAGCCACTGAGACACAGGGTGGGTGGTAGCTGAGGTCAGACCTTGGCATGAGTCAGGGCAGGAGTCCCCAGAGAGGAGGCTTCTGCCTGGTGCGGTAGAAAGGCCAAGGAAAGCTGCCTCGTTTTGCTTGGGTGTGGGAGGGCCTATGAGTGAGTTCCCCTCTGAGGTGCCAGCCTTTCTCCCAGAGAGGAGGCAGCCAGGCAACTGCAACAGAAAAAATACAACACGGAGCCTTGCCGGCCCCTGACCGTGCTTGGCACGCCCCCTGCTGGACACTGGGCTGCTTGTCAGGGACTCGCCACCCTGAGATGGAAAGAAAGCAGGCAGGGAACTGACCATGCGCTGGACACCGAGGCACGCAGCTCACCCAGGCAGCCCGCTTAATTCTCCCAAGCACCCTAGCATAGTGGTTATTGTCCGATGAGGAAACTGGGGCTCAGAGAAGGGCCGTGGCTTGCCCGTACACAGAGCAGGATCAGGATTCGAAAGGAGCCCTTCCCCGACGCAGCCCCACCTTTCCGGGCTATTTCCAGCACAGGCCCGGTCCCGGAGATCCCAATCCTGTTGGGAACTCAAGCCAGATATGATCTGACGCCTCTCAGGGTCCCCTTCCTGAGCCCCACGGAGGCCCGTTTTAACACACGGAGCCCAGAAAGCTTTCTTCTCTTCCGGAACTAGAGCATTTTCTCCTCTAAAAAGGCAGAACGGACCATGTCTCCCTTTTCTCTCTGGCAACCAGGAAGCTCAGAGGCAAATCACAATTCCAGCATGTGCTCAGCACCTAAGAGTGGAACTGGCTTTCCTGAGCAGTTGCCGTGCTATCCAAACCTGTGCTGGGCGCTCTGCCTGCCTCATCCTCTGTAGTCCTCGCAACAGCCTTGTGAGTTAGAAACCTGTTACCCCATTCAGCAGCTGAGGAAACTGAGGTCAGTACTTTGACCAAAGTTGAACAGCTGGTAGGTGGCAGAGCTGGGATTTGAACCCAGTAACCGGACTCCAGACCCCATTCTCTTCACTGCGTGCCATCTGCCCTCCTTGAATCCCCCTCACCTGTATTCTTTCAACTTGACTTTCCTTCTGTCCTGCTTTATATTTTTGCTGGTCCTGATTTTTCCTTCTTACTGTTTAATCGTTTATGGTATGTATTTCCTGAAAGTCCCTGTATATCCTTGGTGAAACCTAAACCCAAATCCGGGCAGTTCGGCCGGGACCAGAGAGGTCCAGAAGTGGCAAATCTAAGCCCCACCTCTACTGGGAGGACCGCCTGCCTGCGAAGGCAGTGGCCATGATCAGCCTGTCCTCTCTTTGCCCAGGGGAAGTGCTGCGGCTGGGTCAGCTTCTACAACTGGACAGAAAACGCTGAGCTCATGAATCGCACCAACATCACCTACCCCTGTTCTTGCGAGAACAAGTCGGAGGATGACAGCTACCTCGTGAGGAAGGGCTTCTGTGAGGCTCACAACGTCAGCACGACACAAAGTGGCAACAGCCCCGAGGACTGGCCCGTGTATCAGGAGGTATCTGGAGGGCTGTGGGGTCAGGGGTTAGGTTTGGGGACATCTGTGGTTCAGGTACTCAGGCCACCTAGGCTCATCAGCTCCATCCTTCCTTTCACTTAGCTGTTCCTGCCTCTGGTCCATTTGTTCCCTTGTCATTGGTACCTTCGTCTATGTATTCGTTAATTTATCCATACAAGGAGCACATGGAACACTGCAGGTCCCTCCCAGTGGTTCTGCCTGATGGGGTCAGGTGGGATGACATCAGCTGACATGGCTATATTTCTCCTTGTAGGGCTGCATGAAGAAGGTGCAGGCATGGCTGCAGGACAACCTGGGCATCATCCTGGGCGTGTGTGTGGGCGTCGCTGTCATCGAGGTCTGGGTCCCCTCCCCTGCAGTCCTCCCCATGCTCTGTCTTCCCACATTGTCCCTGCTTTGCTGACCTGCTTGGGGAGGCTGAGGCCTGTCAGCTTCTATAGGCCCTACAGCAAGCCTCCCCAGCCCCCATGCTGCCTGAGTCACAGGCTGGTCCTGAGACTCTAGCTGAAGATCCACTTAGTCCAGATCGAACCCTGTGTGTCGACCTGGACAGCAGAATGCTGCTCTGGGGTCTCGGGGGGACTGGGCAGACCCGCCTCCCCTGAATCACGCCCTCTCTCGACAGCTCCTGGGGATGCTCCTTTCCATCTGCTTGTGCCGGCACATCCGTTCCGAAGACTACAGCAAAGTCCCCAAGTACTGAGACAGCGGCTGTCCCCACTGCCCTGCCTGTCCCCCAACCTCAGGGGCCCCAGGGGGTCTCCCTGGCTCCCTCCTCTAGGCCCACGTCCCACCTCACTGCCAAGACTCCTTGTCTGTCCTGTGCTGGCTGGAAGGTGGGGGGCTTTCTGGGGCTTGGACTCCTTTTCCTACCTTCCTGCCTCCAGCCTTGAGCCCGGCTGTTCTGTGATTCCTCAGCTCACTGCCTGCTGGGGTTCTCTGAGCAACTCAGAGAAGACACTCCCCACAGCATGTCTGCATAGGTGGGCTGGGTTTCTCCTTGCCTTGGGGGCTGTATATATTGTATGTGGGAAAGTGTACTAAAAATTAGGGGGTGGGGATAAGGCACCCTGGGCTGTCAGGGGGTTGCCCACTGCGTGGGTCAACTTTTTTTCCACTATGATGCATATATCTTTGGTTTTCACATTTCTATTAAAGGTTGTAGGAGAGGGTAGGCTTTACCTGATGTTAGGGGTGGCACCCCTTTCCCAGGCCCTGACCCAGCCCTACCCAGGCAGCTCCGATCTGCCTGGGCCGTGAAGTGAGGGTAGAGCCTAGATGAGCTAGGTTGAACGGGGTCTGGACTGCTTAGGGAACCAGAGGGGCATGTCCTCAGGCTGTGTCACAGAGCAGGCCCTGCATTCGCTAAGCCCCTGAGCTGTTCAGGGAAGGGGGGAGGATGCTTTCTCCTGTCCTCTGCTCCCTGGGGAGAGGGTGGGTGAGGCTGTGCCTTATAGGAGAGTGGGAGGGGCTCTGTGCATAGTTCTGTGAGCATACCTGAGATTTGAAGAATGAGTAATAAAGATTTGTAACAACCCAGTCTGACTTGGTGGAGATGCTGCCTCCCAGGACAGAGGGTGATCAGAGAGGGGAGAGGAGGTGTGACGGAAGTGGCCAGGGCTGCGGGGAAGAGTGGTGAAAGCCTCACTGCTGTCCCCAGGGCAGGGGCCCCTTCTCAGCTTCTCCAGTCTCCTCTTCAGTCTGGTACCCAAGGACCATGAGGCCTGGCTTTGGTCTATCTGCCTGGCTGCCACCGTGGCTAGAGTTTGATTTGCATGTTGAAACAGGTGTGGATTGTACCTCTAGGTTCCTGCCTCTGAAACCGGGTACAGGTACCCCCAGAAGGTACATAAAAGTAGGCCAGTCGGGGTGGCAGTGTGAGGGGGAGTTAGTGAAGCTATGGGATAAACTTGGCCTCTCTCTAGAGCATCTGTTTTTGATAAAGGAAGGAAACATTTTTGTATTAAAGAAATGTGATGGAGTAAGATGTGCAGAAGTCAGGAGCTTAAAAGATGTAATATGAAATTTTAAAGGAAGCTCTTGTACACAGAGGGTGAACTCCAGCACACCCCATGCCGGGTTTCATGAAGCCCAGAGGAAGGGTTCAGGCACATTGCCTTTATGGCTATGTTAGGGCATGTGACCTCTAGGGTTGGGTGGATATTGAAGACAGGGAAAGACAGACTGAGGAAGACAACTGCCCTTTTGTCTCTAACTTTCCAACTTCTCCCTGGCCCTGAAGGAGGAAGATGGGGTGAGGTGGAGTGGGGGTGACCTGCCTCCTTGCAGTAGGGTGGGAAGGGCAGCAGAGGGAGGTGGTTCCAAGAGGACCCACCAGGTGGCGCTGCTGCACCAGCCTAGGAGCTCAAAATTGTTCCATTACTCCACCTGCCTCACCAATTCCCAGGCCGGTGGGCTCTCATTTGGAGTGAGCACAGTGTAGAAAATGCAGATTCAAGGGCTCAGCAGTTCTGAGATGGAGACAAGGAATCTGCATTGTCAGCAGTCCTCCCAGGGGATTCTTAAATTATGTGGCTTTAGATTCTCAGGCCCCAATAAGATGTAGCTACAGATGTATCCCAAAGAGAGATGGAGTTGGGGAGCCCAGGCCAGATAGTCTTGTCCTCAGCCAGGATGGAAGGGGCATACCTTAGTGACAGTCTCACTCTTCATCTGAACCTAATTAATTTCTTGAAAGAAGCTTTGGGTGGCTGAGATCTAGGCCCAACCCACTTTGAGGACTGTGGAAGGCACTAGGCACAACTCTGGGGGCTGAGGGAGCCTTAAGCTCCATGGCAGCTGTTCTCTGCCACAATTGGGAACCCTCCCTGGAGCTCTTATGCTCAGAGGGCTGAGGGCTCCAACTGAAGCCATTCCAGCTTATTTTACTTATAACCTGCCTTAGTCCACAAAGGAATTACATATAATTAAATATAAACCATAACAAAATAGAAATTTATGAGAAAGTGTAGACATGGATGAAATAAACACAACTGAGTTGCCCACCCTGGTCATAGCAAATGCACACTGTGTGTTCTCCATGGCCATACAGCAGACATCACTAATTGATCACTGTTCTCATTTTCTTAGCCCAGATGTACCCTGGCCTTGCCTAGGGCTGATATCATTCATTGCAGCCTCAGAATCCTTCTTAGCTGAGCACCATTGGTCAATCAGGTTGGAATGCAAAATGAAAGCAGTTGCCATCCTTGAGCTCTAGTTATTTAATTGAATCATATATAATTTTGCCTTTGAGCTTCCTGGTGGTCAAAGCAAAAAAGGAAACCTTTGTCAGTTGTGTATGTCTCATTTCTCAAGGTTTCCTCATACCTTCCTACTGGAAAGAATGTTACTGTCCAGAATTTAGAATTCAAGACACCCTCAAACACACAAACATTGATAGTCCTTCATCACTGAAGCAAAAAGCATAAATGAGCCTACTGTGTGTCTGACTTTGTGCTGGTTATTGGGAGTGAGCACAGAAATCATGCCTCTGTGAAGGAGGAACCTAGAAGACCACGTAAATGCAGGAGAAACAATTGGGTGACAATTATACATACAGTTAGTGCTTAGGCAGCACTTGCTCTGTCCTGGTCCCATTGACATATGTTAACTGATATTTGCTGGCTACAGTCCTATGAAGTGCATGTTCATTATTATCCCCATTTTACAGATAGGACAATGAAAAACAAGAGGTTAAATAATTTCCTCAACATTCTGCCATTGCTAAGAGGAGCCACACACTGACCATCTGGTTGCACATAAGGAGAATGTAGGGCTCCAGCTCAGCTTGGAGCTGTGTGGGGTGGGGATGGGGTCCGATTTAGCTCAGGAGTCCCTCAGCACACACACACAGCAATGCCATCCATATCACTAGGTCTTGAGAGGGGTGTGGTCGCTCATCCCCTTTGCCCTGTGAAGGGTTCGGCCTGTGGGTCAGGCAGAGCTGAGTTCCAGTGGAGACTCTGGTGTTTTGGAGCCACATGGTCCTGGCAAACCCCTTTGCCTCTTGAAACCTCCCTTTCTTCACTTGAATGCTGGGATGTTGACATGGTTGTGTGAGGCTCAGGTGACTTGGAGGACATGGAGCCCAACAAGGTGCCTGCCCCCAAGGAACCCTGAACCAGAGTGAGCAACTGCTTCCCTTGACTTGGCCTACCTCACAGTGCTCCCAGCTGAGCAGACATCTTTCTGGTCTGTATCCAAGACCATGGCAGCAGAGGGTGTGAGGGGCCATATAGAGTGCTAGGGTCTGCAGGAGGTGGAGACTAAGGAGACAGGGACCTACAGGGCAAGTGGCAGGTGAGTCTGGGTTGCCAGAGAGTGGAGCTTAACTGCCCTTCAGTGACACCAGAGAGTGAGAGTCCCCAGCGTGATACCTGGGGGAAGTAGGCATAAGGGGGTCTTGGTGTTCCAGACAGAAGTTTCTACCCAGACAATCCCTCAAGCATTCCATCAGTCTCCTGGAGTTGGGGATGATACCCAGAGTAAGGTCAGCAATCAGATGAGCATAGAGGAACTGGGGTTGCCCCTTTCCCCATGCACATTTCTACGCTCCATCCCCCACTTCCCCTCCCCCAAGTCCTGGGTGGTGGGAAGAATGGAGGTGCTAGGATGGTTCAGCAAGTTTCCTAACGACAGACGCAGACTGGCATTCCCAATGAGGCAAAAGTGCATTAGCCGCCGCCATAAGCAAGATCCCCAATGACAGAAACAACGTAACATCCACAATGTGGCAAAGATGCCAACAGCCACTGCCTTAAAGCAAGTTCCCCAACGACAGACAGATGCAAGCTGATATTTGCAATGCAACAAGTATGGCAGTTGCTACCATAAAGCAAGTTCCCTCACAACAGATGAAGCCTGACATCCCCAATACAACAAAAGCGCTGCAGTTGCTGCTGTAAAGGAAGTTCCTTAAAGACAGACGGACGCAGCCTGCCATCTGCAATGTGGCAAAAGTGCACCAGCCACTGCCCTAAAGCAAGATCCCTGACGATAGAAATAACTTAACATTCGCAGTGCTTCAAAATTGCGACAGCCTCTGCCGTAAAGCAAGTTTTCGAATGACAGGGCCTGACATCCACAACAAAATCATGCCAGCCTCTGCTATTAGGCAAGTTCCATGATGACAGACGTTGACTGACATTTGCAATGAAGCAAAAGTGCAGCATCCCCTTTCGTAAAACAATTTATCTAATAAAACACGCAACATGACATTCGCAACGCAGCAAAAGTGCGGCAGGTGCTGCCGTAAAGCAAGTTCCCTAAGAACAACGCAACCTGACATCCAGAATGAGACAACAGTGTGGCGTTCATATTTGTAAAGCAATTTATCTTACAAAGCATGCAACCTGACATTCGCAATGCGGCAAAATTCCGACAGCCACTGCTGCAAAGCAAGTTCCCTAATGACAGAAGTGGCCTCACATTCGCATTGCGGTAAAAGTGCAGCATCGGCTTTCGTAAAGCATTTTAACTAACAAAACACGCAACCTGACGTCTGCCATGTGGCAACATTGCAATAGCCACTACGTAAAACAAGTTTTCTAACGACAGACTTGGCCTTTACATTCGCAATGAGGCAAAAGTGCATCAGCCACTGCCGTAAAGCAAGTTCCCTAACGACAGATGCGATCTGACATCCACGTTTTGGCAAAATTGTGACAGCTGTTGCACATTTCTCCTTCTCACTCCGCCTAGACCTGTGTGGTGGGAAGAACAGGGATGCTAGGATGGTCCAGGAAGCTGAGAGCATCCTCTCCAAAAAGCAGCAGCAGATGTTAGCTGGCCAAGAATGGAACATGACATCTGAGTGGGTCAGGCCCTGATGTGCAGGACTTTGGGGCTTAGGCTGGGTGTCTTGAGAAGGTGGGGGAAGGGAAACCTGAGGTAACTCTGTCCCAGCCACCTGCTGACCTCCAACTAAATGGTAACAGCTGTAGGGTGGCTGGCTGAAAATTCCCTCTGTGGCCCTGGCCACCGCCCTCTTGGGCAGGTAGGTAGAGGGGATGGGATGGAAGTATCAATTGTTCTACCTGGCCTGTCCTCAGGGGCTATACCATCGTGGTAGGGTCCCATCCCAGCTTCACCCTTAGGGTGAGTACAGGATGCTTCTCAGGATAGCTTTCTATAAATGCCTTGTCCTTTGGAGCCAGGGGACCTCTCTTTGAATCTAGCTCCACCTCTATCTTCCTGTGTGGCCCTGGGCCACATAGAGTGGGGTTGAGCTTAAAGCTGTATTTGCTAAATACTTTGAGAAGACTGAGAAAATGCCAACAGTTACTAAGGGGGTGGGCTAAGTGCCCCAGCCTGCTTCTTCTGGCTGGTCCAGCTTCTGAGGCAGGTCCCAAGGCCTCACAGCCGGAAAACACCAGAGCCAGGACTGGAGCCACAGGGACCTGACTCTAAAGACACCCACCTTCCTGCCTCATTGCCTCCCACTGCTCCAGATTTCCTGGGACAACCTCAGGGTTGTGCTGTGTTGTCAGATTATGGCCCTAATTTTATAAAATCTGGTCACCAAGAGTTGAGCCTACTGGGCCCCTCACTGTTTCCTCCTGGGGAGGGCCCTGTTTCACCTTGAGGTTTCATAGACAGAGACTATAATCCAGCTTCTCTACCTCCCGAACTGACTCCTAGAGCTGATCATCCTTCCAGATCCACCTGGGACTTCCATCCTTCTTGGCTGCTGGGCCAACTGAGCTGCTACCAGAACTTCCGTGGGGGTGGCGGCCACCCCCAGGCTGCCATTTCTCACACCAATGTCCAGGCCAAGGAACATGTTTGCTGTTCAGAGGTCTGGCACGTGGACCCCACAGTGGCCTGACTTCTGAGCAGTGAGCAGGAGGAGGCAAGGCTGCCCCTGGGCCGTGCCCACCCACAGCTCCCTGGGGCCAGGCAAGAAACATAGGTGGGTGCTGGCTTGCCCTCTGGTCCTTTGGGAAGTCAGTGGCAGCATCCTGGCAGTGTCTAGGAAGCTGGACTTCTTTGTGGGGGGAGTGAACTGTCTGGTATGGACACTGAAAAATGGGAATGAAAGCCAACTTGAGCTGGAATAAGAGCCCTCTGTGTGGACTGGTGGGAGATGTAGGGCCTCCCAGAGGTTGGCCTGAGGGGATCATTGTCAACCTGTAAGAAATATTTTAATATTTCAATAATTGCCATGGCTGTATAGGTGAGTACCACTGTTAATCCCGTGTGTGTGCGTGTGTGTGTATGCGCGTGCACACACACACACACACACACACACACACACACAACATACATGACCCTGAACCTCCCTGAGAGCTCAGTCCTTTCCCAGATGTGAGGGGACCCCAGCTCTTCTTTCAGACTAATCTGCGGTGGCCAGTGGTGGTCAGGAAAGGCCACCTGTCTGCCAGCCTGGAATGTTCCATGCCTGCGCTGGCAGAGCACCCCAGCCACTGCCCCTTATCCTGCCTGATTCCTGGCAGAGTCCCCTCCAGCCCCTGCGCTTCCAGGTGAGCAAGTTCCCCTGGCCAAGGAGTGGCAGGGTGAAGGGGAGTCACTAATGACACTAGAATGTCCAGCCACTAGGGAACCTCTCTGGCCAGGACTGCCACCAACTCCTTCCCTTGAAGTGGGGCAGAGACCAAAGCTGCCACACTGCCTCATTGCAAATATCTGGCTGCCCTCTGTGGTCTTTGGAACCTGTGAGTTAAGGTTCATTTGTTCATTCATTCATTCATTCGCTCACTCATTCATTCAATGAATACTTAATGAACACCTACTATATGACACACACTGCTCTAGGCTCTTGAGAGCACTGCGGTGAAGGAGCCTACATGGCAACTGTATTCTGGTGAATACAGGGAGTCTTGCACATTCACCTGTACACACCTACACAACAGACACACATAAAACAGCACATGCATGCACACAACCGCTAACTGCTGACACAGTCCATGCTGAGTGTTGCTGGGGGAACCCTGAGGCTCATCCAAGGCCTCCCGCATCCTGTGGAAGGAAGTAGAATAATGAACAGCGAGTGGAACAAACAGGAAAGGCGGTGGAAGCGCTCCTCACTCAGCCCCCTTCCCTTCCAGCCACTCTGCAGAATCAGCCATTCTCCTTCCCAAATGAAATTAAAAAACAAAAAATCAAACAGCGATTGGCAGAGACTTCACCTCTCTTAGTCTCATCTGTGAAATGGGGACTATAATTCCTAACTCTCAGTGTTATTGTGGGAATTAAATGAGGTAATGTACGTAGCAAGCTGCTTCCCAAAGCAGCCTGTCTCCATGACTGATCCTGGCCTCATTGGGAGTCCCCATCCTCCCTAGACAGGAACAGGCAGGCAGAGAACTTTAGTGCCTTTATGGCAGGAACGAGGTTAGTTCCAAAGGCTGGGACTGGAGCAGGAAGGAATCTGTGCCCAGCCCCCTACTTGGTGGGGTGGAGCCTCCTGGCTTCCAAGGAAGGTGCAGTCAGGTAGGAGGGGCCCATAGAGGACGTCAGAGCTGTGAGCACCCACCCCCCACCCCCCACCCCCCCAGCTGCCTCCTCTGAAGTCATTTCCCTAGCACCTGCCTTGTGGGCTGGGATAATGTCAGGCTCAGAGCCGAGCCCCTCCCCCTGCCTTCTAATGTTACCTCAGATGCAGGCAAGCAGCACTCTCTGGGGACAAGAATGGGCTTCCTGCAGGATGCTGGGGGTGTGGGAGCCTGGCTGGAAGTACAGAGGGACTGGAGGGGAGGAGAGGATGGAAGGCAGGATCTGGAGAGAACCGGGAGCTTCGCTGGGGGAATATGGGATCCAGAAGGGGTGTTGTTGGCAACTGACAGTAGTGAAGGGGTCTAGCTTCTGCCCCTGCATCGCACACCTGGGTGAGCCCAGCTTGGGACTTCCAGGGTGACAGCAACCCTGTGATTCCAGCAGCTAATCCTCTTGGTCCTGGTTCATGGAAGACTCAGGACCTTAGGGGCCAGGAGGTGTGCTCGTCCTGGGGTCTGGTAGGATGGCAGGAGGGAGGCCCTTTACCAGAGGGGCAGGCTACATACCTGAGGGAGCCCGCAAAGAGGAAGAAGGTAGGGTGAGACTGAGAAAATGTTGCAAATAGGACCCCAGCCAGAGGAGAGCGGGGAACAAGAGCTGGGAGAGCTGGGCTAGCTCTGCAGGGTGAGGCATGACTCGGAGGGACTGCGAGGGTAGCAAGAGTAGAAGGCGAGAAGCCAGAAGGTGTAATTGGGTGCATCTCCCTGGCACCCTACCTCCTTCTTAGTTATCATCATCACCATCACCATCACCATCACTGCATCCATTTACTTAGTGTTAACCTTTAACCCTGACGTAACAGCAAAGCAGACTTTCCTCACCCCACCCCCAAGATTGTGGAAACCAAGACCTGGAGAAGCTAAGTTGCTTGCTGCAGGCCTGAAGAAGTCATTTACATTGTAGTCTAAATAAATGGCTCCCCCTGTAATCTAAATAAATGGCATTGAACGACCAGTATAACCGCACATGACCACCTCATTTCCACTGTCCCATAGTAAATAGAGAAGCTGAGATTGGCTGTTGGAACCTATGGCTTTGTGTCCAGTGCCCTTTATTTCGTGGGAATAATGACTCATGGTTCTGAAAAGGAGTCGAGGAGGTAGGCCCTTTCTAAAGAGGTACAACTCAATTAAATCTGACATTTCATCCACCGACTTGTGCAATAACTATATACCAGGCTCTGCAGAAGGAAATGGGGCTCACCAAGGTGAATAATGTCCCTGACTTCATGGAGCTTACAGTCTAGAGGTGGGGACACAGGCAATAAGCACAAACGGAAACCAGAAAATGCACCCTGCGTACAATCAGATAATTAAGACCCTGTTTATAGCCACCAGTAAATGCACAGAAGAAGAGGGAGGAGCCTGTCCTGAGACTGGCTATTGTCACCTGATGTCCTCATTGCTTGGTATACTATGAGGGCTGCCACTCCACCAGGAGGCTGGCTAACCTTGAGTTCGAGAGGATATACAGGAACCAATCAAAATGTAAATAGAAATGAGAACCAGGAACCTCCCAGCCCCAAGGGGAACTGATACAACTTCCTGTCAATTCAACATGGGCAGGAAAACTTTTTCCAGGTGGCTGAGGGTACTATCTGTAGCCTGTGGTGGTCTAAAACACCTTGGGATAAATACATTAATGTATTTAGTGGACACCCGGGGTTGGTCTGTGGGGAGAAATGTCCAGGTGTGCTGTGTGTATTTCCCTTCTCTGAGGACTGAGGGAGCAGAGGCTCCAATGAGTTCCCACAGGGGATGTGGGTCATCAGGTCTCCATGACTCCTACATGTGGTATGTGTGTGACCGGCCCTGTGGAGGGCATGGTCTCCATCTCCTAAGGGGAAAGAGTTTTGAAGGTGGCAGCCTGGCTCTGATTTGGGGGGTGGGGCAAGAATGGAGCAGTGAAACCTTCTGGCTTTGCTGCTGATGCCGCAGGCAGCTGACTCTGGGGTCACGGCACTGGGGATCAAAGAGACCTGGTTTCTATCTGAGGTGTACCCTAATTAGCAACACTGTGATAAGTTGTGTGGAGAAATGGTCATGCTATTTCCCTTCTGTACTGATGCCCTCTGCCATGTGACCGTGAAGCTAGCTTCCTCCCTGAATCTTGGCTGGCCTTGTGACTTGCTGTGGCCAAAAGAATATGGAAGAGGGGACACTGGGCCAATTCTGAGCCTAAGCCTCAAGAGATTTTATGCCTTTCCACTCTCTCTTTCTCTCAAAACCCTGCCACTCACGTGAAGAAGCCCAGGTGAGCCTGCTGGAGAATGAGAGGTAAGTGGTCCAGTCACCTCGTCACCCTAGCCAGCAAGCAGCCAGCCCACCTTGAAAGCCATTCAGCTCACCTACAGCCAACCACATGCAAAAGGAGGACTAAAGAACCACCCAGCTGAGCCCAACCTATATTTTCGACATGCAGAATTGTGAGCTAAAAAAAATTACTTGGTTTTAGTATTAAAAAAAAAACCCACAAATAATAAAAATGTGAGGTAAATAAATGGTGGTCATTTTAGGCCCCCAAGAGCTGACTGATATGATGATGACCTCAGATGATAATGATGACAGCTACCATTTGTAGAGGGCCTACTGGACGCCAGGCCCAGGTCCAATCTCTTAAAATAGATTACCTCATTCAGTCCTCCCAGCAGCTCTGAGAGTTGGTATTCAGATCCTCACTTTGTAAAGAAAACTGAGGTTGGAGAAGACACAGCCTCGTCTAAGGCTGCCTGATAGTAAGAGGCAGAGATAAGACTGAAAGCTGAAGTCTGTCTTCGTGGGCTCAGTTCTGAATCTCCTTCGCAGACAAGCCTCAATGTCAGAGAAAGACAGCAGCACTTGGGAGAATGTAATGTATTCTGCACACAGGCGCTGACGTCATTAAGAGTGTTCTGAGCCTTCCCCTCCCCAAGAATTATGCCATACCTCACCTTGCTCTTCTCGCAGCCCCAGTCAATGCTTCTAATTCCTATGTGAGCTTCTAGAAGGAAAAACAAAGGCACAGGTGTTGGGATCGTTTATTTCTTTTGTTATTACAGCTCCTATTTAATCAGTAAATATTTATTGGGGGCCTGTCCTGTGCTCACATCCATACTATTCTTTCTTTGGTGACATTTCCTGGACCCTTGTTGCATGCCAGGCTCTCACTCAGCACACATAATCCTTACAGCAACATTGGGGTAGTTATAGGATCATCCCCACTTTACAGATGGGGAAATCGAGGTTCCAGAGAAGTAAAGTGGCCGCTCCGAGGTCAACTAACTAGTAAGTGGCTGGAACAGGATTCCATTCTAGATTTGGCTAAATTCAGGCAGGCCCTATTCTTACTTTATTACAACGGCAGTGGCTCTTAAAAAAGGGATTTGAAATTTCTCCTGTGTGTGACAGGTGGGGGGCTCAAAGGCTAAGAGGAGAAAGAAAGGGGAGTGGAGGTGCTGGAAAATGTCGCCCAGCTCCAAGAGCTGGCCAGTTTCTTGATGTGATGCTCAGGCCCTGGGTAATGCCAGGAGTGGCAGCAGGCCAAGGAGGAGGTGGTGTGTGCTGGAGAGGCAGAGATAACCACAGGCTCCGTCCTGCTCTCCTGTGTCCATAGCTGACAAGTCACAGCCATCCTTCATCCTCGCCCACCCACCCCACCCCTCTGCTTAGCTGCTGGACTGCAGCCATGTTCCAGCACCAGGCCCTGGGCATGGTGCCCTTTGCCTCCTGGCTGATCTGATTACAGATGGGGAATTCAGGGACAATCCAGGCTGTCTCCTCCTCCCAGGGTGATCACACTCCTGGGGTAGGGGCTTAACTGCAAGCCTCCCAAAGGTTCCCTGCCAAGGCTGCCTCCTCCAGGCTGGCACCAGGCCCTATTCAGGTGCCCTGGCCAATCAGAATCTAGCTGCACAGAGCCTTCATGGGGCCCAGGAGCTCCAGCAGGTGTGTCTGTGGGAGCAGAAGACGTACCGAGGTGAGAGGCTCGGAGGTCTCAGGGTCTTGTAGGCAATGGGGAGAAGTTGAATCCCTCAGCCACGAATGGCTGCCCTCCTCTGGGGCACCTTGGGTGCTGGAAAGAGCCAAGCTCTAGGGCCCTCATCGGCTGAGAAAACTGACACAGGTCCCTCCGCATTTCTGGCCCTCCATCTCCTGAACTTTAAATTGGAGAGAATGCTCAGAATCACATACCGCAGACACTAATGACTAATATTTCATAAGTGTCAGCACTTTGCACACATTATCTTAATTATCTCCCTCCCCCACCATACAACACTAAGACCTAAGAATTGTTAGCATCATCCCCATCTTACAGATGAGAAAACTGACGAGGCTTAGCAAGGTTAAATAGCTTGGCCAGGGTCACACAGCTGGTGAATGGGTGGCCACAGGGCGTTTGAGCTCAGTCAGTCCTGGGGCTCAGTTCAGCCACCCTCGTAGCTGCTGCCTTCTTCCAGCGGAGGTCACACCAACACTTGGCCGTCCTGCCAGATTCACCAGCTGCCGGTCAGGTCGCTTTTCCACACTTGCTTGCCTGACATCTTGGAGTTAAGTTGCCAGCCCCTAACCTTCTTAATGCCCTGAACTCCTCTGCTTTGCTATCCCCCTCAGAAATGGGTCCTGCTCCTCAGCCCCTGGAACAATCTCCCTCTGTTCTTTGGCCTAACCCTGTTCTCCCTTCAGATGGGCCTTCGGGGAGCTTCCTTGACCACACCCCCTAAGGACATTAGTGACCTTTCTGTGCCCTCCTCGGGCCCTCTCCTCCAGTGGCAAGATAGCACAGCCTCTTATCCACCCACATACAGGCCACGGGTTCAACTCTGCCCTACTGAGCTGTGTGACCATCAGCAAGTGGGTGAGACTTTTAGCTCCTCCTCTCAGAAACGGGCGTAATAATAGTCCCACCCACGCAGGGTGACTGCCAGGACTAAATGAGTTAGCACATGGGCAGGCTTAGAACTTCTGCCTGATTCTGAGGAAACTGTCAATGCCTGAAATGAGGTTGTTTTCCCGACAGTAAGTTGAAATTGTTGGTTAGTGATTGTGTCTGCTCAGCTGAACTCAGTTCCTTGAGGGCAGGGAAGGCTTCTAGCTTGTTGCTTACCCTGCCCCCAGTTTAGAGCACAGTGCCTGACACATAAAAGGTATTTAATACCTTTTTATTGAATGAATGATAAATATAAAGTACCCCATTCTCAGTGCCAGAAAGAAATAAGATGATGCGGAGAAGACCTCAGTCTACGGTCCTTCGAGCAGTGCCCCATATTTGCCTAATTTAACAATCACTTCAGCCTCTTAGAAATCCAGAATTCTGAGCCCACCCCTTCAGATCCTGGTTCCTTGAGTGTAAGGGACTCTGGGAATCTATGCTTTCAACGAGCACCTCTGTTGACTTGTATACACGGGCACCTTGAGAAAAACTGGCTTAGAGCAAATATCAGAGAGGAAACCAGCAGGAGAGGGAAGCAGATACACCACTAACATGTCACAGCGTGTGGGAGCCAGGAGTGTCCTCCTGTCAGAGGGGACAGAAAGGAGAAGAGAAGCCTAGAGGGCTTCCTGAAGGAGTTGGCACTGGGGCCAGCCTTCAGGACCAGAAATGAAGAGGTAAGAGTGGGGGATGTTGCCACTGGTGGCCCAGAGGGACGGAATGCCAGCTCTCTCCTCACATGACCACAAGTAGAAGACAGACCAAGGTAGCTGCAACCCCATGCGTATTAAGTCCAGGGTCCTGTGAAGCCAGATGCCCCTGGGAACACTCGAGTGTGATGTCCTTTGTCTGTCCTGTTTGAGAAGGAATGCGGTAGGGGACAGCACTTTCTAAAAAAAGCCAGTCAGGAAAAAGCCTCGGGCCTGTGACTAGCCCAATGGGGCTTGTCTGGAAGAAGGCCCCTGGTTCTGGAAGGGCTCAGGGAAGCAGAGTTAGTAATGATCAACAGTCCCCATTTCTATCATGGTCCAGAGGAGGAGTGGCCCATATCAAGTTATATGGTAGGCATTCAGACTAGAATCCAGTGAAGGCATTCAGACTACATCCTGGAGCACAGGGAGGGTGAGAAGACCACCTATGTTGAAAAGGGTGGGAAGACAGTGGGAGGGACATTTTATTATTAGATGTTGGCCATGATCTTAGGCCTCATGAAGTCCAGCTCCCCAGAAAGCCATTACAAACCGAAGTCTTTGTTCAGGCCTAAGTCTGTGTGTGTGTGTGTGTGTGTGTGTGTGTGTGTGTGTGTGTCCACAGGACACTGTAGGACTCCTAAATGTATATAGGTATGTCGCTGATTCTTCACCACTGTATCCTGAGTGCCTAGCACAGTGCCTGGTAAGCAGGAAGTGTTCAACAAATGAATAGATGAGTTCCAGTGTGTCTGCATGTCCTCCCTACCATCCAGGGTCAGATGAATCTCACCCGCAGTCATCAGAGAGCGCCAGGAGGCATAAAACCAGCTTATATCCTTAGAGTTTAGGCTGTTTGGAGAGACAGTAAGGATTTATACGCAGGAGATAGAGAACCACTGTTGACAGTCAAGGGTTTCATGGAAATGAGCAGTATTAGTTAGGCTCTGGAGGAGAGAGAAGGCAGGGGACAGAGCATTTACTAAAGCTTAGAAGTGTGAGGGTCTGGCTGGGGCAGGAGTGCAGAGCTGGGGACAGAGGAGAGAGAGGAAGAGGTAAGTGAGAACCAAGTAAGTAAGGATTGAGAGAGGGGTTAGAGGAGAGGGAAATGATCATATTTGCATCTTTGAAGAATCATTCCTGTTGCTGTGTAAAGAATAGGTTGGAAGGGCTTGAGCCGGAGTAGGGAGACCAGTTGTCTGAACAAGAGGTGCCTTGACCTGAACCAGTTGCAGCAGGGGACAGGGAGTGGGATGACCAACCATCCAGCTCTGCCTGAGGCTGAGGGGTCCCCCAGGGATGTGGAACTGTCAGTACTAAACCTGGAAAGTCCCAGGGAAAAGGAAATGAGATCCTCACCCCAAGATGGGTGAGTCCACAGAGCAAGAAAGCCAACAAAATTCAGAGATCAAGGATCAGCGAAACTCCCAGATTTCAGTGTGGGCAACTGAGTACGATGAAGCCCCATTTATGGGCTTTGGGATCCTGGAGGAGGACAGACAAGGGATCATGATGGAACAAGAGCCATAATGGAAGCTGGGGCCAAGAACACATGGTGTTGAGGGTATTAAAGAGTCAAGTGGCTAGAGAGGAGGGGAGAGACTTTGTAAAAGGATTTCTTTGTAGTGGAATCTGGGGGTGCTGGGATTTCCACCCTTCTAAAGGGAGAGAGGTGGGAGTATCTGTCCCTCCTTTGGCCTTGGTCAGGGTCTTCCCAGTGGACCAGAAGATGATGGCAACGTGTGTCTCCAGTCAGTCAGGAACATAGTGGCCTAGACATAGTTGTCTCCTATTAGGAAAAATCTAAAAGTGTGAGAAAAGGGCTGTGATACCTGCTAGGGATGAGGGGAAAGAGACCTGTCTAAGGAGGGATGGGCCGGGCCCCTCAGAACTGGTCAGAGTACAGGACACATGTGTGTTTTCTGTGGTCCAAACGTGGGCCTGGTCTTCCAAGGAGTTTCACAAGACACAGAATATCATCATCATCATCATCGCCGTCATCATCATCAGGGTTACGTGGTCTCGTAAATTTGGAGAACAATAAACAGACCCCGTGGGGCTCTAGAAAGCCAGAGGAAGATTGGGGAGCAGCCACGTGAATGAGGCATGTGGGCCACATCATAGGAAGTATAGCCAAATGTCCCCAGGTGGGTAGGGGGCCTGAGGACTCCCAGAATCAGTTCTTCCCTCTGCAGGGCCCTGGGAGCAGAAGCTAGCTCGTAACAAGACCAGCGAAGTAAGCCTTTCCTTCCCTCAGCATCTTCTCTCCCTCTCTAGGCCCTGGCAGTCTCAGAAACTCCAAATAGCAGGATGAGGGAAGAGGGGCGGAGGAGCAAGGACTAGCACAGGGGTGAAGGAAGGTCAAACCCCCTTCGCCAGCTCACTGCCTGTAGAAGGGAGCAAAGGCAGAATTATCAACTCTAAACCAAGCTCGAAGTTGTGATTATCACCAGGGTCCAGGCACTTTTAATTGTTAATCTGATTCTGTGTTTGCAACGTAAAGTGACCTAAGAATTTTTGTCACCTAACTGGTGGGACTGCAGGAATTTTCATCCAGAGATGGGGAAGAACTTCCTCACATGACTGAATCAGAAACAGATGACAAGAAACAAGAATAAAGTTGCTTTCCGCTTTCAGCCCATGAGTCCAGCTCAGCCAAGGTTCTGATTGTAGTCATCATGGTTGTGAATCCCTCTCCTGTCCTAGGATGTGAGCTCCTTGAAGGCAGGCCCTTGTCAGATTCAGTTTTGTCCCTCCAGCACCTGGCCACCTGTAGATGTTAATTTCCTCCCTTTCTTCCACCTGACCCTGGGTGTTCAGAAAGGGTTGATGTCAGGCACCTATGAGAGGGGTGGCCCCAGATCTCATAGAAGTAGATAAAGATTTGGCCCAACCCTGCTGACGTCTCCACATGCCAGTCACATAAATCAGACAGCCCACCAACCAGTGAGGAAAACAAATGGTTAGGCCATCAGACAGTCCTGCATGGATCAAAGGATGGCTGGCCACTAGCCTTACTAGTCGGACGGACAGACAGACAGAGACCGTCCAATGATTGCTCCCCACTCAATCTGATGTGGACACCGCTTTCTACAGTCCCTTCCCAGGACTCTGAAAATGTCTTTCTTCTACTGGAGGCCCCCCTCCCCAGGAGGCCTCCTCCTGGGTGCTCCTGGCACAGTGCCCATTTCTGATCACCGACTTGGCAGCCTCCTAGCTGCTGGCTCCAGCACTGCCCCTCCTCCTTTCTCTCCCTCCCAAGGTGGGAGCTTCAGCTTCTGCCAAAGCATTACTAAGAGTGGAGGTGACGTCACCCTCCCTGGTCCTACTCCGCCCCAGGCCCTGCTTACCCTTCACCCTTGGCTGCCCCTGAGGATATGACATATCCTGGGTGGGGGAGGGGGCTCTCTGCTGGGACAGACGACAAAGGTCCTCAGCCCCAGACTGCCTTGTCTCCCCCAGCTGGAGGCTGCTCTGCTTCCCTGAAGCAGTCCTGGTCTCAGACATCCAAATGCACATTCAGGCTCCTCTTGGGCAAGGGCCTTTATCTCCTTGGGCCTCATCTCTAAAACGAGGATAATAATCACACCTTCCTCAGAGAGTGGGTGTGAGGCTTAAATGAGGTCATGTTCATCAGGACCCTTCCT
Source organism: Eidolon dupreanum (assembly GCA_028627145.1). Classification (NCBI taxonomy): domain Eukaryota; kingdom Metazoa; phylum Chordata; class Mammalia; order Chiroptera; family Pteropodidae; genus Eidolon; species Eidolon dupreanum. Next base: position 10,786,558 of record CM053510.1, on the reverse strand, counting down.
GATGAAGGTAAGGGAACTTGGGTTCCTCTCAATTTCTTGTGGCATGTTCATTCCTAAGAGATACACCTACACATGCCACCACCATCAAAAATAATAGTAGTCGCAGTTCTTGGCTCACTGAATTTGGGAAATAATACAAAACACCCTCCCTACATAACCCCCATCTACCCAATTCCACCTCAGCTCTCCACAACGAATACTTTGATTTTTCATTGATATTTTTCTTATAAAAATAACACATGATTACTGTAAAAAAAAAAAAAAACCCACAATGGATACAAATATCAAGCTGGAGATCAAGTTCTCAGCTCACTTATAAATATGAACAAGCAACAAAAGCCCATGTAAAGTAAATAGATTTGGAAATTAATCAAATACAATTTCTAGAAAGGAAAATTATAATCCTTGAAATTGTAGAATTCAAAGCCAAATACGAGATTATATAAAATTGAAGATAGAATTAGTAAAACATAATATAGAGTTGCAGAAATTATTCTAAAAGCAGCTCGAGGAGAAAAAAAATTGAAGAACATAAAGGGGAAGTACAAAGACGTGGAGGACATGTTTAATTAGAATACTAGACAGAAAGGCAAGAAAGTACAGGAAATAGACAATATTTAGAAGGATTATAACTGAAAGTTTTCAAGAGTTATTCAAAGACCAAAACTTACATACAGAAAACCCAATCATTCCTAAGCACTAAAAGTGAAAAGAAAGCCATACCTATACATAGTAAAGACCACCGCAGAGGTGAGAGAGAAAGAGGGAGAGAGAGAGAGACAGAGAGACAGAGAAATGATAAAAACGACCAGAGAGAGAGACAGAAATCACCTTTAACGAAATAGCATTTAAGCAGATGGCTGACTTCTCAACAGCAACAATTCAATCCAGAAGATAGAAGAATGATATTTTTAGTACATTTGAAGTTTATGTTGCTGAAATAAAATAGTTGTTAACCTAGAATTTTCTACCTAATGGATCTATTCTCTAAAAACAAAGATGTAATAAAACTGAGAGGGTTTGCCACCAAAAGACTTTACTAAATAAAGGGCATTACCCCTAAAGTCAAGAACAGTACAAGGACGTCTGCTCTTACCATGTGCTGGAGGCTCTAGCTAGAGCAATTCGGCAAGAAAAAGAAATTAAAGGCATCCAGATTGAAAAAGAAGTAAAACCACCTTTATTTGTAGATGACATGTTTTCGTGTGTAGAAAATCCTAAGGAATCAACTAAAAAACTATTAGAACTAATAAATTGAGCAAGTTTGCAGATACAAGATCTATGTACAAAAATTAATTATATTTCTACATATTACCAATGAATAATTCAAAAATAGATTTAAGAGAATAATTAATTTACAATAGTATCAAAAAGAATAAAATATTTAGGAATACCTTTAACAAAAGAAGGGCAAAATTTGTACCCTGAAAACTACAAAATGTTGGTGAAATAAAGAAGAGCTAAATAAATAGGCAGCTATTTCTTATTTATCCATTAATTTGAAGATTTAATGTCATTAAGAACATAATACATTCCAAGTAGATTTACAAATTCAATGCAACCTCTATCAAAATTCCACCTGACTGTTTTGTAGAAATTGACCTGATCCTAAAATTTAATTGATCCCCAAATTCATAGGGAAGTTTAAAGCAGCAGGAATATCTAAAACAAACTTGAAAAAGAACAAAGTTGGAGCACTCACACTTCCTCAGTTTAAAACTTACTAGAAAACTTACTAAAAGACAGTGTTGTACTGGCATAAGGCTAGACATATAGATCAATGGAACAGAATTGAGAATCCGGAAATAAATAGTACTTTATGCAAAAGAGTGCCAAGACAATTCAGTGGGGGAAAAATAGTCTTTTCAACAAATGGTAATAGGACAACTGGATATCCACATGCAAAATAATGATGTTGGAACCCTTCCCTTATACTACACATGAAAATTAATTAACTTAAAATGTATCATAAAGCTGAATGTAAGAGCTAAAACTATACAACTCTTAGCAGAAAACATAGGTGCAAATCACAGTGACCTTGTGTTAGGCAGAGCTTCTTAGATGCAACATCAAAAGCACAAGCAGCGAAGGAAAAAATAGGTAAGTTAGATTTCATTGAAATTTAGAACTTTTTTTCTTTAAAGTGAAAGATAAACACAAAATGGGAGATATTTGCAAATCATATATCTGATAAAGAACTAGTGTCCAGAATACATAAAGCACTCTTACAATTTAATATTAAAAAGACAAATAACCCAATTAAAAATAGGCAAAGAACTTACACACACATTTCTCTAAAGAATATATATAAATGGCCAATAAGTACATGAAAGCATAAGTGTATGTTCAATATAATTAGCCATCAAGGAAATTCAAATCAAAACTACAATGCAATATCACTTCACACCCACTAGGATGGCTATAGTTAAAAATTTTTTTAAAAGAAGGAAAGAAAAAAAGAAAATATTACCTGTTGGCAAGAACATAGAGAAGTTAGAACCCTCATACTTTGGGGATGGGATGTAAAATGGTGCAGCCACTTTGGAAAACAGTTTGGCGGTTCCTCAAAACATTAAACATGAGGTTTCCATATGACCCAGCAATTCTGTTTCTAGGTATATCCCAGGAGAAATGAAAGCTTACATCCATATAAAAATTACATATGAACATTCATAGCAGCATTATTCCTAAAAACAATGGAAACAACACCAGGGTCTACCTGATGAATGGACAAATAAAATGTGGTATATTCATACAATGGAACATTATTTGGCAATAAAAAAGAAGGAAGTACTCATACGTGCTATAATGTGAGGAACCTTGAAAACAGGTTAAGTGAAAAAAAACCAGTCGCAAAAACCCCCACAAATCATATGATTCAATTCATGTGAAATGTCCAGAATAGACAAATCCATAAAGACAGGAAATAAATTAGTGGTTGCCTAGGGCTGAGGATTTCAGGGGAAATATGGAGTGCCTACTCGTGGTTATAGGGTTTCTGACTGAGGTGATGAAAATGTTGGAAAGTTGATCGTGGTGATGGCTGCACAACTCTGTCACTATACTAAAAACCATTGAATTGCACCATTTAAATGATGAATTATATGGTATGAGAATTATAGCTCAATAAAGTGTTTTTTTTTTTTAACGTACTCTAGGTAGAAGGAAAAATAACCCAGTTGGAAGGCCTGAGATGTAAGAAAGAATGGGGAGCAAAGATGATGATAAATACGTGGTTACATTCAAAACACAGCGACTACATAACACAACAGCAATAATGTCTAATGTGGGGGAGTCTAGTACAACAAAATAGAAATTACTTCCCTTTGTTATGCTAATAAAAATATTAAAGGTAACAACTGAAAGAATAAAGGAAATAAAACTGCTTAACAAGTAGAGTGGGGGAATGAAACTCAATGCACGCAGAAACCTGGACCTCATCTTATTACTGGTCACATAAGCATGTCACAGAGCAGCTGTACTCACGAGCAGAGTTCCACAGAGAAGGCAAAGCTCACCTCAGCAAACAGATCTTTCCAGGGCTGGATTTGGGGGCAAAATTTTCAGACTAAATTAAAAATTAAATTCTAGCTCCAAGACAGTTATTTTTAAATCTTTGAACCTATGTTTGCTTATATGTTTATTTGTTTGTTTGTTTCTCTTTTTAAATAGTAGCTTGATTTAGATATAATTCACATACCCCACAATTCACTAATTTAAAGTATACAATTCAATGGTTTTTAGTATATTCACAGAGTTGAGTTAATTTGAGAACATTTTCATCAATCCAAAAAGATACTCCATGGTTATCAGTAGTCACTCTCCTTTCTCCTGAAAGTTCCACAACCATAGGAAACTACTACTTTCTATTTCCTGTCTCTATAGTTGTCCCTATCCTGGACTTTTCATTTTAATGAGATCACATAATATGCAGCATTTTGTGATTGGCTTCTCTCACTTAGTATATACAATCTTTCCAAGGTTTATCCATGTTGCAGCACCTCTCAGTACTTCATCTCTTGTCATTGCCAAATAATATTTCATTGTAAAACATATTGTCTATTCATTTTATCTGTTCATTCTTCAGCTGAAGGACATTTCGGCTATTTTTGTTTTTTGGATATTATGAATAATGTTGCTATGAATATTCATGTACAGTTGTTAGGTGACTTTGTGGTCGTGGGAACATTCTAGAATGCACTTACACACATCTAGATGGTCCGGCTTCTTGCATGCCTAGGCTATGTGAGGTAGCCTATTGCTCCTCAGCGATAAGCCTGTGCATCAGGATACTGAACAGAAAACAATATGAGGTTAAATCAGCACAAGAGAAAATGATACAATCAAGAGATAAACGCGAGATGTATGAGGCTGCTGCTCGTGTAACACAGCATACCGATTTACAGCAAACTTTTTTTTTTGTAAGTAGAAAGTACACTCTAAAATAAAAATAATAGTCTAGTAAATACATAAACCAGTAACAGAGTCATTTATGATCATTATTAAGTATTACGTACTGCACATAATTTCATGTGCTATATTTTTATATTGCTGGCAGCACAATAGATTTTACACCAGCATCACCATAAATATATGAGTATCGCATTGCATTATGACATTATGAAAGCTATGACATTACTAGGCAATAGGAATTTTTCAGCTCCATTATAATCTTAGGGGACCGCCGTCATATATGTGGTCTTCCCATGATCAAAACATTGTTATGCAGTTCGTAACGATACAAATTTTGCATGGGCATGTTTTATTTTCTATATGTTTTGTGCTGGCATCTTTTCTGAATCATATGGTAACTCTATGTTTAACTTTTAGAGGAACTGACAAATCTTCCAAAGTGGCTGCACAATTTTACATTCCCATTAGTAATATGTGAGGGTTCTAATTTCTTCACATCCTCTCCAACACTTGTTATTATCTGACTTTTTTATTACAGCCATTAAATTGATAATGCATTGGGACCAAGTAGGGTTTTATTATAGAACATAAGGTTGGCTTAACATTAAAAAATCAATTAATATAATTCACCATTTTAACAGACTAAAAAATAAAAGGCATTTGATCACCTCAATGGAAGCAGTAAAAGCATTTGTTAAATCCAACATCCATTCCTAATAAAAACTCTCAGCAACAGAACAGAATAGAAGGGAACTTTCTCAATATGATAAACGGTAACTATAAAAAACCTACAACTAACATCATACTTAATGATGAAAGAGTGAATATTTTCCCCATAAGGTTAGGAACAAGCCAAGGATGTCCACTGTCACCCTTTCAATTCAGCATTGTACTGGAGGTTCTGGCCAGTCCATTCAGGCAAGAAAAAGAAAAAAAAAATTCTGATAAGAAAGAAATAAGTAAAACTCTTTATTTTGCAGGTAACATTATGATCTGTGCAACAAATCTTCTGGAATCTACAAAAATACTGTTATAAGTAATGAGTGAGTTAAGAAAAGTGCCAATATAAGATCAATATATAAAAATCAATTGTATTTCTATATACTAGTTACAATAGAAATTGAAACAAAAATTACCACTTACGATCATATCAAAAAATATTAAAGACTTAGGGATAAATCTTAGAAAAGATGTGAAAAACCTGTATGTTGAAAACTACAAAATAGTTTGCTGAGAGAAGTTAAAAAGACCTATATAAATGAAGAGATATACTGTGTTCTTGAACTGGAAGTTTCAGTGCTGTTGAGGTGTTAATTCTCCTCAGATAATCTACAGATTCAACTCAACCCCAATCAAAAATCATGGCAAGCTTCTCTTTGTAGAAACTGACAAGCTAATTCTAAAAGTTATTTGGATATGAAAAGAACTTAGAATCGTTAAAACAATTTTGAAAGAGAACAAAGTTGAAGGACTTCCTCACTTAGTATAAAGCTACAGTAATCAAAATAGTGTGGTACTAGCATCTAAATAGACAAATAGATCAATGGAAAACATAGAGTCTGTAACTAGACCCACATGTATGTGGTTAATTGATTTTTGAACAAAGGTACAAAGGCAATTCAGTGGAGAAAGGATTAATATCTAGAGGTTAGCTAAGCTCCTCCATGATATTACGGCCTTGGCATCCTTTTTGTTTGTCCAAGTGGCCTTCAGGAGGCCTAACACTAGCCCCCTCGTGCAAACACATGCTCTAGATAACAGCCTGCAGAGTCACAACAAATCTAAGTTCCTGCTGTGACTTCCTCAACAGCGCTTGTGATCAATGGTCTTCTCTGCTTCCTAGGGCCTTCCACTTGTGTGCTCTTTAGGTAAGACAACCGTGGAGCTTACCAAAATCCTGCTCTTTGGGTTTGCATTGGCAATCCAGCCTTAGCCCAGGAACTGGAAAACCTATGGGCCCTAATAAAGGCATGAGCCTCAGTTCCTATTGCTCGCTCTCTTTGTACTCTACCTTGTGGCTCCTATAGGCACGTGGTGTATTTATCCAGGACTTGTGAGTAATAAATTCCACATTTCAATTTCTCTTGGGTGTGTTGTTGAACTTTGACTCACCATCTTACCCCCTGTGCTCTACTTAACAAATACTAACACTACTCTTGTAAATATGTGAAACAATTGGATGTCCATATTAAAAAAAATTAACTTTGACCTAACCTCACATTCTATACAAAAATTAACTCAAAACGAATAATAGACCTAAATGTAAAATGTGAAATTATAAAACTTCTGGAAGGAAGTATAACAGAAGACAAGTTTGACCCTGGGACATTAAAAAAAACTGGAAAACTGGACTTCATCAAAATTAAGAATTTTTGCCCTTTAAAAGACATTGTTAAGGGGATAAAAAGACAAGTCACAAGCAGGGAGAAAATGTTTGCCAATCACGTTTCTGATAAGGGACTTGTACACAAAATACATAAAGAACACTCAAAACTCAAGAAATACATATTAGAAAAGGGCAAAAATTGGTACAAACAGACACGTCACTAAGAAAGATACATAATACAGAAGTCAAATAGCTCATTAAAAGATGTTCAATATCATTAGCCATATAGGGACATGCTAATTAAAACCACAATGAGATACCATTTTACAATATTTGCATGTCTAAAGTGAAAAAGACTGATTGTACTAAGTGTTGTGAAGATACATGAGTCATTATTGGTGAGAGCATAAAATGGTACAACCACTTTGGAAAAGTTTGGCAGTTTCTTGAAAAGTTAAATATATACCAATCATACGACCTAGCCATCCCACCTCTGTTTATCCAGGAAACATAAAAGTATATGCTTTATTCAAAGATCTGTATACACCAATGTTCATGGCAGCATTGTTTACAGCAGTCCAAACTGAAAACAACCCAAATGGCCTTTGAAAAGTGGAAGAATAAACAAATGGTGATATATCCATACAATGGAGTATTACTCAGCAACAGAAAGGAATGAACTATTGATACACATAGCAACTTAAATGAACTTCAGAATAATTATCCGAGTGGAAGAAGCCAGACAAAATAGGGTTTGTATTGTATGATTCCATTTTATGAAGTTCTAGAAAGTGGAAACAAATATATAGAGACATAAAACAAATAAGTAGTTACCTAGATAGAAGGTGAGGGACGGGGCATGAGGAAACTTCGGAAGGATGACAGAGACGTTCTATCATGAATGCGGTCATGGTGTCACAAGTGCATACATATGTCAAAATCATCAAATTGTATGCTTGGTATCTGTAAAGTTAATTAATGTGAGTTATACCTCAACTAAGCTGTTAAAATCATTGGAAGATAATATGAACTTCTCCAAATACATACTAAAAATTATGGGACATGAATGAATTCTTAGAAAAATAAAACTTAAAAATGGCACCAGAAAAAATACAAAATGATGTCCTCCATAGTTGTGCAGTTGGGGCTCCTGATCTGAATAGCCCTACAAATACAGGTGAAACCGAACCCAAAATTTCAGACTTTCCACAGTTGAAAACACTAGGCTCAGACAGCTTTACAGGCAAGTTCTACCAAACAGTCAAGTTTCAGATCATTCTGATCTTACACAAAATACCCTGAGGGTCAGAAAAAGGAAGATAATCACTAGCTCATTTTTATGAGACAAGTGAAACCTTGATAGCCAAGCCAAGCACAACGCAGTGGAAAAGAAAACGATTTACTCGTGAACATAGAGACACAATTCTGGACAAAACGTTAGCAAACTGAATCTTCTAATGAATAAAAATGACAACACATCATGACGTGTTCAGTGTATTCCAGGAATACAAAGTTGGTTTGACTTTGAAAAATAGATCAATGTAATTCACCACATTAGGTAAGTCAAAGGGCAGATGTCATGTAATAATCTCAACAGATGCAGAAAAAGAGTACAGTAAATTTCAACGTTCATTCTTGAAAAAAGCTCTTAGAAACCCAAGGAGAGAAGAAATTTTTCTTTAGTCTAATAAGTAGCATCTTTTTAGAGCAAACATTAAGAAGCCTGAAGAATGACTGAAAACATTCCCTTTAAAATCAGGTATAAGATTTTATGCCCACTAACATCACTTCTAGTGAATGTTGTATTTATTGGAGGTCCCAGGTAGCATGATCAGACAGAAAGTAAGATAAAATAAATGTTTAAAAAGCTTAAAGATATACATATTGGAAAGAAAGAAAAAATAGTAATTATTTGTAGGTGACGATGAGATTATTTCGTGGACAAGCTAAGCTGGGGTCCCCAAACCCAGGCCCGCACAGCAGGCGGTGAGAGGCAGGCCAGCCAGCAAAGCTTCATGTGTCCTTGCAGCTGCCCCCAGCGCTAGCATCACTGTGGCCTCAGCTCCACCTTAGATCATCAGGCATTAGATTCTCACAGGTGCACTGGTCCCTGGTGCCAAAAAGTTTGGGGACTGTTGACCTAAAGGAAGTCATAGGTATAGTATTAAGATTAACAAGAGGATTTAACAAAGTTGCTAGATACAAAATTAACAGAAAAATCCATTATGTTCCTATGTCCCAGGACAAACAATTAGAAAATGTAAATAATGAAAGTGATAGTGTTTCCAATAGTTGCCTCGTCTATAAAATGTGGATGAGTATTAGCAAGCACAAAGTTACCAAGTTAGTAGTGGTCAGTCTCTCTTGCTCCTCCTCAAGGCACTGGGTTAGGCATCCCCTGGGGACCACATGTCAGGACTCAACTCATATCTTGGCCTCAGCAGCTTCAGGAAGACAGACATAACTCTTACCCAAATATCTATCTTGTAAGGCAGAAAATGGCCAGCGCCACAGGAGACAAGGCACCACGGGGCCAGAGGATGGAGAGCGATAGTTACCATCTGGAAACACTTTTTTGGGGGGCCTGAAAGTGGGCAGTATTTAGATACTCAGAGAAAAGAGAAGGAGGGGCCAGTATGGACAATGGCTAGAGGTGGGAACGTGGGAGGGGGGAGGTGGTGAGAGAGGTGGGCGCTGGCTGCAGCCAACACCTGCGGTCTTGCACCTCGTCCCGTGCTCTTTCCTGTGCTTGCCTCTGAGCTCTGCAGGATCGTTCATTCCGTTCCCTGCTCCACCTGGCCCGGGTGGCTTCCCCAGAGATGGTGGCCCCCTGGCCTCTGAGGTTTAGAGAGAGGCCTTCTGTCTGTGGGAGGAAATTTCAGCAAGGTGTTTACTGCAGGGACCCATGGTGGCTGTGAGCCAGGCCTGAGTGCTGACGGGGGACTTTGGAAGGAAGAGGGAAGGGGGCCTGGATGTTTGAACAGCTGGGGTGGATCAGGGGCTGCCACCCCCTTTTCACTCTCCCCTCCCCTGCTTCCTGGCTCCAGCTCGGATGCCCCTTCCTACCTGGGGTCCTGCCTGCCGAACAGTCAGTTATTGGAGATCTCTGGCTGGAAGGAATTTTCTGCTCTCAAAGAAATTGTTGAGGGAAGGTGTTCTGTGTTTTCCCCTCAAGGGGCTTGTGGGTAGAATGTGGAGGCCGTACAGGTTGAACTGTGCCATGAGGTTTCACAGAGGCCTGGGCTCGAGACCCAGCCCCAACCAAACACCGTGATACATAAATCATCAGAAGTTACAGCTAACTTGGATTAGTACGCAGGATAGCTTCTGAGTAAAGAATACCAGAGACATCGCGTTTCCTTGTGGAGACAGACAAGGGGGGATGGCGATCGGGCCTGCAGCACCTGGACCTTTTGCACGGCCAAATGGCTTTTTATAAGCCACACCTCGAAAATTCAGCCTCCACTTTCTGGCACATTCCTTCGTATAGCCCCAGCATCATCTTGCTCATCTTTAAAGGGTCTGTCCTAAGGACCAGGCATCCTCATGGATGGTCACTCTGCAGCCACCAAGCAGTGACCATGGGCTTTGAGTTGTCTCCTGTGTGACAAGGCCTGGGAGAGGCTGCCTCAAGACATTCTGTTCAGGTCATCTGTGTTGCCCGCACAAAACTGTCCCTCAGAGAATCCCCTGCAGTGACCAGAGTCACTGTGGGTGAGAGTACTCAAGTAACATGGCATGATACTCCCCGGTGAAATTTCAGAGATGGTCCAGCAGATTCATTCAGATTCTCCTGGGCCCAGAACGAGCATCAGGGTCACTTAGGAATTTTGTGACAGAGAACAACTTGCACCCTCTCCCACCTGGGTGAGCAGTCTCTGAAGGAACTCATGTTAAAGCTCAGATTCCAGCCACCCCACTCACCAGCCGTGTAATCTTGCTGAGCCTCCGTTTGTAAAATGGGGTAGTGACTCCTTCCCACAGGATTATTGTAAAGATCAATGAGGCATAAAGCGCTTATCACACAGCGGGTTTGCTGAACGTTCCTTCCCTGTTGTCCCCCTGCCCCACCCCCAGCACAGTGGCCTGTGAGGGGGTGTTTTGGACATCCCCACAGCTGAGAGCTGGGTTTCTCTGCCTTCATGAGGATGGCGTCCCTGACACTATTTTTCCAGGGCTTTCCAGCTCCATCACTTTATGCAGCCCCCGGGGCGTGGGAAAGGGGTGGCTGCAGGAGGGCCAGGGGCAGAAATGGATTCTGCTGACTTTGCCTTTCTCCTCCCCTGGATCAAAATGGGAGGAGGCTCAAAAGGAAGGAAGCGGCCTGTTTTCAGCCAGGCTTGCTTTTTCTTTTCATCCGTCAGAGGTGACAAGATCCACAGGACAGAAAACTGCCTGGAGGCTGGGAAATAGGAGAGGCAGGAGCATGGGGAAGGCACTCCCTGTTCAGGTCAAGTTCCTGGGTCCCACCAAAAAAAGCCAAAGAACCGGGCTTAATTCTTTTTCTCTTCCACCTCTTGCGCTCTCAGACAGGCACGGTGGCAATACTCTGGGCAGCCCATGGGCACACAAAGCTGGTTTAAGTCAGGGATTCCTGACTCTTTCCTGCCCTCCAGGGGAAGGCAGCTCCAGAAGCATGTCACTGTCATCAAGAAACTAGAAACCCAAAGCCTGGGAGAGACACTGCCTCCTGCTTGGGGCACTGAATGAGGAGGTCCTAGGGCTGAGGCTCCTGATGACTGCCAATCTGTGCCTGTGTGGTGCCAGGCAAAGCCACTCATACACCAACATCAGACAACAAGGGGCAGTGGTAAGAGTTGGGCCTCAGCCCAGGACAAGTTAGTTAACCTCTCTGAGCCTCAGTTGTTTCATCTGCCACATAGCCATGAAGATACTCAGCTTGTGAACTGAGAGCTAAGGTATGCAGTGAGCCCGGCCCAGAATAGCATTAAGGAAGCAGTCCCCATTGTCCCAGCTCTCATCCTGGGTGTCCTGGTCCCCGGGGTGCCTGAAGAGCACTGCATTGTAGTCGCCAAGGGCAAGTATCCTGGGCTGGCCATGCTGTGGTCCAGGGAAGTCAGGCAGGCTGCTGTTCACTTGGCCCATCTTCTACCCAACGAGGGACATTGCAGAGTCCCTCTCACTTGGCTCAGGCGCCTGCCCTGTTGGGCCAGCTGGGTGGAGGAGGGGATCTCAGCTGGGGCAGGCGCCTACCCACTCTCCCACCCCCTCCATGCTCAGCCTGCTTGCCCAGGTACAGTGCAGGGGACAGAAGGGCAAGGAGACTAATATTACTGAGTGTCTTTTATCAACTAGACAAGTGTTTTATCCCAATCGCACATCCTCCCATTAAGCCTGTGATGTAAATATTATCACACCTATTTCACAGATAAAACCTAAGGCTCAGAGTCTTAAATGATGCCTCCTCTGTCTCGCAGACTGCCTGCCATGTTGATGACAAAGCTGGGCTCTCAGCAGAGCTTGGCACAGGAGGCCCCGCAGGCACACAAGGGCCTCTTTTCCAAATGGTGCTTGCAAACTCAGCTCCCACAAGTGGGACAAGCAGGGACAGGTGGCATAGGCTACAGCTACAGCCTCTCTCCTGTCCTAAAAGGGCCCCAGCTACTCTCCATGCCTAGGCCCCCTTTTGGCCCCTTCAAAGCCTGGGCAGCAGTGGGGGCTGTTCTGACAGCACCGGGTCCTGGGGGGCCCCACTGCTTGAATTCCAACACTAGCTGTATGCTTTCTAGCTGGGAAGTTTGGGGAAATTGTCTCATTTTTCTGAGCCTCACTTTTCTACCTGCAAAATGGGGATAATAACGGCACCCACCCATGAGGGTGTTTTGGATTAAATGAGATGGTACATGTCAGGTTTCAGCTCCGAGAGCGGATGTAGCACTTGTTACACATTTGCTCTTGTTATTTGATTCCAAGAGTCTCCTTCGCCCTTCCCACACTCCTCTGTGGCCTGAACAGGGCTGGTCTAGGAAAGGAAATGCAAGGGAAGGGGATGTTGGAATTGGTTTGATTCGATCTGGATTCCCCAAGTTCGCAGTCAGTACCCATCCAACCTCCCCAGAGGCTGAATACCTCTCAGTCTCTTTCTCATGTGGAAGGAGGTGTCAAGTCAGGAGAGACTGCGCTAATGTTTGAAGCTCTGGAAATTACAGACAGAAAAAAAGATACAGACAGAGATGATGCTCTATTGGTTCTCACCTTTATGACATTTGGTGTCCATGCTCTGCTAGTAGTTGGCAGATATTGTTAATATCACCACCAGTTATAAAGCTGATTTAACTACATCTATTGCTTGCTCATTGTGCATGTGCTACTACCAGGTTTTTTTGTGGGTAGCGGAACCAAGATGACTCTGAAAGCAGGACCCCACCCCACTTAAGGAACTCAGAGGGAAAAGACAGACACAACCTCCTTACTCAACACATCTTCAGTCAAGGCAAAGAATGTAATGTGTGTAAAAGAGCGGATGTAAACAAAGTTTTGTGGGAACAAGGGAAATGATTAACTCTTGTTGAAGTTGGTAGGGGGAGGGGAAATCTTGGAAGGCCTCCTGAAGGTGGCATCTTTAGAGATAAACTCTGGTGAGTGGGTAGGATTTTTCTGGTGAAGTAGCAGACTGGGGAATTCCAGGCTGGGGGAAGAAGCAGGAGCAAACAGATCAGCCTTGAAGTATGGGCTGTGTCTGGTGGAATATAGGATTTGTTGGAGGAGGGACTTATAGCAATACCAGAAAAGGTACCACACATTTGATCCCACAAGTGGGGCTGATGGTGGGGCTGGGTACACTAGAATTTCTTTCCTGTGCCCAGACCTCTGGGCCCAGATTCCTCAGTCATAACAAGGGAATAAATCACTGTAAGTACTCATGAAAGCAGAGTCTTTTTAATGTTTCCTTTTAGTCCGCTTGCTTCCCAAACACATATTCAGTCCCGACAGCAGACTTGGCAGAATTGGAGCTAGTTGTCAACTGAACTCTCACTGTAATGTAAGCTCCAAAAGGCAGGGATGCCATTAGGTCTATTCAACAAACATTTGTTGAGATATCACAGTGAGTGGCACAATGGTCCCCTAGGAGGATACGCTAGTAGTGCCTGATTCATGGAGAGCTCTCAGTAAATGAGGAGAGGGATGGAGAGATGAATGAATGGCAAAAGGAATAGAGAGAGATGGAGAGAGATGGAGGGAGATGTAGATAGAACTGGTTAATAGATGAAGGATAAAGTGGTAGAAGGATGGGTGGAAGGAGAAAGAGAGATGGAAGGAGGGAGGGATAAAGGGATAGACAAATAAACGGAGAGATAGATGGATGGACAAAGGGATGGAAAGGTGGATGGAGGAATGGAGGGATGGAGAGATAGAAGGAGAAATAAAGAGATGGATGAATAGACGGATAGATGTTTGATTGGATGAATGAGTGGATACATGGGTAATGGATGCGTGATGAGATGGATGGGTGATGGGAAGGAGAGAGAGAGGGAAAGATGAAATGATTGGCTGGATGAAGGGATAAAAGGATGGAAGTTCAGGTGAGAGGATCAGGGAAGAATGGAGGAAAGAATGTAGCAAAAGATTCAAAATAGTGTCTATTTGATTTCAGGGTATGTGTATTTGTTTAATTGAAACCAATGCATGTGGACATTCTTTGGAAAGTTTGGGGGCCCTGCAAATGCTAAAACATCCCATTTTAATTCCTCCTTCGTTGGGGGTGGGAGGTCCTTTGAGAAAGACAAAGAGAAGAGAGGCAGGGTGATCAGCTGGGGAGAGGAGGAGCAGAGGCCAGTTCAGCTGTTCAGTGTAAACTTCCCTCTCTGGTGACATATGGGGAACATGTGGCCCACTCCCTCCTGGCACAAGAGAATCATCATGCCAGGAATGCTGGCAGCCAAGGGCACAGAGCATTCCCAGAGGGAACTGCTGGCAGTTGGACAGGAGGCAAGTGTTTGAAACTACAGCCTGAAGCCTGGCTCCGGAGCGGGCCCGAGGGACTGTGGGAAGTAGAGGCTAGGTGGGCTCTGTGCTGCTTTCCCCCAGGACCTCCATCCCCCACAGCGACCCTCCAAACCTCCAGCAGGGACCAGAGGGACCAGGCCCCCAGCTCTCCGGGCCCTCCGAGCTCACCCAGCTCTGAGAAGTCAGCATTGTGGAGTCCACTGTGTCACTCACTCAACCGGAGACCTTGAACGTATCACTCCTCTCTGGGCCTCAGTTTTCACATTGTTTCAAACGCCATCCTGCCCACTGGAGCTGGTCAGTGAGGAGGTGATTACCACCAAGAAGGAAAAACAAGCACTGTATACTGAGCTTTCCAAAAAGCTCAGTGTGTTCCATGTAAAGAGCTGACCACTATCTTGAAATCATGCCCGCCTTCCTCTTACATTTTTGGCATTAAAAAGTGCCTTTTTTTTTTTTTTTTAAAATGAAATAAGGGCTAGTAATGGTATGCTTGTCAGACAAGCCCTCTTCATTTGTGTAAGGTTTTACTGGGTGCACAGAACCCCCAATTTTGAAGCACGAGACAATTCCTAAGGGCCTTACAGAGCTGAGGTGAATTCTCTGTCTTAGATGGACCCCCTTATTCACTCCGTCCTCCTCCCCTCCTAGAACCCTGATGCTTAAACTGCTCTCTTGAACCTAACCCACCCCTGGAAGCAGCAGTGCCGTGGAGTTCAGGTACAGGTAGGGACACTTTCTGGGAGAGAACTGGGTGGGCCTTGTGCTCAACAAGCCATCTCGGCCCTCACGTGATGGCCATTCCACTCCCCACCCCCCATTCCCCACGCTCAGCTCAGCTGGGACCTGTTCACTCCCCCCGTGATCCTGTGACCAGACTCTTCTGAGGCGTCCCAGAGCAACTCCAGACGGACAAATGTGGGCTGATGATCACTTCCTATCTGCACTGCATCTGGAGGGAGTCAAGTTCAAGTTCACCGTGGGAGCAGCTCAGTTGGGTTAGATGGGTCAGACCACAGAAGACATGATTGAAGCCCAATGAGCTTCAGCACATGGGAACGGGGTGGTCGGTCTGGACCTCGAGTACTCGCAGGCTCTGCCAGACGTGGGGTGGGGAGTCCGTCAGAGCCAGTGGAAGTACAGAAATCAGAGACATTCCCAGGCCAGAGCAATGCCTCCAGAAGCCCCTCCTGGAACACAGCTTCCCTTGAAAACCCCCCACCTGGTGCCAGCTATTCCAGTCCTGAAACTTGCAAGAAATACCACCGCCAGCTCCAGCGAGATCCACCGTCTCAGCAGTTTCTCTTTACCCCACACGTCAGCTCTGCGAGGTCCCTCCCTCCCAGTAGACTGCAGGCAGCTTGGGAGGCCGGGGAAACTACAGACACGCAAGGTCCAGCCAGACTCTCTGATTTCCTGGATCTGAGAGTTTGCACTCATTTATTATTTAGCAAATATGTCTTAATCACTGACTAAGGGATGTGTAAAGCACCCCAGAGGATGGGGTGAGAGATGTGTGTCTGGGTGTCTATGTCTGTGTAAGTGGGGAGGGGGTTCTTAGAGGAACCAAGCAGGGCCACTGTGCTCCAAGGGCCTGACTCAGCGAGTGCGTATGTGGGGGAGGCCGGCGCACTCACATTCACAGGAGCAAATGCAGAGGGTGTTGGTAGAAGCTCCCACTATGCGCCGGGCCCTGAGATGATGCCACCCTGGCCTTGTTTTTCTCCACAACACTTGCCTGTATCTGATATTCTATACGTTTTACTCATTTCTTTATTATCTCTATCTATAAGATGTTTCATGAAGACGAGGATTTTTAATTGGTTTCACTCACTACAAATCCCCAGCACCAGGATGGTGACTGGCACAGAGGAGATGCTCCTTGATGATTTGTCAAATGAATGAATAAATGAGTGAATGAATGAGCAAATAAAAGAAGCATTTCAGCTTTGAGCTTGAACACCCTATGGAGTCTAGGTAAAGAGCTGTGACCCGAATGAGGGAGTAAGTGCAAGGGGTGGGCGTGAGCCTTGCTTTGGGGTCTGGCGGGTCATGAGGAAGGCCTTCAGCGCAGTCAAAGATGACAGGGACCCGCCTGGGCAGAGAAGCTGGGGGAGGGGCTCCCAGTATCCAGCTAAGTTTCCAGACAGCCAAGATGTGGCTGCCCTCCAGGCCATTGCCTGGGGGGTGAGGGCAGGCCCCAGAGTACCCCTTCCCCAGGACCCTGGGTGCCAAGAGCTGGGACTACCCTGGGAAGACTATCTGCCCTGTGCCCCTGGGCCTACGCATGCTCCCACAGCCCCTATGCTTCTGGCTGCCCAGCGCTTGTCCCACCCCCACCCCATAACCAAAGACTGACTGACTAGCTGTGAGTATTCCTGTTGTTTGAGGGTGGGGACCAGGACTGACTGGTTATCATTTGCCCCGCCTCTAACACAGAGCCATGTCATAGGGTCCCAGGGGATGCTGGGGGTGTGAGTGAAGGAGGAAGGAATAAGTGCCCAGCACCAGCCCCCTCGCCTTGCTGTCTGCCTCCAGCATCTTGGCCACTTACTCCCTCAATGGGCAGCCTCCAAGAAAGTCACAAAAGCCCATCTGTGAGCACAGACCCTGCATCTTCTCCCCTCCCCACCCCCAGGATTGCTCTCAGCCCCTCTCCCTTTACCTCCCCTTAAAATAAACATTCATTTACCTGGATTTCCTCAGGGTGCCTTCCCCCTCCACCCTCAGGGCAGCCCCAACCCTGGCTTCCTGCCTCTGGGTTTCCTCTTAATTGTCCTTTTCCTTCTACTTGTTGGGGGAGGGTGGCAAAGGAGAGGGGGGAAATACGGCTGGGCCAATCCAGCTGTTTCCCCAGCAGCCTAGAGTTGCTTCGGAAATGAGGTGACAGCCATCTCCCCCCAGCTCTCCCCAGCTCCCCCCAGCTGGGTGAGGATTAAGTTAACAGGCTGCCAAATGTTCTGGGGCAGCCACCCCTGGCCCCTGGGCCAGCTTGCTCCCTGTAGCGGGGCGGGAGGGGGATGGGGTAGTCTGCCTCAGTCCAGCGAAGGGCTGACACATTGCAGAGCAGGGATCCTTGGGTTTCTTTCCAGCTGTCCCCACTGACCCTTACCCCCACTCTTGATCTGGTTTCTGTTGAAGCTTCAGTCACCAGGGCTGCTCTGCTGTGCGACCAAGGCAGACCTTCTAACCTCTTTGGTCTCCAATTTTTACTTTCTGGAAGTGGACTGAGAGAGTGGTGGACTTCTATCATTGTCAAAGTCCCTTTGGACTCTGGGGTCTATTCATCGGTCCCTGCGTTCCACATTGGTTCATTTAGCAAATGTTTCCTGGGCTTCAGAATGAATGTGGTAGACAAGATGTTGGGGACACAGGGATGAACAAAGCACAGAAAGACAGACAAGATAGAGACAAAGAGAATTCATTGTGATCAGGACTCCTGACGGAGGGGAGGCAGGGGGCTGCAGGACCCAGAGAAGGGCATCTGCTCCTGGTATTGGGAGACCAGGAAAGACTGAAATTTGAAAGGCAATCAGCAGTAGCCAGTAGGAGAAAGTCTTCATCAGATCTAAATCTGCCCTGTCCTATGGGCAGGCTTGTTCATGCAGATTCTCCCTTGGAGCCTCAGGCTTCCCGTTCTCCATCTGGCCTGCTGAACTATCCCAATTCAACCCTCCATTAGCTTCACTGGGGTCTTGAGTGCCCTGACCCCTTATATTCATCAGGGTTCTCCAACAAAACAAAACAAAACAAAACAAAAAACAAAAAATAAAAAAAATAGAACCAATAGGAGATATATTTTTTTAAATAAAAAATTATATTAAACCAATAGGATATATATACATAAATAAAAATTATACATATACATATAATGTTATATATACATATAATGCTATAAAAAATTGGCTTATGCAATTATGGAGGCTGAGAAGTCCCATGATCTGTTGTCTGCAAGCTGCAGACCCAAGAAAGTCAACGGTAATTCAAAGGCCTAAGAACCAAGGAAGCCAATGGTGTAGACTGCAGTCTGGATCAGAAAGCACCAGGAGTGCTTTGAACAAGAGAAGAATGTCCCAGCTCAAGCTGTAAAAGGAGGAAGGGCCTAATTAGTTCTTCCTCCACTTTTTGTTCTATTAGGGCCTTCAATGGATTGTATGAAGCCCACCCACATTGGGGAGGGCAAACTGCTTAAGTCAGTTCACAGATTCACATGCTAATTCCATCTAGAAACACCCTCACAGACACACTCAGAAATCTAGGTTTAGTCAAATATCTAGGTACCCCATCCAGGCAAGTTGATACATAAAATTAATCATCTCCTCCCTCTATTCACTTCCTTTCTGGCAGCCACTTTCTACCTCCCCTTTCTTCTGCATCCAACTTAAAATCCACAGTGGTCCACCATTTCATGATACTCTTGCTAATTCCTGAGTCTCCTCTTCCATCTTTCTTTCACACCTTTTGCAAAATTTCAACCCTAAATGAGTTAAGTCTAAGCTTTCTCTTTGCCTGCACCAGGACAGTGGAGGAAAATCATCCCCTAGGATGGATTGGTCCCACCGGAAAGTCAGGAGCCTCAATTGGCCCTCATAATACCTTTGATGCCATAGTGTACCTTGGGACCACTCATCTCCCAAGCAACAAGCAAGCACTCAACTCTCTCCTTCATGCTTTCCATTTATTCCTCTTCCCATCCAGTTTAGTTCTTGCCCCTCATTCTTTCAAAAGTGGTGGCTCTTGTCTCGCTCAAAAATGACCTCCTAGCTACTAAATCCAATAGGAATTTTACCCTTCAGCAATTCCTTGTATTCTGTATTCTGCAAAAATAATATATATACTTATTATAAAAATTATTTACAGAATATGGACTGAATAATGTAAAAAAAATCACCTTAATCCCATTACCCAGAAGCAACTATTATTACCAGTTGATTAATACAATTTCAGATGTTATTTTATGTATACATATGAATAGAAGGATGGATAGACAGATAATAGCAAAAGAGAGAGGTATAGTGTAATAATATGGGAAAACAAATATCCTATTTTAAAATAAAAAATATTATATTTAATTTTACCTGACTTTAACAGTAAAAAAAAATTCAGTGGGGAAAAGGAGCTGACTTAAGCAACTTTAAAAACAAATTTTTGACTGGATACCTAAAACTAAAGAGGAAACACTGCACATAGACACTGTAGTCTCATGAATTTGTTTTTCAGGGGATCCAGCTTAGCCATCCTAAAAGTACTTTACATGTGTACTAAGGCCAAACAAATAAGTATATATATTCTAGGTCATTAAAGCCAAGTTTTTCACTGGCAGAGAAAGAAGTTACAAACACATAAAGGGGGAGGCTAGAATGAATGCTGTATGCTGGATTACAGTCAAGATGCTAGTATGAACTCATGTTTATTAGAATATATACATAGATAGATACAGAAATAAATATTTATGTGTGTATACATATATTTTCTAGCTCTGTCTGCTGAGAGGAGCTAGAAGCAGTGACACCCCAGTAATAACAAGCATACCCAGGACCCATATTTAATCTCTAAATACCATTCTCTATTAAAAAGAACAGGGACTCCTTGGAGAAATGGCTGATTCTAGGGTTGCAACAGAGAAAATATATGATGAGCCTGGAGCATCTTATTGTGCCAGAAAGTAAGAAAGTGCTTACCAAAAAAAAAAAAAGTATCAAAAGAAATAAGGAGTTATACAACATCATAAGTTATTAGGAAATTGCAAATTAAAACAACAATGAGCTATCACTACATACCTATTATAATAACTAAAATCTGAAACACTGGTGCGGGTGTGGAGCAGCAGGAACTTTCATTCATTGCTGGTGGGAATGAGAAACATTACAACTACTTTGGAAGACTATTTGGGGGCTTTTTATAAAGCTAAACATAGTCTTACCACATGATCCAGCAATTGTGCTCTTAGGCATTTATCCAGTTTGTTTGAAAACTGTGTCCACAAAAAACCCTGCACACAAAAGTTTGTAGTAGCTTTATTACTAATTGCCAAAATGTGGAAACAACCAAGATGTTCCAATAGGTGAATAGATAGGTGAATAGGTAGACAAACAGTGGCACATCCATGCAATGGAGTATTATTCAACAGTAAAAAGAAATGAGCTATCAAGCCACGAGAAGACATTCAGAAATTTTTATTGCTTAGTCAAAGACGCAAATCTAAAAAGGCTACATACTGTATGATTCCAACTATATGACATCCTGGGAAAGGCAAAACTATGGAGACTGTAAAATGATCAGTGGTTGCCTGATATTAAGGGGAGAAAAGAATGAATAGGTGGAGCACGGGAGATTTTTAGGGCAGTAAAACTATTTTGTTGGATACTATAATGGTAGGTAGCTGTCATTATGCATTTGACAAAGCCCATAGACTATACAACACAGAGTGAACCCTGATGTAAACTATTGTCTTTAGTTAATATTACTGTGTCAATATTGACTCATCAGTTGTGACAAATGTATCACATTAATGCAGGATGTTAATAATAGAAGAAATTGTGTATGGGGCGGGGAGAGTGTCTATAATGGAGTATATGGGAACTCTCTGTACTTTCTGCTCGATTTTTCTGTAAATCTAAAACTGCTCTAAAATATGAAGTATATTAAGTTAAAAAAAAGGAGAGAAATAAAAGTTGGTGGAGAGAAAGAAAGAGAGGAGCTAGCCTGATAAAGCTCCCAATGGCCAAAGCTAGACTAATTTGAGCAATAAAGTAGATAATGATAGCGTTGGTTATAACCCAAAGAATAAAATAAATATTCGTGAGTCTATACTAACATAAAAAATGATTGCCTAAACAAATAAATGTAGAGGAGACAAAACTTCCTTATAGAGAATTCCAAATAAATGTAGAGGAATGAGGGCAGTAGAAAATTACCATGAGAACACATGAATAATAATTACAACAGGCAAGATCACATGATTTATGTCCCCAGAGTATATCCTAAAATGTTTATTAATTACTGTGGTGGTTTTAATATATGTTCACAAATTCTTTCACATTCCTCCTTCTAGGAGCTGGAGATGAATTCCTCTCCCTTTGAGTAAAGGCTGGACTTAGTGACTTACATCTGTCAGACAGAATTGCAAGGGGAAAACAGTTTCTTTTCACAGAGAACTTGACAAACCTCAAGTTAATCAAGTATCAAGGTTAATATCACCAGTAACTACTCTTGTTGATATCATATATCTCCGAGTATAATACAAGAAGGGCACTTTTACTTTTTTGGTATTCTCCCAAATCTATAGTCTCAGTCTAGTTATGAGAAAATATCAAACAAACCCAAACTGAGGGGTAGTCTACAAAATACTTGACCTGGTCTCTTCGAAAGTGTCAAGGTCATGAACGACAAGGAAAGAATGAGAAACTGTTACAGATTGGAGGAGACTAAGAAACATGACAACTAAATGTAATGGGCTATCCTAGATTAGATCCTGGAACAGAAAAAGGAGATTAGTAAGAAAACTGGTGAAATCCTAATAAAGTCTGTACTTTTGTTAATAGTATTGTACCAATGTTAGTGTTTTAGTTTGGACAAATGTGGCATAGCTATGGAAGATGTTAACCTTACGAGACATTGGGGAAAGATATATGGGGAACACCACAACTTTCCTGTAAATCTAGTTAATTCAAAAGAAAAAGCTTAAAAATAAATTGGTAAAAATAAATAAATCGGTAAATTGAAACAGAAGAAATTGCTAAATTTTAGATAAAATGCTTTTTTTTTTTTTTTTTTTTTTTTTACCACAAGTGATATTAGTTCCTATCAGGCCCTTTAAAGTTAAGAAACATAATTATGTAAAGTATTAATAAGGAGATTAGAATAATTGTTATTTTTTAAATGATATTTTTTCAATTCTATCCCAAATATTTATTGATTTTTGCTGTGAAAAATGAGGAAATGAACATTTACACTTTCTCCTACCTTCTCTCCTCCATCTCTCAATTCTTGTTAGTCATTAATATCATTATTTTATTGTTGATGCTTGCAACATTTATACTGTGTTCTATACTCCAGATTCACAAAGATTTTTATTTTTATATTGAAATGGATTCAGTGCTTATCACCAATATGTTTACTCAGGCTTCTCCACCCAGAACTATGTATTTTGATCAATCTCCTTTGTTGACTAGTTTTCATTGCCCAACAGTTTGTGTGTTTCCAGAAGGACTAAGAGGCACTCATTCCCTAAACTCTTAGATGCTTGGGAATGTCTGTTTGTGGCCTTTCGATTTGAAGATATCTGGGTTTAAATTCCTTGGGTCACAATTTCTGTCCTTCAGGACCTTGTAGATGTTGCCCACTGACCCTGACACAGAACATGGAGAGAGAGAAGTCTGCAGCCGGACTAGTTTTCACCAATCATGGGACTTGAGATTTTTGCCTGGATGCTCATATGATTCTGTCTTTAGGCTTGAAGTTCAGTAACCTCATTAGAAGATCATATTTGATGCTTATGGTCCTGAATCAATTTTGTACCTCCACATTTAAATCTTTATTTTGAGTAAGTTTTCCCTCATTATTTCTGAATATTTTTCATCATCGTTCCATTCGTTTTGTTTTTCTTTTCAAAACACTGTGCAGATGTTGTATCTCTTTGGTCTGCCTTCCATGATTTTTCGTCTTCCATATAACTATTTGTTATGGGCTGAATTGTATCCTCCCCCACAAAAAGATATATGAAAATCTTAACTCCCCATTTCCTCATAATACGATCTTATTGGAAAATAGGATTGTTGCCGATGTAATTAGTTAAGATGAGGTCATACTGAATTACAGTGAGCCTTTTATTCTTATAAGAAAAGAAGAGATGCAGACAAATAGAGAAGAATGGCATGTGATGATGGAGACAGAGATTTGAGTGTTATAGCTGCAAGCCAGGAATTGCCAGCCATCACCAGAAGCTAGGCAAGCGCTGTGAAACAGATTTTCCCTCGCATCTCTCAGAAGGAGCCCAGACTGCAACACCTGGATTTCAGGCTCCTAGTCTCCAGAACCGTAAGAGAATAAATATCCGTTGTCTTAAGCCATCCAGTTCCTGGTACTGTGTTACAGCATAGGAAACTAGCATACTATTTTTACTAGTTTGTTTTATAAAAATTAATAAAGTATACCTTAACTAAAATTGGAAACTAGCATACTATTTTTACTAGTTTGTTTTATAAAAATTAATAAAGTATACCTTAACTAAAATTGGAGCTGGGAAGGCCTATAGAGGGAGCTCTCATGTCCTACCACTCCATGTCAATTACACTGAACAAGATGACATTAATTACTGACCCCAAAAGGAAGAGGCTCAATTAAAGATCCCAACAGGAAGAGATGTACCTTACACTCCCAAACATGAAGTGTAGCCTCTTTACTACTCCAGCAGGAGGAAAGAAGATTTTCCTCTTGCCTAGCAACAAGGCCAGCCAATGAAAACTCCACAGCTCAGTCAGTGAGAAGCTATATTCACCTAGACTCTTACTTTCCTCCAATGAACTTTCATGTTTCTCTTGCAGATTACCTCCTTGTCCCATTTTTCTTTTTATAAAAGCCTTCCATCTTGTATAACCCCTTGAAGTTTGTCTCTGTGTGCTAGAAGAGGTGCTGCCCAATTCATGAATTATTTAATAAAGCCAATTGGATTTTCAAATTTGCTCAGTTACATTTTGTTTATTAACGGTTTGTTCTTTTACATTTATTTTTGTGTGCTGCTGTGTAGCCTTCTCCCCTCTATGTCTCTGTTTATTCTGAGTTGTTTTTTTTTTTCAATATGTCTTTTAAATTTCTAAATATCTTTGTTTACTGTTTTCACTTCTTTCCTCAGTGCCACCAACTCCTTTTCTCTCTGTTGCTTTACAATCTCTTTAAGAAACCTTGACATCTCTTAACTCACTCAGAGAGGTTGGACTGCCTGAAATCTCTTTGAGTCCATGGAGAGCTATGTGCTTGAACTCTCCCTCTGGTTTTGTTTTATTAATAATTCTGCTTGTGATATAAGCTCTTTTGACTTGTGCTTATGTTCCTTAGTTCCATTTCCTCTTTTTATCTTTTTTTTTTTTTTTCAGTTCCGTGATGTTTCTTTGTGATTATCATTCGTCTTGGAACAGGCCAACAATTTCTTGAATGCCAATGTTGAAAGGAGCAGAGTAGGTAATCTGACAGAGTGATGAGGATTTGTGCTCTCCAACACACTCTTACTAAATCCTCCATTTTCTTTCCTTGGAGCACACCACCCCCCAGTTTCAGTCCTAAGGCTTCCAAGACTCTCAGCAAAGACCTCTAGGCTGCAGAGCTCCAGATTGGCAATCTGCAACTTCTGCCTGCCTCCCTCCTTCTCTGCCTTACTTAGCAGTCTCCCCATGCTGGGAGTGGTAGGTGCTGGGTGAGGAGACATAGCGAGTCAGCAAGCTCCATCCTTATCCCCACACTGCCCTGTGGCATTGAACTGGATCTGGACAGGAAAGTGTCTGATGCCTCCATGGCCTGAACTCAGCCCAGACCCTGTCATCCACTGGGAAGGCCTCTCAACTGTGACTTCTGGAGGGATGCACACTTTCTCCTCAGGGCTCTGTCTCATCTCTTATTTGAGATTATATTTTATAGCATTTAGCATGTGTACTTTCTGGTTTAATAAAAAATAGAGATCTTGCTGTCTCTCTTTTTTTTCTTCTCCAAATTCATGATTTTTTGGGTGGGCTTTGGGTTCAAGGAGCAGAGCAAAAAAAGACTTTAATCTGCCATTTTCAACTTCTGCTTTCTTGGAAAACCCTTGGCTTTTAGGACCTGAAATACATGCCTAATTTTCTTCTTTTCTTGCAGGTGACCCCTTCTTGGAATCTCTTGCTTCATCTATCAGGCCATACAATGTAGACAGAATTGGGGTGACAGCTGAAGACCACATAGCTGGTAAGGGGAGGAGCCAGGATTCCAATCCCAGGCACTATGGCTCTACCACTAAGGCTTTTGGGGTATGAGTTAAGTTCCTCTGGGCACTGCCTCACCTGCAGCTCCTAAGGAACTGCTATGCAATCCTCGCTCACTTCCCAGAGTAGAAATAATAACCAGGGGCTCACACGGTGGAGAGGGACTTGTCCCACTTCCATTCATCAACTTCATGGCCTGGGGGAGGGGATCTGTGGGCATCCAGGAATCCTGGGTATTGACACACCTGGAGCATTACAGGAGTTAGTTAAAAATACCTGTTTCCAAATATAAATAGGACCTCAGAAAACTGTCTCCAGCCAGGGTCCCAGTGAGAGGCCTCAGGGAATTCTGGCCCTCTTCTTCGTTGCCAGTACTCAGCCAAGGAAGAGATAATGGGCAGTGAGGGTGGGGATGAACCTCAAAGCTTAAGACCTGCATTTAATCCCTACTCTGCCATTGATTAGCCTGTGGGACACTTTGGGAACCACTGTCCTCTCTTATCTCTGTGTCTCCATTTGTCCAATGGGTGGGGTGGCCTGAAGGATCCCTGAGTTCCTGCTGATGTTGGTGCTCTAAGATTCTGAGTCCTCCTCCAAGGTCTGTCCTGGGGGCTCACCCCGCTCCCTATTTCTGCTGTAATCCAGCTTGAGCAGCTGTGTAGAGACAATACTGAGACTTCTCTAGGGTGTTTTTGAAATGGTCCCTCAGGACCTGAGGCTAGGGCCAGATGGGCAGCAGGGGGGTATTTATTTCTGAGACCCTCAGTTCACCACGACAATTCACTCTTTCTTACCAGTGGAGGAGGGGCTTAGAGCTCCTCTTTCCGAAGAAGCAACTTAAGGGTCAGTAAACTGGGGTTTCTGAAGGCTCTGAGGAGCTCCTCTGACCCAGCATTTGGTCCTTCAGATGCTCCAAAGGAAGTCTGTACTTACTCCAGGGGCATAACCTCAAGCTATCCTAGAGGCAGACAGTGGGAAGCTAAGTTGTGGGACCTAGTTGAGACTTAGGCTGTGGTCAAAAGCTTGGGTGAAAAGCAGACCTTGAGTCTGTCTCCAGTCACTAAGATCTTTTGATTTTTCTGTCATTCTTTTGCTTCACTTTTCTATCCTTATGAATGAAAGGAGAGGACAAACTTTTCATCTATCCCTCATTCATCCCTTCATTCTAAGACTATCTATTTATCCTTTATACATCATCTATCATCCTCCATCTTTTTATCTTTTCACTCATTATCCATTCGTCAATCCATTCATCCATCTACCTATTATCTATTCACTTAGTCATCCCTCCCTTACTCTGTACATCCCTTGTTCAAAAAACCACAGTCTTAATAAAAATACAACAATACAACAATGAACGATAATGGACACTACTTATTAAAGCTGACTATGTGTCAGGTACTGTGCTAACTGCTTTACTTGCATTATCTCATTTAATCTATCTCTAACTGGGTCTCATGTCATAGTTGAGGAAACTGAGGTAATCACCTAAGTACTTCTGTGGGAATAAAATAAGAAGATACCACTTCTCTAACTTCCAGTGTTCACCATAGAGTAAAGGAGACTGATCTTTGAAAATACTGGGTATCCTTAAAGTCTAGAAGCATATATAATATTTATTTATTTATTATTTATTTATTTATTTTACATATCGAAGATGTCTTTGACAACATTTATATATATATATGTATATATATATATACACATATATATATATATATATATATACATATACATATATATATAGACATTCCATATAGTAGAAATGCAAAATGGTAGATTCTCCAATGGGACTTAAATAAAAGTCCTGCAGAAGCACTACAGGAAGAGAAGGGCACGGGGAGAGGAGGGAGAGGTCAGGGAAGGCTTCCCTGTAGAGCTATGTTTGAATTGAGAATGATTTTGCTAGATAGAGAATGATTTTAGAAGTAGAAGGCACGGGAAGTGCAAGGGCATAGAGGCATGAATTGAGAAGACCTGATCAGAGAAATGCAAATCATTTTCACTGTTTGAAATAGAGGAATCCTGGGAGAACCTGGGCAATGTGAGGCTTTCAAGGAAGGCTACCCGGAGCCTGTGGGGTCATTAGAATGATGTGGTCTTAGAAGTAAATGCCCAGTGCTGCCAGACTGACATGCTGTATTTGGGAGGAGGAAAATATCAGATTATGAAATAGTCTATTCATTATTATCCCATTTTATGCTATTAAGTGCATATAATGTTTAGAGGAAAAAGACTGGAAAGATATTCTAGAATGTTAGCAAAGGAGATTTCTGGGTGGTGGAATTTGCAATTGATTTTATTTTCCTCTCCGTACTTTCTCTACAATGAGCAGGAAGAAACGTGAGCTGGGGGTCAGGACACCTGGGTTCTGGTCTCCTTTTGGCCACTGGCTCGCTAAGAGAACTTGGCCAGTCCCTTTCCCCTCTGGCTCCCGCTTCCTCCTCTGGAGAATGAGACTTGGCCCAGTGCACTTCAAGGTCCCATCTGAACCGGCTGTTCCAAATTGGGGTTTCTCCGACTGGGGATTGGAAATGTGTTCTTGGGGATCCTCGCATCCTATAAAAATTTTCCAAAAATGTTTGCATGCTTTTGTTTGATGATAAAATCAAAGAAATGAGATCATACATATAAAATACTAAGAATTTTGTCTGGGACATAGTAAACCCTCCTTATATGTGAGCTATTTTTAATAAGAAAAAAATGCCGTTGCCATTTATCAAGACAATGCCTCTCTTTTACAGTGATAGTTTACAGGGAAAAGACATTTTCCTATATGAAGACTTTGGTTCTTGGATCAGAATTTCTCAAATGGGGGCCTGCAGACTTCAGAGGTCCCTAGGACACATTTTCTCCCATAAAAGGGTGGGGGTCACGCATGAGTCAAGTTTGAATAAAAAGCGCAGATTTAGGGCCCCTGTAGAATAGAGAACGTGGACTCTGGGTACCTCTCATCTCTGCTATCACAGCTTCCCTTCGGCAGGGGGGAGTTACTTTTTCCTGAGGTTGGTGCAGCCCTTGGAAACACACGTACCTTTCCCACGAAAATGAGTCCCTGGGGAGGCCTCCCGGCCTGAAGGCTCACTCCAGCACCTGTATTCTGTAACGTAGCCCTAATTGAAATCACATTAACATTATGATTCCATTACGGGGAACAAGAGGCTGGCTGCAGGAACGCGCCCCGTGAGGCCTAATCAGCTGGACTGGATCATTTATAAAGGGCTGTGCATCTGCTTGGAGCTCAGTGTTAAGTAAGGCAGACAGGGGCCTATTCATTATTAACAAGGCTTTATGCGTTTGGCCAGGCAGGATTAGAAAGCTGGCCACAAGGGGAGTCTGACAGAGGAGAAGCATTAAGGTGCTGACTGCAAGCCCCTTGTCTGCTTTGCTCATTGCTAGAGGCTGAGATGTCTTTACCCAAGTGGTGGTGAGTCCTGTCCCCAAAGTCTCAACTCTGGCAACTCCTCCTGTTGATGGGAGATACTACGTAACTTGCCTGAGGTCTCATAGCTAATACTTGGTAGAGTCAGAATTTGAACCCAGGCAAGTTGGGTCCAGAGCCCACATGCTTAGCCAGGCTCCTATACACAGTCCACCTTTGGCAGTTCCCGCCTCTCCTGGGCTGTGCCTCTGACCACCCAAGGTTCCAGCAACTCCAGATCCTTGAGGTTGTGATGTACCGGAAAGAGCTCTGGAAATCAACAACAACAAATTAGAAACTGTGGTTAGAGGTTCAGCGCTTCCACCCATTTATTTCATTCACTGCTCTTAGCACAAACCCTGTGCCAGGCATCACAACCAAAAAGGTGAATGAGACTCAGTCTTTGCTTCCAAGGAGTCCAGAAGCACATGGACAGTCCCTATTTTCTGTAGGAATCCTGAGCATTACTGTGTATATGTGAATTCATCAAACCCTTAACTACAACGAATGATTCCTTAAATATAATGTGACCTGTGAGAATCATAAATGAGAGATTAATGGACTATAAGTATTTTGCTATAAGATATAAGTATAAAAGATTAAATACTAAATTAATTAAATATGACATTTAGAAGTGCCGGCTCTGGAATCTGACAAACCTCACGGTTATCCTGGATTTGTTGCTTAACTCTTGTGTTGACTCCGATCATATAATTTTCCCTTTCTGCATCCACCTCTGCCTATCCCTTCTGCCTTGCCTCGTCCTGTGTATGGGGGGGCGGAAGTTGAAAGAACAAACAATATTGACATCTTATAGGAAGGGGTGTTGCGTAGTCACCAAATACAACTTTGGGGTTGGAAAAGAAAGTGTTGGTCAGTGAGGGCTGCAGTTGAGAGTATGAGCGTGAAAGGCTCTGGAAGGCTCTAGAGAACGGACCTGCTCCCCGGTCATGGTTCTGTTCCAATGGCTGCATTACCCTGGGCAAGTAATTCTACAGGAGGACCCTCAGTTTCCATAAAACGGGAACAACAGTGGCACTTACCCTTACAAAGCTATCATAAGGATTAAATGAGGTTGTGGGTGTAAAGCACACAGCACTTGGTCTGAGACACAGTAAAGGTTTAAAAAAAAAACACTTCAGCTATCATTTTAGAGAAATATCCAAGGGTGATGGGAACATACTTCGACCTCCACCAGCTGAGTGACCTTAGGCAAGTCTTCTGGGCCATTCGAGCTGTTAAATTGGGCAGTAAAACCAATCCTATAGGACTGAGAGGTCATGACAGATGTGGCTATGTTTTATAAATGGTAACACCATGCACAAATGTACAATTCTCCTTATTGAGCACCTGTATACTATCCAGGACTTAGACATGGGAGTAGGGGAGCAGAGACATGGTCCCGTGCTCTCCAAGGGTACCTGGTTGGTTGTGGCAACTCAGACAGCCCATGCATGTGGCATCGACTGAGAAAAGCAGAACTTTGGAGGGGAAAGAGTGAGCCTGCTCCTCTGGCCCATGGCATTTGTGCGACATTCTGTGCACAACCACTCATGTGTCTTTTTTTCACCCCCATTTTATCCTTTTTGGTGAGTATTTAGGTTCTACTTTCTTAGCAAATTTCAATTATACAATACAGTGCTAATGACTATAGTTACCATGTTTTACTTAGATCCTCTGACCTTATTCATCTTTTAACTGGAAGCTTGTACCCCTTTACCAACCTCTTTCTATATCTCCCATCCCCCAACTCTTGGCAACCACTTTTCTA
Organism: Eidolon dupreanum; assembly: GCA_028627145.1. Lineage (NCBI taxonomy): Eukaryota > Metazoa > Chordata > Mammalia > Chiroptera > Pteropodidae > Eidolon > Eidolon dupreanum. The sequence goes on along the minus strand of CM053510.1, from coordinate 10,755,707 downwards.
CTCTGTTTTTGAGTTCAATTTTTTTGTAAGATTACAGATGTGATACCCTGCATTGTTTATCTTTGTATGGCTTATTTCACTTACCATAATACCCTCCAGTTTCATCCATGTTGTCACAAATGACAAGATTTCCTTCTCTTTTAAAGCTGAATAATATTCCATTGTATATATATAGAACACATTTTCTTGAACTATTCATCCATCAATGGTACTTGGATTGTTTCTGTATCTTGGCTACTGTGAATAATGCTTCAATGACCACAAGACTGCAGTTATCTTTTTGAGATAATGGTTTCATTTTCTTTGGATATAGACCCAGAATGGAAATTACTAGGTCTATTTTTAATTTTTTGAAAAACTTCCATACTGTTTTCCATAGTGGCTGTACCAGCACCCAGTTCCAGCAGCAGAGTATAAAGGTTCCTTCTCCTCCATATTCTTGCCAGCATTTGTTATCTCCTGTTTTTTTTTGGTAAAGAACATCCTAACAGGTGTGGCATGATATCTCATTATGGCTTTGATGTGCATTTCCCTGGTGGTTAGTGATGCTGATAATGTGTCTTCTCCCCACATTCAAGAGGGACAATTTGTTTTCCTCCTCTCCAAGGTACTGAGGACACTAATCTTGTCCAAGAAATGATTTTGTTTTTAAAGAAACCGCCTTTTATTATGAGCCTTTTATAAGTTCTTTACGTGCAATCATAACAGCTATGCTGGAAAGAACCTGAGGCTCGGAGAGATGAAATGACCCGTTCGAGGTTTCATGGCCTGAGGCATAGGCTGTCTGATGCCCAGGCTGCAGGGCTTATTCACGGGGGTGAACTGACCAGCGCCCCCTCCCTACCACAAGGAAACATTTCACGATCACGAGGGGCATCTTCCCATGTCATTTCTTATTCCAATCATAAGAGAAGGACTGGGATTGGTAAGGGTCCAGCCTACAAGGGCTCCCTTCCCAGCTCGGACTGCACCCTATAGTAGTGACTTGGGATTATTTGATCTTTCATCCCAATCTTCTCATGAAATAACAACAACAAACAATAACAATAACAACAACAGCTACCATATATATGGTGCCTATTGCTGATCTGACACCAGACATGTCTCCTAATCCTCGTGTTAGCCACATAATCAATAAGCATACCTTATGGATGAGGAAATAAACTTGGAGAGGCTGAGTATAGCTAAAACGTGAATCCAGGCAGCTTTCCTAGAATTTCAGCTCAGTTTCCTTTAAGGTTCCTTGGGCACTTCCTCTGCAGGTACTGTGTGTACTAAGCACTGCACATGTCTCACCGAATCCTCAAAATGTCCCTGTAGGGTAGGTACTACAATGAGATTCTGCAAGATTAAAGATTTTTCCCCAAAATACATAATTGAAGTGGCCGAGCTAGAACTGGAACACACCTCTTTTTGTGGTCCAGACCATGCTTTCCACCTACTCTACCTGCATAAGAGGGGCTGCCAGCGACTTTGTTCATGCTGGGGCTGGAGCAGAAGGGATCCTGGGGACAGGGCAAAAGCAGCCCCACAGGGAAGACGGAGGCAGAACCTCCTTTCAAAGCAACCCAGTTGTCTCTACTGAACTGACCCTTATTAAAAATGGAGCTTGTAAGCTTGGCTGCCCAGCAGCTGAGTGGAGATCAGAAACCGTTTCCAGCAAGCCTGGGTCTTTTAAGTTATTTATCCATCTACATTTTTTATCATTTGCCATTGATTTGCAAGGGCCCTTCCTGAGAGCCCCTCTGGTGCCTACCTGGCAGGGTAGCTGGCTCTTTGCCCCCCTCACCCGTGGGGTTCTCTCCTTTTCCTGTAAGGCAGGATAGCGCCAGCTGCCGGCTCAGTGGCCTCCCAACCTGGATCCTCCATTGCCAGAACTGGAGGGGCGTAGGGGCCTCCGTCCGCCTCCTCTCTCCCCACACGTCCCACAACAGGAAGGCTGTGGAAGTTCTGGAGCAAACAGGATCTGAATGCAAACTTAACTCCTGCCCTTCTCTCTCACACATACCCCTAATCCAGGTTCTGCCCCTACCTGCCCCAGGAGTTCACCCCTAAGGAGTGCATCTCCCAGCGTGCCTCACTTTCTTGACCGTGGTTGGCCTTAGGTAATGAGAGACACTGCAGGAGACTAGAGAGTGGGAGGAGAGAGGGGTGGTGGTTATTTCTACCTAAGTTTTGGCTGCATCACTCTGCCATGGCAGCTCCTGTGGGTGGCCCCTGTCTTACACCCCAGTCCTTGCTGGGTTCTCTCCTCTGATGCTTTCAGGCCCTGGAAAGTAATGGCTTCCTGCTGTTGCTGCTCTGTGGGTGCTTCAGTTAGTTC
>CM053510.1:10714879-10752884 GCA_028627145.1 Eidolon dupreanum | reverse complement strand
GCACAGAGCACATTTGTCAGTGAGGATTTGACATAGGGTCCTTTCTTCTGAGCCTGGTCGTCTTGAAATGTATGTTTGTGAGGTGGAGGCTAAGTGGGGGAGCAAAGAGAGAAGGGGGTCTAGTTTCTTAGGGCTGCCATAACAAAGTGCCACAAACTGGAAGGTATGACCTCACAGTTCTGTAGTCTGGTTGTCTGAAGTCAAGGTGACAGTGGGGTCAGGGTTGCACTCCTTCAGAGATTCTGGGTAGAATCTTTCCTTGCCTCTTGTTAGTTTCTGACGGTGGCCAGCAATCCTTGGCATTCCTGGGTTTAAGCTGCATTAGTCCAGCCCCCGCCTCCATTGTCACAAGACGTTCTCCATGTGTTTTCACACTGTCTTTCCTCTGATCTGTCTCTGTATCCAAACTTCCTCCGTCTCCTCCCCTTTTTCCTAAGGACACCAGTCATATTGGAATATGGCCCACCCTAATGATCTCATTTTGACTTGATCATCTATAGAGACACTATTTCCAAATATGGTCCTGAGGGTTAAGACTTCAACATCTTCTGGGGGATTATAATTCAACCTGCACAAAGGGAGAGAGAAGGAAGGGGGTGAAAGGGAAGAAGAAAAGATCGAAGAAAGCCAGGGGGTAGGAGCCAGCCTGTGCTACCTAGGTGCCAGGAACAGGGCCTGTGACAGTGACAGCTGGATGCAGATTTGTCCTGGAATCCAGAGATGGCTCAGCATGAATCCAGGTTCCTTGGATTCTCTGCGGCTCACGGGTCCTGCTCTCCACAGCTGACTGGCACCCCAGAACATAGAAGGGACATCAAAAGCAACAACCAGGAGGTAGACTGGCCTTCTTGTCACCACACCCAGCACACCCCAAGGGCCTGAGAACCCTGCATGATTCCTGTAGAGTCACTTAGCTTCAAAGCAGGCAGGCTTGCCTGGCTCGAGGAAACCCATAGGCCAATCCCCTGTCCTTTGTCTCAAAAGTCCTGGAACTGCTGCAGTCAGAACATCTGAAGTTCCTTCTAGCTCTGTCCTCCTGCTCAGTGAGTCTCTCCACCCCTCTGAAACTCACTTTGCTCGTCTGTAAAATGGGGACAATGGTAAGTCATTGCGTAGGTCAGGATAGAGAACCTGGGCTCTGGAACACGACTGGGTTTCAATTCTAGCTCTGCCACTCACCAGCTGGGTGATCAAGGACAGGTAACTTAAACCCTCTGAGCCTCAGTTTTCCTCTCTGTAAAATGAGGGCAATAATAGACTCTTCCTTATAGGATTTTTGGGAAGAATAAATAGAGGTACATTGTTTAATGAAGTGCTGGGATTTAGTAAGAGCTCAGTAAAGTTCTTGGCTGTGGCTTTTGTAGCTTTGCCTCCCTCTCAGCACAGAGTAGGCTGTCAAGGCTTCTTCTCTCAAAGAGACTTGGTCTGCAAGGAAAATAGGGATGACAGTCCTGAATACTTACAGCGTGCTTTCTGTAGGCACTTTTTACGTGCTATTTCAATTCATCAGTCCAAACCCCAAGAGATATTTACTATCTCTATTTTGCAGAGAAAGAAATTGAGCTTCAGGGAGGTTAAGTGACTTGCCCAAGGTCACGGTGGGGTGAGGTTTCAGCTCAGGTCTGTCTAATCTGCCCCAGACAAGAGCTGTAAGATTCTGATGCTGCAGGGAAATTGATTTTAATCACTGTTACTCCCAGGCTGGATTGTTAGCGACTCAGATGAGACCAGAGGAGCTCTTGGCCATGGACCCACCCTCTAGGGCTTTCTAGGGCAACTCCTGTATGTTGCCCGAGGCCTCTGGTTGACCGATGATGTATTTTGCCTTCCCATTTCTTTCTCTTTGGGAGTTGTTTGCATCAGACTACAGAAGAAGGGTGGGGGGGGGTGGTGTAAGAGGCTTTGGACTTGGAAGCAGGAGTATGGGGACTAGTAGTTCACAAAGGAGAGACAGTTTCCATCTCTGAGGATCACAGAGCTTAAAATGAAGCAGAAGGTTTGGTCACAAGAGCACTGATGCGGGAAGCAGGACCCAAGCTCCCCTAAACCCTAAAGTTAGTTGTTGGAAGATCTTGGATGAGTCATTCCTGCTTAATCTTAATGTTTTCACCTGTAAAATGGGTGAGCTGGGGCAAAAGATGAGTCTTAATTTAAAATCAACTGATTGTATTTGAAATTTAAATGAGGGCCAGGACCATGCACATTTTTTGTTCTTTCTCTGGTTTGAGTGTTCAGGTATGGAGCCAATTCCTGTCCCACAATGGTGCCTTCGAAATATCTGTCTCATGATTGAGTTGTATTGGGGAACCCTGAGTTCCAAACTTGTAAATCAACATGGATGATAAAGGTGATCTAAACAAAAGTATTTGTTACACAAACATCACCTCCTTCAATGTTTACAACTGCCCTATGTGGTAGTTATTATCATCACCTTTTACAGAAGAGGAGGAGGCTCAGAGAAGTTAAGCCACTTGGCCAAGGCCACACAGCCAAAAAATTCAATGCCAGGATGGCCCAAGGACCCCTGACCTCCCCCTCCTCCTTTTCCTCTTCCTCCTCCTCCTCCTCCACCTTCTTCTTCTTCTTCTTCTTCTTCTTCTTCTTCTTCTTCTTCTTCTTCTTCTTCTTCTTCTTCTTCTTTTCGTCCTCCTCCTCCTCCTCCTCCTCCTCCTCCTCTTCCTCCTCCTCCTTCTTCTTCTCTCTCTCTCTCTCTCTCTCTCTCTCACACACACACACACACACACACACACACACACACACACACACGATCCTGATGGAAGTGGAAAGAGAAATGTTTGAATCTCAGTTCTTTATTCACTGGGTGACTTTGGGCAGGTCTCTCTGAGCTTCCTTCTCTGTGAAACAGGCTTCCTAGCCATCCCTACCTAATGGAGTTGTTTAGAGGCTTCAGTGAGCTGTTGCTCTAAAGGCCTTATCACAATGCTTGGCACACAATACACATTCCCTTTCCTCACATTAAAGATTAGGAGTCTAAAGCACAGAGAGGCAAAGTACCTTGCCCAAAACCACATAGCTGGTGAAAAAAGGAGCCAGACTTAGAATCTAGGTTTATGTAACCTCATGACCCAAGTAAGCACTCCATGAATGGAAGCTATTACTATTGTATTATTTAGTATCAGTTGATAAAGAAAAGAAAGGTGAATGATGAAAGTTTAGCAGTCACCTTATCTGGCAGGATCTATTCCCAGGGCTCTGCTTTCTGGAAAGCCAGGCTACAGCACCCAGAAGAAACTGCACCCTGGGCCCCTCCCAGCACAGCCATCCAGAGTTTGCCTCTTTTCCTGCAGTGGGGTAGAGGGAGGAAGTGAGTACCATCCCTTTCTTCCTGCTGCCAGCCAGCAGCATTCCTAGGGGCGGAGGACCTTGGCAGGCCAGCTCCAGGGCCTTGTGCTGAAATCATTGGGAGAGGTTGGCCATGGCCTATGGGAGAAGAAGAGAGAAAGAGGTGGGGATCCCTGCAATAGATCCAGGCTCTGGAAGGTCAAGACCACGTTCTTCAACCCCTTGAAGGACACTCTTAAGATCTGCAAATTTATTTCTATGAAAATCGTTGCAAAGATAAACAATCATACTTAGTTGTACATTTAATGAACTGTCTTTTTTTGAGAAATGATTGCAAATTACATATAAAAAGAGATAATTCAGAAAAAAAAAATCAGAGAGGCAATGATTAAATGTTTAAAATGCAGACCGCTTTTAAAAAGCTAGGTTGTAATGTCAAGTTGTTTCCCGGGGAAGGGATCTGGCCCCTCTGGCATCGGCCAGCTATCCATTCATGCACTAGGCTCACTTTCATTGAGAACTTAGCATGTGCCAGGGGCTGTGCTGAGAGCTTGCCATGAGACGCTCACAGCTGCCCTAAGCCAGAGGTGTGGTTACGATTCTCATTTTAGAAATGCATCAGCTGAGGCTCAGAGAGTTTAAGTGGCTGGAACAAGGAGGCACAGTGAGGAAGTGGCCTCTAACATCCCTCTGAGCATCAATTCTGTGCTACTTTCTGGAGACCTAGAGATGAGCAAGGCAGGGCCCCAGATCTTGAGAAGCTCCCAGTCCAATCAACCATAAATTTATAAATGTTAGGAGCAAGAGATCATCCCTTCCAGTGATTTCAAATTCTTTTTAAGCGAAGGACATTTTCTCCTTGAAATCTTACGTGAGGCACCATCATTTGAAACGGATGAAAAGGGAGCCTACTTCTGGCTAGGAGGGAGATTTCTCTCCTTTTCCCTGGTCCTTAGGTCCCTAGGAGCAGAACCTGCCAGCCCAATTTGAAAACATTTTATAGATGAGGCCACCGAGGCCCAGAAAGGGAAGAAAATTGTCCAGATCACCAGGATGAGATCTCCAGTTTGTAGAACCCTAGTTTGAGACTTTTTGCACTAGTGCCCCCAGGATGCTGGTGTGTTGGTGCTCGCCCCACATGTCTTGGGCCCAGTGACTGGAGCACAGCACCTGGGCTGTCCAGCGCTGGCCACATCCCGGTGCATCTGGGGCTTTCAGGTGCCAGAGAAAACAGTCCAAGAGGCCCTTGGAGGAGAGGTGAGAATTTTCACAAGAACCATTTCTACTAGACCCCAAACACCACGAGGCCTCATTTCAACACCCAGCTCTCTAACCGGGATCTAGTCCATGTTTCTTCCTCAATTTCCCCATCTGTAAAACAAGGTGGTTAAATTACAGCAAACTGTCCACAAGGTTCGTTCCAGAATGGGCAGAAGGGGAGTCTAGAACCTTCTGGGCCAGGTTGCTTCTGGGCTTCTGGGCTTCTGGGCTAATTGGAATCTAGGTTCCAATTAGTCAACAGCGGCCTTAACACCACCTCCACTTTCTCCTGAGGGCAGCTGACTCTCGTTCACAACCCCTCCCCACTCCTGGTTTTCTTCCTTTTCCAGCCTCTTCCCTCCTCACCTTCTCTCCTTCTCAGTTTCTCAACAGGTCACAACCTTGGTTCCTTTCTTGATTTTATCAAAGAAAAGCAAAGGGATTCTAGATACCATTTATTTGTCCAATCACCTAATTGTGCCGGTGGAGACACTGAGGCCAGAGAAGGGAGTGATTTCCCTAAGGTCTGCGGGAGGGAGGCGGGCTTTCTGCGGCCAAGACCAGGACTGCCTTCTGTTGTCCAGGACTAAACTCTTGGGGCTCCTAACTTTTGAGAAAAAGGACCTCTTGCTTAATACACTTAGAATTATGTTTCCCAATTGTGGGATGTCAGAGATCTTCAAGGAGATTTCAGGTCATGCATCCATGGGCCTTCAGTACCCTAACTGACCTCCCCAGGAGTTGGGGGTGGGGAGTCTTTTTCCACTTCTCTGGTAATCTTTTCCATCACAACCTGAGAGTCTCAGTTTGTTGTTAATGTGTCTTTAACATCCTTCCAGCGCTTACTAATCCCTCTTTTCTACAGACAGTGGGCCCCCAGCTCTGTACCTTTCTTAGGCTGCAGTATCTTAATGGATATTTTTTTTTATTGTGGTTAAGTATACATTGTTAGAATTTAATAACACTGCTTTATTTTCATTGTATTTGTTTTTATGGTTACTTTCTATTTATAGTAATGTGATGCTGGTTTTCCATTTATGGTAATGATATAACATTTCTTTGCAAAACATTTAAGTAAAAAAAAAAAGAAATAAAACAAGAATTGATTTAAAGAAAGCTATTAAGCAAATGGTTGTATCTGGTGTGCAGATAGGGCCAGAATCTGGTTGGAGGCAAGGGAATGGCTGAGGTCTAGGGAACTTGGACTTGGAACTGGAACTATCTTCCCAGCTGGGTATCTGAGTTGTCCAATTGGCCCGCTAGGTTCTGAGTTGTCCAGTTGGCCTGCTGGGTTCTCATCTCCTTGCATACTCTCTTCCCCCACTTCCTCCTGCCTGCTTCTACCAATCCCCTAGACCCTCAGAAACTCCCTCTCTCCCTCCTGCTGTATCTGGCCTCCACTTCCCAGGCCCTAGCACCCTCACTGTAGGCTCATGCTTTTTTCCTCTTTAAATTTATGTGGCGCCTTGTGTCCAAGGAGGCCCACACAGATAGCCTCTTCCAACAGCATTCCATAAACACAGGGCCTGTGGGGTTTCTCGGCACAAAGGGTCAGCCTCTCCCTCCAACCCTATTTTGGCAGCTGAAGGGGTGAGTGTGGAGCCTGAGGCCCTTTTACCGTTTTCCCTGTCCTTGTGATACAGAAATTGCACTAATGGAGATTTTCTCTCCTTGGGTTAAACATTGCTCACTCTGAGTCCATTTAAAAATTGCAGATCCCAGTTTTTTTCTTCTAGCCACACTTCTACTCTATTAGGCCCTCTCCAATTTACCCAGCAACTCAGTGAAATGGTTGAAAGGACCAGCCATCCTCAAAGTCCTTAGGAGGTTGTATCCTTTTCCTGGAACGTGGGCAAAAAAGGCCACTCTGCTCTGTGGCCTGACATCACCATCATTCATATCCAAAACTGTAGTAGGTTCAACTCTTATTAGTCACTCATTCCTTAGTATGAATTAGTTGACCAAGGGGCCTCCTGCAGAACTTCTGTGTGCTTGAATGTCCAGGGCCAGCAGACACTGGGTATAGAAGCTTCAGAGCTGGGACTCAAAAGAGAGCTGCCCAGGAAAGAGATGAGCCCCTCTGGTCTGGAGTTAGCAAGCCCTTTCACTTGGGCTGTCTTCTTTGATCTGCTTGCTTACCCATTTTGTCTAGGGCAGGCAGGGTGGGTAGTTGTTTTATAGAGGAGGTTCAGAGGTTAAGTTTCTCAGTTAAGTTATGCATTCAGGCTGAGGAGGGGCTATCAGGGTGCGTGGTTGTGGCAGCAGCACAAAGATGAAAAGATAAGTCCTGGGTTTGGAGACACAGATCTGGCCTCTTGTAATCAAGTCATTTGCATCTGATCTGGGGTCCGGCCCATCCCTGCTGCAATCCTCCAGCTGTCTGTTATCTGCAACAATCTAAAGCAGCACAGGGAGAGTGAATCCCCCTGGCTTTCAGCAGGTACTCCCAGGACATCCGGAAGCTCAGGAATGAGCGAAGTCCGGATGGAGGGTCACCTCCCTCCAATACTGCAGTTGGGCCACAGGGCGAGGGGTGCAGCTTAAAGTTTCTCTCCCATAAATACTCCAGGTCCAGCGTGCCACTCTGCCCACTTTCCCAACGTATCTTTTCAGATGAGACGGAGCGAGGGCCCACGAGCAGAAGAGGGAGGCAAGCAGGCGGCAAAGACAGGGGAGAGAGGCAGAGGTGGCCCCAGTGACCCCCAGAGCAAGGCCTGGATGCTCTACTGAAGGCGGAGACCAAGGCGGGGAGGAGGCTAGAAGCAGCCCGCCAGAGGGGACGTGCCTTCACAGCGGCCGCCAAGGCAGTGGTGGCGGCGGCGACTGGAGACTGAAGGGGAGGACGTTTGGGGAGGGGAGGGAGCGCGGGGGAGAGGGAGGGACGGAGCGGTGGTTGGGAGGTGGGGCCGGCGGGCGGGCGCGCGGACAGCTGCAGCTGCCGCCGGCATCTCTGGGGCTCCAGGCTGCCGGGCGGACGCAGCACCGAGCGATCTACGCCGGAGCCGCGCGAGGCCGCCCGAGCCCCGGCCCCGAGCCCGGGAGCCCCGAGCGAGCGCAGCCGCCGCGGTCGCCGCCGCCTCGCGCCCGCGGGTCCCCGGACACGCCGCCGCCGCCGCCGCCAGGAAGGCAGCCGGCGCCCAGCAAGTTTCGAGCGCGCCTCTCCGCCCGGGGAAAGTTTCCCTCGCGGCCGCCGGCGGGAGTTGGCGCGGGGTCCCGCCGCTGCCTCCGGAAGGTAGGGGGCTCCGCACCTTCGTGCCCTCCGTGCGTCCCACCGCCGCGTCCCCGGGGACATGGAGACCCACGCGCGCTCCCCCTGGGAGACTGTGGGGCACGGCGGAGAGGGGTGGAAGTGGGGGGATCCCAGGGCGGTCCCGGGGAAGCCCTGGAACCAAGTTCTACTTAAACTAAATGGGGAGAGGGCAGGGAAGACGTGCTCACTCCCCTCCCTGCCTCAAGTCCGCCAAGGCCTGAGGGCTTCCCCCTGGACAGGTGCAGCACCGGCCGGCGCTGAGCGCTCTGGGTGGGTGAGTGGGGGGCGCCAGCAGGATGGCGGGGCGGGGGTGGCAGGTGTGGTTACAAGGTTCGGGGTCTCGGCGAGGGCTGCGCCCTGAGGGAGGGGTTGCGCGCTTCGCCACTCTAGGGCAGGTAGAGACAAAGAATTAGGAGCGAAGACCTGGGCCGGGAGGATTGCTGGGCCCAGCGGGCACTGAGGGCGGGCTGCCTTTGGGGTCCCTGGCAGAGGGGCGGGGTGGGAGCGCCACGCTTTCCTCCGGGGACCCCCCTGATCCCCCTACCCTGTGTGTGCGGTTCGCGGAAGCAGAGATTCCATGGAGCGCTCGGCGGATCCTAAGCTTGGGGATGTCCAGATTGAGGGGGTGTAGTGGGAGTCCGCTTGGAAGGCTGACCGGCTTGGGTGGGTTCGCGCCAGCTTGGGACCCGGCTGGTTTGAGGCGAGTTGGGTCCCGCCAGGGGGCGCCCTTCCCTGGCCCTTTCACCCACAGGAACGCGAGTCCTGGTTCCTGCGAGACAAACGCGCGGAAATCCAGGATGGACAGCCACAGACTCTCCAGCACACGCGGGGCCTCGCCCAGCGGAGCACCCGGCCCCACCCGGGGCAGAGGGTCGAGTACGAGGGCGGGGTTCCTCAGTTGCAACTGCACTGTGTGCTGGGAAGCTTGGCTTGTCTGGAGGTGGTTTTTCTTGGGAGGCTGGCAGGGTATATGGATGAATAAAAAATTAATCACCCGAAAAATAAAAACAAGAGAAACTGTACACTGACAGCAAATTCGTGTGGAGAAAATGGATGGGAGAATTAATTTTTGAGGTTTCTTTGGAGTCTGAATCCCAAATCGCTGAATGCACCCTTTCTGTAAAATTTGTACCTTTGTTCCCCAGATCCGGCCAGATCCTCTCCTGCTGTGGCCGGATGAGGGTCTTGAGTGTATCATATCCTCTCTTATCTGTCCTCTCTCTGGGTACAAATAAACGGAGGTACTGGGTAAGGGCGACTGGGGCTCCTTAAAGACTTGAGCAGCCTAGGCTCAAGTGGTAAATGTCTTAGCAGTCAACAAGAACCACCCCCCCACTTCCCCAATCTTGGGTCTACAGGCCACATTCATCTGGTCATTTCACAGGTATTGGTGGAAACCTGCTATGTGTCCTGTGGTCTGACCCCAGGGGCCCTGCGTGTTGATTCTGTGTCCTGCCCAGTCCTTGGGAGGCAAGGTGGCTGCTGGCACCTGTGAAGAGCATCTTCTTTGTCATGTATGGAGCTGTTTGACACTGAAGGGACACTGAAGGGATTGTTGCCTCATTTTGTTTTTTTCTCTAATTCCCTCCCTTCTCCCTGCACCCCAAGTGAGCACAAATGAGCAAATCAAAGACCGTGCAGTGGCTTCATAGCGGCTGGTGGGAGTTTTCATCTTTCTCTTGGCTGGAAACTGTGTGCTCATTGGGCAGTCCCCCTCCCATGTCCCCCGAGTCCCCTGCAAAGGTGATAGAAACCACGAGGACTCTGAAAGAGAGTTGAGGTTCTTGCTTTTAATGTAGCCCGCCTAATGTTGTTGTTCGATGCTATCAAACATGCTATAGGGCAGTTGTTACAAAGGAAGATCAGCATGATTTTCATTCTGGGTAGAAGAGCAGGAGTGGGAGACAGAGGAAAGGGCGGAGGAGCTGCTGTCTCTGGATGTGTCTTCAAGACATTCCATAGGGCCAGAAAACAAAAGGGTTTGCTTTATTTTGCTTTGTTTTGTTTTGTTTTGTTTTGTTTTGTTTTTAGTGACTCTTGTTTTTCTGTGGAGGGAAGCCTGCCCGGAACAGCCCTGCCCTTGGAACCTGGGTGTGAGCACGAGGCCCAGAGGGCTGGCAGCTCCTGTGTTCCACTCATTCTCTCTGCAACCCCCCACGCCCCCCACGTGCTCTGAAGAGAAGAGGGAACTGAGACTCCAGGGCTGCTGACGTCCACGTTTTGACTTAGCATATCATGTGTGGACTCAAAGTGTTCCTAGGCTAACTCCAAGCTCTCCGAGTCAGCAGAATATCAAGTCTTGGTCACTCTGTACTCTTGTTGCCCCTGTCCCCAAATCCATTCAAATGGTTGTCCCTCGGGGTATCTTCACCCAACCCGATGATGAAATGGCAGTGCATCAGTGAAAGTTCCAGGGCACTTTCTAGAAGCAGAAGTTTATCTGGGGTTGGTGTTAGAACACCTTAGGTTGATCCAAAAAGTACCTTCGCATCTACAGCCATGCCACCCTGAACAAACCCGATCCCATCTGATCTCAGAAGCTAAGCAGGGTTGGGCCTGGTCAGTACTTGGATGGGAGATCGCCTAGGAAGACCAGGCGCTGTAGGCGTAAAAGATAAAAAGTAAGGGATTGTAAACTGACAAGGTCCTTGCAATCTGTGAGGTCATCCAAGGGCTGCTTCACCTAAAAAAAAAAAAGTACCTCCCCCCGTAAAAAATTCCATGTCAGTTGAGTTGCTAAAGGAGGTTTTAATGGTCTGAGGGGTGGGTTGGAGAATAGCGCTGTGCAGGGTCAGGTGTGCAAGGGTGTATCGAGGCAAAGACTCACGGCAGGGATTTGTGGGAGGAGGTTAGGAAGGGAAGAAATAGCGTATTCGAAATATAACTCTTCTGGGTCATCAGTGTGGCCTTGGGTGAGTCACTTCCGTTCTTGAACTTGCTTTCCTGTCTGCGAAATGAAGGCGCTGGCCCAGAAGACTCTGAGGGCCTTTGCAACTTAAAGTCAGGAAAGGCTAACCTTTTAAGGTGTTACGCAGCCCTGCTCTGCCTTTGGGCCAGTGGAGGGCATCTCTCCTGGCTGTCTTGCCCCTCCCTACCCCACTCCTGCTTAGCAAAGTGAGCCAGGCTACTGGCCTCCATAGGATTGTACTTTAGGGGCAGAGAGAGCGACATGAGTGCCCGCTGGGAGCCTCGTACCTGTCTGTTGGTTCGCATGCTGCCTTTCTCCAGATGCCTGTCCAGTGCCCACTCTCTCCCCCGTCCTAGGAAGAGCAAATATGGTGGCTGGGCCACCCCTTTTCAGGACCCCTTTTTATAGAGGGCTGCTCTTCTGGCCTATTTCATCAGCTGTTAAGAAGAAAATCAGGAACATTTGTTCATGTTTGGCTGGGACACAGCAAAGGGAGGGGCCTTGAAAATAAGCACTTTGCACCCCCACCCCCCACGCAGGAGCAGATGATGGGTTGAGTGGGTATTTCTGCAACCTGATGCCATCGAACAAACCTGCCAGCTTGGGCTCCTCCTGCCGCACAGGCTGGCACCTTGGACCTGCATCAGCGCTCTGATCGAGGGAGGGGGAGCAGATGATGAAACACTTATTAAAATAAGAGAGAGTGAGATGATGAGCACCAGCGTTTGCAACTGGCAAAGCAGGTCTTTCATCTCAGCATTTGTTATCTTAAGGTCCAACCCTTACCCCTTGTCTGCACCCCAGACGGCCGCTTTAATTAGTGATTTAAACAGCTTGGAGATGAGCAGAAACATGTTCACTGTGTGTATGTGTGTGTGTGTGTGTGTGTGTGTGTGTGTACGTGTGCGTGTGTACATGTTAAGAGACAACAGGATGGAATGGAAGGGTCACTGAATCAGGACTTAGGAGACTTGTATACTAGCCCTCATTCTATTACAAACAGAGCTATGTGACTTCAAGTGAGTCGCCGCCCCTCTGTGAACTTCAGTTTCCCTAGTTCTATAGAGGCAGCATTACATGGCGGTTAGGCTGCCTGGGTTTGAATGTTGGCTTTCTCCCATGTATTAGCTGTGTGACTCTAGGCCATTCAGCCTCAGTTTCCTGATCTATAAAATGGTACTAAACATACCTCATCCTATTTTGGGGAATAGTCAACAAGATGAAACACATAAAACACTTAGCACCTTGTCCGGCACTTGGTAAACGCTCAGCTGATATTCACCATCATCATTGCCATTATTTTCATTATCACTGTCATTGTGAAGTGAGGGAGATCAACGCTGATCCTTTCCAGCTGTGAGCTTTTGGGGCACAATATAGTGTGCGTGAGTGTGTGTGAGTGTGTATGCGCGCATGTGCACTTTGGGGACGAAAGACAAGGGTACATAAAATAAACTGCTTTTTTGTTTTCTTTTTTCCTTTCTCTGCCTTACTGAGGGACTCCTGAGTTAAAATCTTGTGAGTATTCTCACGATAGCCCTATCCCCATGGCAGGAAGCCCAATTTGACGTCACTGAAAATATCCCGGTTTCTGGCACTTGAGGGATGATATTTCATCAGCTCGTATTTGCCCATCCTTTCTCTTCCACCCTTTGTTTCCCACCCTGAACCAGAGTACGAAGGCCATATGTGCAGATAATGAGTTTAAGCTGATGCACAACTCCCAGATTCACCCAAATAAAAGGCCATCTTCCTGGAAGCCACTTTCGACTTTAAAATAAATAATCTGGCTCCTCCGTTATGTTGCATTATGTCTGGCCGGCCCTGCTTCCCTCTATGTTCTGCTTCTGAGTCTGTTGCAGGAACGTGGGCCTGGCCAGGTCTGTGGTCTAAGGCTCTGGGCTCTGTCAGCCATCTTAGCTGAGGCAACCCCTCCCCTCCCCCAACATGCTGTACCCCTGCTTCGTCTCCCTCCGTCAAGGCTGGTGCTCGGTGCCATCCCAGCGACGCTCTTCATGGTGGCAGACACTTTGAGAGTGCTCACCATCAGCCAGGAACTAGACAGCACTTTCTTTCACCTCTACCCTCAAGATTGGTTCAGATGCTGTCCCCATTTTACAGATTAGAAAGGAAGGCTCAGAAAAATCAAGAGAGTTAGTCGTGGGACTGGAATGTGATCCTAGGTTGATCTGATTCCCCAGCCTGTGCTCTAAACCACTGTGTGATCTTTCCTCTTGTATCAAAACCTTCTGTGAGCCCCAAAGCCCCTGGGAAGATATCTCTGAGATTCAATCAGGCCTCCTTCCTCCCTGCTTTTGATCATCTTCCAGGCTCAGAATGCCTTTCAGGAGTCCCTCTTTTCATCCTGCATCGATTACTCAGCCATTCTAGGCACAGGGAGGGGTAGGAGTTTTTTGGGGCAAGACTGCTTCCAGGAGGGGAATGATCTTATTAAGCAACAAAAGGTTGTAATTGAAAGAGGATGTGGGTTGGAGTCACAGATCTGCATTTGAATCTTGTTTCTGCCACTTATTGGCTATGTGGCTCTGGTTTCCTTATCTGCAAAAATCAGAATAATAGCAACGATGATACTGTTGATGATACTGTTTGATACTGTTAAGCTAAGTAACACTAGCTGCCGCAGCAGATGACCCCAGATTCTCAGTGGCTTAACACTGCAGTTTGATTCTTGCTCACATTACTTGTCTAACGTGTATCTCTGCTCCACATGGGTACTCAGGAACCTAGGCTGGTAGTCACTCTACCTTCTTTGTATTGGCACCTTCTGAATTATGTGGCAACCACTTACTGCAGAAGGGGAAGAGAGAGATGGAAAAGGCACACTAACACTCAACTATCTCAGCCAGGAGGTGACACACATTACTTCAGCTCCAGCCAGTACTTTGGTCAGAACTGTCGCATGGCCCCCAACCAGCTACAATGGAGGCTGAGAAGGTAAGGAAGCAGGTGGATATTTGCTGAGCACTAACTCCCTGCATTTACATTTCCTGAATAGAACACTTAGAGAATAGTCCTTAAAACATGGAAGCTTCCTTTTAATCTCTGAAATGCATTGCTCTTTGTAAATTCAGACTGTGTACACGGAAATGTATCTCCAGGCAGATCATATAGTGCCTATAATACACTGGAGGGAGGTGAGGCTTAGAGAGGTCAAGGGACTTGCAAGGAAATATATACAGAGCAAGGGCATTAAACCAGCCCTTGACCTTCAGCCCACTGCTCCCATGGCCTCCTTTGGCTTACCGATGTTTACTTCTCTGAGAATTTCCAGAATCCTCCAGAACTATTCCTGCTCTTGTCTCCACCTCTCACACCCCAGTGATGCAGAGCTTCTGTATTCATCTTACGTGTGTACATGGGGCAGGAGGAGAAGAGGCTGGGGAGGGGAGGCTGCAGGAACTATCTGGAAGCTGAAGGAGAAGCCTAGGGGCATGAGGTGAGAGAAGCAATAGTTTTAGATATTCATAATGAAAACTATAGGAATTTCAGCCCCAGATACACTGCTTTGGGGACTACTGTGCATTCAGGCTTTGGGGTGTCCCCCAAATGACAAACAAGGTTACCCACATTTCCTCTTCCACCTATGTGTCCCCACGCTGGCCCTTGTGGAGTTGGGCAGGGAGGGAGAGGGGCCCTGATGAAGCTCTCCAACTCTGTTTTTCTGCAGACAGTAAGATGGCCAGACATACGTTTTAATCCTGACTCTTATACTTAGCACTTGTTCATCTCTCTGAGCCTGTTTTCTCCTCTGCAAAATGGGAAGAATATGGGAAAGCTGTAAAGCTAATCAAGTGGCTGGCATGTAGTAGGTGTCAATACCTTTGCACATGCCTCCTCTCCCACTTAAGTAAGAAGGAAGAGACGCCTTTGGCCAGGTGTGCCCGCCTGTAATGACTGTCCTTTGGGCACTGGGCATCCATTCCCAGCAGCCTCAGGCTGAGCTCTCATGTTGAATTAATACGGCTTCCATCTGAAAGAGGAAGAATGTGGAGCTCTGGCCCTTGGACTTAGGCCCATCTTTTCATGTCTAATTACCACTGTGAGTGTGGAGCCTGGGGGTGCTCCAGAGAGAGGCCCCCTCCCATGTTGCTGCCTCTCCTGCCAGGACAGATTGCAGCACTCTCCCTGGCCAAGTACGCCTCGGCCCCCTGGGGGAGCAGCCCCGCGGCCACCTGGTGCCTGACATTTGGGGCTTCCTCCAACAGGGTGGGCCCAGGGTGCTCATCTGCTATGGGCTTTTAGCTCTCCGGGGAGTGAGGAACTTCTGCAACCAAAACAGAAACACCCCTGGGGTAACGGGCATTAACTCTTTACCTGATCTGGCCCTGTGGAAATCGCTGGTGGGCTGGACACTGAAGTGGAGGGGTCTTTGGGAGAGGATGGCTCCCCAAGACAGGGTCTCTGAGGTGGCCCACTACCCCTTGGGCATAATGGACACTTGTTTCTGGGGCACTACAGAAATTGGTCTTCCACTCCAGCTGCCACCAAGACGCGAGGGAAGCACGCTGACTCTCGGCCTCTCTGAGAAGCACTGGCTGGCATGCAGGCCGGTTAGGGCTGTCGGCATTGTGTAGTCCCCCAAACACACCTCATTTACTCCCGCCCCCAGACCTCGGCTTCTGCAGTCCCTCCCGCCTGAAACACTTCGGGTGGGCTGTGCACCAGCGCAGAAGCCCTCTGAGGCAGTGTGTTGGTTTCCACAAACTGGGGGCTCAGTGCAACAGACATTTATTCTTTCCCAATTCCGGAGGCTAGAACTCCAAAAGCAAGGTGTTGGCAGGGCTCAAGGGGAGGGTCGCTCCTTTCTCCCTCCTAGCTTCTGGTGGCTGTTGGCAATCCTTGGTGTTTCTTTGCTTGTGGACACATCACTCCAATCTCTGCTTCTGTCATCACATGCTGTTCTCCCTGTGTCCATCTTTCCTCTTCTTATGGGGATACCAGTCCTATTGGATTAGGGTCTAATGACCTCATCTTAACTTGAACTTGATTATATCTGCAAAGACCCTATTCAAATAAGGTCATAGTCATAGGAACCAGGAGTTAGAACTTCGACATATCTCTTTGGGGTTCACAGTTCAACCCATAACAGGTAGGTATATATTGTCTCACTTTATAGCCAAGAAAACCAACCCAGAGAGGTTAAGTAGTTTGCCCAAGTTCATAAAACTATACAATTAGTAAGTGTATGTTTTCTGGAAATAATGATTTGAAACAACCACCTGCAAGGTACCAT
Organism: Eidolon dupreanum; assembly: GCA_028627145.1. Classification (NCBI taxonomy): domain Eukaryota; kingdom Metazoa; phylum Chordata; class Mammalia; order Chiroptera; family Pteropodidae; genus Eidolon; species Eidolon dupreanum. The sequence goes on along the minus strand of CM053510.1, from coordinate 10,736,909 downwards.
TTACATTCTTTCAACATCTTTCTGGAGCTGCCTGCCATCTCCTCCATCCCCTTTCATGTAGAGAATCTCTGGTTGAGATGAATTGTTCTCACTTGCTATTTATCCTGGGTTCACATTTAGCACCAGAAATCACTGTGACTTTTGCAAGTTGGGCTTCTCTCTCCAGGGGCAGCATCTGGGCATCTCTGCATGAGCAGGGGCCTCGGAGAGAAAGCAGACAGCCCTCAGCTGCAGAGCGCCCCCACCCATAGGGGCCCAGAAGGGTTGGGGGTTTAGCTGTGGAGGCCGAGGGTTCAGATATGCACCTTGTCCCCAGGCGGTGAGAGCAAAGGCAGCAACATGCCATAGAGGGTTAGGAGTGTGGCCTCTGAACATCATAGCCTGGGTTCAAATCCCAGTTCAGCCATGCACCCTGACCTTTGCTTGACCGTTGACAAATTACTTAACTTCTCTGTGCCACCGTTTTACCTCATAGGGTTTTTGAAGATAAAATATTAAAACACAGAAATGTATCTCTTGAATTGAATGTGACATTTCAAAGGTATTCAATGAATGTTAGAATTATCCTAATTATTTTATTTATTATCTATTTCCCTCAGTGGAGTGAGGACGGAGTCCTGTTTCATTGCTGTAGAACCTGCAGGGTGTGGCTCAGTGCCTAGGGTTGAGTAGATATTCACTTCATACATGCTGAATGAATGAATGAGTGAAGGAATGAATTCTTAGTTATAGCTTCTTTGGGATCACATCCTTCCTTGCTACGCACCAAGGTCTCTTCCTCTTATCTGGGGATAGTGCAGGAACCAATCCAGTTGGGAGCCCCAGGATGCCATGAAAACTCAGGAACATACTGATATCTGGGGTTGGGGACAGTGCAGGACTCCCCTTGGAGTCAAGTGCAAGTTGAAGGCCCTGGGGAAGGGGAGCCTGGAAGGTTGTGTCACCACAGGAAACAGGCTGTGTAGTGGCCGGGTGGGGAGAGCCACGTTCTGCAGTGTTGGGTTTTCCTGCAATGTATGGGGGAACAGAAGGACACAGGCAGCAGAGACACTGCTCAACACTCTGACACATGGAAGGGAGGCCACTCCTTCTGCAGGGTTATTACCTAACAGGTGTACCTCCTCGAGGCAGCCCAGATCTATACAATGCCAGCTGGATCAGAGGGTCCTCATTCAATTTACAGATAAATGAACTCTCAGATTCCCGTTGCTCCCTGCTACCTTAAAAATAAAATTTGATTTACCGAAGTTCAACTTACACACTTTGTTAGGGAAAACATCTGTTGTGTAACATGATCATCGCCTGGCTGAAAACCCTTCAATGGATTCTCACTTGTGTTCAAAAGACTTTCCCCTCAGCCTCTGTCTCCTCCCGCATCCAAGACCTTCTGCCTCTGTTCCAGCCCACCTGCCACCTTGCTTCCTTTGGTTGCCCCCACCCACATAGGGCCTCTTTACATGCTCTCCCTCCACCCTCTGCAATGCTTTTTTCTCCGTTTTTAGCTACCTGAGTCTTCCTCATCTTTTGGATCCCAGCCCCTGCATCACCTCCTCCAGGAAGCCTTCCCTGACTCCTGAGTGGGCCAAATTCCCTTTCGGCTCCCATTGTTCCACCGTCCCCTCTTTAATGCGGTTCAATCACAATCGGGTGATTGTCGACTCATCTTTGTGATTATTTAACGTCCTTCTCCCTCTCTCTAGTATAAGCCTGGGAGAGCAGAGATCCTGTCTGTCTTTCTTCATCCCTGTATCCCAGGTACCTGGCGGGTGCTCAGGAGATGCCTCCCTTCATTTTCTCCCCTGCAGCCCAGTCTTTTTCATGCAGTTTTGGGTCAAGAGGACGGCTAACATGTACTGGTCACTTGCAATGTGCCAGGGGCTTCCAAGTTCAATCTCATCCAATAGAATGGCTTACAGTCCCAGCTCTACCACCCATTATATCTCCATAGCCCTGGGCAAGTTACTCAACATCTGTGTGCCTTATTTTCTCATCTATAAAATGGGACTAAAAATAATGCTAATTTATTGAGCCATTTTGAGCATTCGATAAATTCGATTTATGCCAAATTTATTTTCTCACAGTTTTGGAGGCGAGGAGGTCACGATCAAAGTGTCAGCAGGTCTGATTCCTTCTGAGGTCTCTCCTTGGCTTGCAGATGGCCGCCTTCTCATTGTGTCCTCACATGGCCTTCTTCCTGTGCACGTGCATCCCTGGGGTCTCCTGGGTGTCCAGATCTCTTCTTCTTATAAGGACACCAGGCAGAATGGATTAGGGCCCACTCTAAAGCCCCATTGTAACTTAATCGCTTCTTTAAAGGCCCTGTCTCCAAATACAGTCACATTTTGAGGTACTGGGATTAGGGCTTCAATATATGAATTCGAGGGAACACAATTCAACCTATAACACCTTCTCATTTGGTACTGTGATTATCCCCAGTTTATGGCTGAGGAAACTGGGGCACGGAGAGGTTAAGTTACTTGCCCAAGATCACACAGCTGGTAAGCAGAGGTGTAGAAATGCAAATGCAGGTGGTCTGAACTCCAAGCCCACTTTCAAGCGTTAGATAGTCTGTTTTTTGGCTCTTCTCTGCAGGGCACCAGGGTGTCTTCCTTCTTGGAGCCAGTTATGTCTTAACAACCAGGACTGGGAGGAAACAGGATCCAGCAGGATCCAGTGGTCTCAGAGACCTCTCATCCTGCCCTTTGCTCCCTTCCAGCCCTTAATTCCTTATTTAGTGGTAGCTACTAAGCCTTTCATGGAATCGGGATCTATCTTCCTGGATCTGGGCTGAGAGGGAGGCCAGGATGGGGGGGAAGGAAACAAGAGGGTCCCAGGAAGTGAAGGAGGTTGCCAAGTCCAGGGTTTTCTCCCTTTACAGAAGTCATTTATTTGATTTTCCAGTTTTCAGAAGCTCTTTGAAAAGAATGACGTTTTACTGGTGAAAGGCTTAGAAAGAAAATATGGAAATAGAACAAAAGCATATTTAATGGAAACTAACTTTCAGTCTTAAACCAGTCTTCTCACCCAGAGACAGCCAGCATTGTTACCAGCTTCCTGTCTCTCTTGAATTGTTCTCTGGGTAAATGAGCACACCTGCGTATATGACGCCCTTCATTTTATATACCTGGTGACATTCCATACCTTCTACTCTGCATCTTACATTTTTCACTTGTTCTGCGTTAGCACATATACTTCTGCCTTGTTTTATTTGGGTGTCTCCAAAAGCCTACCATGAGCAAGGATGTGGGTGCAAATAGTTTCTATATGAGGTTGGTCCCAGAGAGGTAAGAGGCCAAGAGGGGAGGAGAGCCAATAAAAAGTACGATAACTAGCAGCCTGCTGCTGTGGGCAACTGCGGCTCCATCCCACTGGGGACCTTCCCAGTGACTATGTGGACTCACCTCAGAATCTACCAGCGTGCGGTCACCAAATTCTTTCTCTTATGGGTGAAGTTTGCTCCTGGGGACATCGGCATCCACATACTTCCAGCCTTCCTTCAGGCCAAAAGACTGAAAGAAGGGCTTGAATAGGGTCTACCAGAGTGAACAGAACTGTCCCCCTGAGGCTGTAGGGGGTCTCTGGGAGGACCACAAGATATGGGAGAGGCACAGCTCATATGTCTGCTAGTATTCCTACAGTGATAGCCATGATGCTTTGTCTGATGCCCTAGTGATGAGCTGGAATTCTTTTCTCACGAACACCCCTTTTCTGCCCTCCACCAAGCAGACAGTCTGTGGAGACCACTTATTATGGAGTGGCTAGCTGGGTCAATGGCCATCTCCTCTCCCACAGTTGCTTGGCCCTCTCCAGCCTCTTTCTGCCCCCTACCCACCCCTGCTTGGTCCCCACAGATGTCACTTTGACCAACCCTTTCATTTCCTGGGGTCCATGTGCCTGGGCCAGCTGGGGATCTGTGAAAGAGACCTGGTCCCTTTGCAAGAGGACTTGTGAGAGGGAGGCCCAGCAGGTCATGACAGAGGTGATTTCCACCTTCCTCCAGGGTCATCTGCTGGCAGATCAAAGGGCTTTCTGTTGTTTTATTTTCCTTTCCAGTGGCTTCTTGTTGGGGAAGCAGGCTGCGTAGCCCAGGCAAACAGAGTGACTTCTGAGGCTGCTGCCTGCTTGTTGTGCAAGGCCGAGCGTGATGGAGGTAGGGCTGTGGGCTGGGGAGGAGCTGGAGCCGGGGCCATAGGTGGGAGCTTTTCTGGGGCCCTTTCTGCCTCTGAGCCCAGAGACCAGATAGGGAGACCAGGGGCTGACCTCAGAGCCTGATGGGCCCCAGGAGGCCTGGGAATGTGGTAAAACCATGGAATTGGGGGAGTTCAGGTAAGGGTGCCAAGAGAGCTGGATCACAGCCTAGACCCATCCGGTGAATTGCTGTCCCCACTGTTTCCTAACAGAAGAGTTGGGGACAGCATTAGGGCAGTCCAGGAAGTTCGAGTTTAGAACTCAGTTCTGCTTTGGCTTGAACCAGCTCTTGTTTCTGTCGTGGACTTCTGACATTTTACTCGGGAGTGGGGCTGCTTGTTCTCTGGGTCTCCTTCCGACTCTAGAATTACCCCTTGGAGTCTTGAATTCTCTGGAGAAGAGCTTTCAGGAAGCTGAGGCGTGGTTGTTGATGGAAATGAGGGTGTTGTTTAAATAAATTAAGATCAAAAGAGGAAAATCCATCAGCATTATTTTCAATAGCTAGGATGATATGCATAATATTTCCTCCCTTTCATTTGATAATTTTTCCTTCTTGAAGTAGTTTGAAGAAAGAAAGTGTCTGATGGTTTGCTGCACAATGAGCTCAAATAAAAATATTCTTTTAAAAAAGTGGTTGCTATGTAATTGAATTTAAATTATGGGCAATTTTTATTTCTAAGTAGCCCAACCACTATTTAAACACCATTCAAACCTGTTTGAGAGGTACTTGTGTATTTGTGTGAGAGTAAAGAAAAAAAGAGTTTACTGATGAGAGTCTTTTTTGGCAAAACAATAATAATGATAACAATATATTAAATAAAGTTGCGTGCAGAGTTTGTGCTGGTGAGAAATGTACGGGGTTAAAATTAAACACTCTTCTAGAAGGAAGAGATCCAAAGGCAGCTGTAGCGTCCCAGTGGCATGTGAATGGGGCTATAAGGAGGTAAGAATTCTGGTTTCTGAATCCCACAGATCTGAATTCAAATTCTGCCTCTGCTCCTCACCAGCTGCATGGCATTTGGCAAGTTTCTTAATACTAAACGAGGCTCATTTTCCCCACCTGGAGAACAGGGACAGCACAAGCCCGATCGGGACCTAGCCCGGCGCTGGGTGTGGGGAGACCTGCCATGTCGGCTCTCTTGCTTTCCCTTTCCGTCCAGAAGCATGACAGACTTTTTTTCATGTACACACCGGACTCATAGACATTATCTCATTTGATGCCCAACAATCCGATTGGGGTGAGATCCTTAATCCCCATCTTGCGGAAGGGAAACCTGCAGTACTGAGATTATGGAATTCTGTCCATCACCCAGTCGGTGGAGAGGCATATGAGAAACTGGAAGGTTTATCTCAACCACCAAAAGGCCTGGCCTTTTCCATTCTAAGTTGTTTTTTGTTTTTTTTTGCCTCGAACTCTGAATACAGAATGGGGCTCCTGGTGTCCTTGATGTAGGCGTTCGTGCATCCTTTCCTTCTTCCATTGTGTGTTCTATACTTTTACTGAGGATTTGAGGCTGGGGGTGGTACATGCAGAGGGAGGGTGTGTAACCATCCAGCCCAACACTGTGCAATGGAGACTCTTCTTGAACTTAAAGACCTTAGCCAAACCCACCCGGGAGGGGCTCTCTCCCCATCCCTCACTTGGACTGGTCCCTCTCAATGGCTCCTCTCATCTCCCAAGCTTCTTCCAAGTCTCAGGTCCCTTCTGTCCCTCCTCTGAGGACGCAGAGAGTTTCTCTCTCTTGGTCTCACCCGGAGGTGCCCCTCGTGTGGGTGACTCAAGTGGCAATCTTACCCCACAGAGTAATGGGGGACAGAGCCCGTCCGGCACCCAGCTCGCCGTCTTTCCTGCCACATAAACTTCCCTCTGCCAGAGGCCCTTCCTTGCCTGCCCTGGCTGGCCTCTTGGCCCTCGCACTCCTGAGGCTGCCAGATGCCTCAAGACTGAACTACGCCTCGGTACACAGAGGTTCCTTAGAAGACGTTGTTCTTTAGAGCCTTCCTGTGAGGATGGCAGGTCATCTTAGCTCACTTGTATTCTTGTCTCTCCTGTCAGTTAACAGGAGGCTGTGAACAGAGGTTGCACTTTTTCTCCCTAAAAATAATTCAAGAGCTGATGATGTGTGTATTTGTACACAGGTGCACTTATATGATTTCTCCCAGGCCCTGAATCTATGCCTTAAGATGTCACTAAGGGCTGTGTCCAAACTAAGTGTGACACTGGAGGCAGCAGATGACTCTATCCTTGGGGTGAAGAGCAACAAGATTAAGTCAAGGCCTGCTCGGGCCAGTTTGGTGGCTACTGGGAAGAGAGCCATGTGGTGCAGTGGTTAGAACTGGAGCCTGGGGTCAGGCCTCGTGGGTGCATTCTGGCCCTGCCACTTTCTGGCATGTGTGACCTCGGGCTGGTGAAGTCTCGATACTTCTTTTCCTTCTGTGTGAAACAGTGCAGGTTGGTGAGAGGCTGAAGTAACTGAGTACGCATGGAGTGCTGAGCACAGCACTGAGAGGTCTCTGCGGGGCTGTGCCTCGCCATGAACGAACAGCACGTCCCCAGAAGTTTGGGCCAAGGGGTGAACTAGACCTTGTGGGAAGATGTGTGGGGGAGGTAGGCATTCCCCACATTTTGAGTTGGCGTTACATCTTTTTTTCCGTTATATCAATTCTGCCACCTCTGGGAGTAGCCAGAAGTCTCCCAAAGACTGCAGCCATTTCTGGGGTCCTGCCTTCAATTCTGGGAAGCAGACCGGCTTGCTGGGTGCCTTCTGCCGCCACCCTGGAAGCCCCAAAACTCCACAGAAGGAAAAGACTTTGGAGGTGAAAATAAAGCTGTCCCAAGAGAGTAAATGCCCTTGTAACAGTCTGAGGACCCAGCTTGGGGCACATTTTGCTAAAAACGGCCTCAAAAGGCAGATTTGCAGATGTTAGGGAACTTTCCGGTTTTTTTTTTTTTTTTTAGTTTAGTTTTGTTTTTAAATTTCTAGCATGAGCGAGGGGAGAAGAATAAGAAGGAGCCATCTGGCCTGGTTGCAGGGAGAAAATTAGATTGTTTGGTTTTCATTTGCAGCAAAATGCACTGTGAGTTTTCCTGCAAATGTTAATAAAGACAGAAAGAGGTAAGATGACACAGGCCTCCTGGGCTGCTGCTGGAAACACCTTCATGCTGGGGTCCCTCCCTGGATTTGTGTGTATCATCGCTTTGGAAAAGGGCAATCTTCAGTGATGTCAGGTCCCCTGTATCGGCTGCAATAGGGAAGGTCTCTGTCTGCCAGCCAGGGATCAGCGTGAGAATGATGCCTTGCCTACTCTTGGCTGCAGCCTCGTCTCTGTGCGGAGCTGCCAGCCCGTAGCCAGCCTGGGCGCTGTCTCCACTGTTTACTGCTTAGTGGGGAGGAAGTAAAACAGATGTGATAGGTTTGAGCTGAATGAGGTTACCATCATGTTTCTGGCTTACAGTGGTTCCTAATTGGTTGTGAGAGGCCCCATGGAGTGCAGAGAAACGGGGAGGTAGGTTCAAGTTCCAGCTTTGCCGTAGCTTCACTGTGTGACTTTGGGCAAGGTACTAGTCCTCTCTGGGCTTGTTAATGATCTCGGAAACCCCGGTGTGGTGATAATGGATGGGGGGCGAGCAGTAGCTGCTCCCTTTGGGTGAGGTGTGCCTCTCTCCTGTTCTCCTTCAGGGTCTTTGTGGAGATTTGCCTTTGGAACCACGACAAAATGCTGCCTTCTGGGATGGGACACCCAGTTCTGCATCAGAGCAAAGGGGTTTGCAGATGAGTGGTGGGTGAGTTAGACGGATCAAAGTTCTCCTGGTCGTGCTGGGGTTCAGTCCTGACTCTGCCTGAACTTACCATCGTGGTGACTTTGGGTGAGTTATTTTGTCTTCTGAGCCTAAGTTAACTCATTTGTATAGAGAGAAGAGTAGCACCTACCTCGAGGATTGTTTTGAGGTGAAGACAAGACAATGAATAGAAAGTAGACAGCATGCCTGGTGGCCGTGGATGTTTGGCAGAGCTGCATTTGCTACTCCTCCCAGCTGGCCTGTCGGAAGGGGAGAATTGGTGGTTACTGAAGTGTGGCCACCTGGACCCTGTGCTCCCTCTGCTGACGTTGGGGTAGGAGGTGGGAGTTTTCTGGGGGCCCTAGCATACCCTCCTTGCTGGTCCTCCCTGTGCACCAGGGCCCGGCTTGCATGGAAAGGCAGGGCGTTCCTCTGGCCAGTCAGGGCCAGGCACCAGGTGAGGTGGTGACCGCAGCTCCTAGCAGCTAATCCTGCCGGTCTGGTGTCAGGCACTTCCTCACAGGCAGGCATCTGCTTTGCCTTGCGGAGCAGCTGATGCTGGAAACATGCTGTGTTCACTCCTTGCTTTTTGGTACCTTTCTTCTCCATTCTGCCCACAGCCAGGAGCAGCCCTGTCTCAAGGGGACGGTTCTCAGGCACACGGTGTGCTGGTTGGATCTTTGCTGCCTACCAGGTTTCTTTACCCCAGACACAGCTTGGGAAGATGTGGGGATCATGTGACTTCCACTCTCCAAGCCACAGTAGCCTTATCTGGGAAGTGGGTGTTACTCATACCTGATGCACCACTGCTGCTCAGGAATCCTAAATATGATTGTGAATATCACTGTTGCTCATTATTGGTTACGAGAAAGCATCTAGTGGGCTGTTTGGGGTTGGCTTTGGTGTAAAGGATGTGGTTGAAAATGGCCTATTTGTCTCCAAACAATCTGTTTTGATTTAATCTTCAACTGTGGGAATTTGAAAATGGCCACATGTTTTTCCTTCTCTTGTTCTCTCTCTCGCTCTCTCTAGCCTTTGGATTTCCTCTCTCTCTCATTCACTCGCTCCTCATTCACACCCCTCTTGCTCTCTCATCCACTCTCACACTCGTTCACACTCATCTTCTCACACTCAGTTGAAGCGCAGGTGGAACTTCAAATGGCCTAAATGTTTTTCCTTCTACCTCAGAGACTCACGCTGTCTCAACTATACACACTCAGATGTGCATGCAGTCAAACTCACACTTAAACTTCCTGCCCTTTTTCCAGCTCCCTCACTACCCTCCGCTACTCCTACCTGACCCCAGCAGAGCCTGAGGTCAGGAGACCTGGTTCTCATTCTGTCTCTTTTACCGACCAGCCCCATGGCTTTGTGACATGGGCCAAATCGCTTAGCTTCTCTGGCCCTCAATTTCCTCTCTCCCAACAGAGGCCAAGTTACCAATTTACATTTAGAGAGATGATCACTTTCTTATGGAGTATCTCAGATGCTCTGAGATAAACTCCCTCTTGTATCTTAAATTCCCTGACTCCGCAAGCCAGTGCATTCGATCTCATTAAGCAGACTGTGTGCCGACCTGAAATTATGTTTTAGCCTTTTCCTGGTACTGAAGAGACATCATTTTATTTTGAGCTGGAAATTAACATGAGGTCAGGAGAAAATGGAAAGTTCAAGAAGATGAATCACTCTTGACTTTAGAGAGACACAACGTCATAGCATCTCACTTGGTCGCATTCCTCTACCTTGCTCCTGATGTCCCTGGCAGAGAGGACTAGGAACAGGGCCAGTGGTCAGTTTGTCACTGCCAGTGGGGAAGAGGCATTGGAACTCAGGACAGAGACACTATGTTCTCTGCCCCAAGTCCACCAGAAGGATTCACTTTATTTTCTGTTCCCCTCTCACTCTGCTCTAGGATCCATGGATGGAGAAGCTAGAATTTATGGAGAGCACACCACATGGGAACATACTGTTGTACTGAATCCTTGCAATAGCCCTACAGGTTAAGTGCAGATATCATTCCCGTATTAGGGATGGCGAAATGAGCATGGTGAGGCTGAGAGTCACATAGCATATGAGTGGCAGAGTTGGGTCTATAACTGGGCAGTGTTCTGCACATGAGCTAAGCTTCTGACCACCAAACCATGCTGTCCTGAGTGGCCCAGTGGTGCCACAGTAGAGTGGAAAGAAACAGGATTTCAAGATGGGAGTGTGAATTTTGATCCTGCCCTGCTACAAACTCATTATGAACTTTGGGCAAGTCTCTTATCCTCTCTGGCCCTCAGTCACTCATCATATAATGGAAGAAAGGGATCACTGATCCCCGGGTCCTCTTCCAGCATAGTATTCTATGGCTTTCTAGGGCATTAGATTTTAAGCAGTGATTAAGATTCAAGATGCTGGGGTTAAATCTTGGCTTAGGAGCTGTGTGGCCTTGGGAAGATTACTCAACTTCTCTGATGTTCAAGTTCTCCATCTGCAAAATGGAGAAAAGATCAACAATCTATTTTATCAGGTTGCTGTGAGGACTGAGGGAGGAAAAGTGCCTTTGGATTTCCTCTTTCTCTCATTCACTCATTGTCACATTGCCTGGGACAATGTAAATGCTTTTGCGTGTGCCACCTCTTACTGTGGCTTTGCGATCTGTCTTGGAAGACCCTTTTGCTAGGGATATGGGCTTACAAATTGGCATGGAAAAGCCTCATCCAAGAGTTAGAGGCATCATATCACCAAGTGACATTGTATGTGGGTCTCCATGATGCCTTTGGATAAAAACCATTTGGCCACAAGAATGCCTTGGAGTTTCTTAAATGAGGCACCATCTTGGGTATTCTAAATGCTAGAGTGAAAAGCACCCAGGATGATTAAGTCTAGTGGCATTCAACTTACCTGTAGCCATGGAAGTCAAAGAAAGTTCAACACGGAGCAGCCAATATGAAACATAAGTTCAACATAGGATGGGAGGCTTTTCTGCCCTCCCCACCTCCTCTTCACTTTGGTATCTCCCGAGGAACTCATAGGGAACCTGTTTTAAGAAATACAGGCCATGAGGTGATAGGATGAAACTGAGATCCCAAAAGGGGCAGTAATTCACTCAGGAATCAGAAGCAGCGTGTTTGCTAGAATCATTTTCATTAGCAGCATCTTTTTCTGTTTTTATAAGAGGGCTCTTCTGTACTTCTTTTGGCTATTGATCTTAATTAATCACCTAGAATTTTGTCTTTCAATATTGACACTTGGTGGCTGACATTTCTGAGTTATTCTCTCTCTCCTGCCTCCTCACGGCCATAGGTAAAGGCTGGGTGGATATTTATTGTTCAATCAAGGAAAACAGGGCTTTGTATTTGGAAGCTTTTGAAACACAGTATTTCCCCAAGTAATCCTGCCTGAGTTTGCAGGTGTTTGGAGACCTAGGAAGATGTATTTGACCAAAATAAATAAATTGTGATCAGAGTAAACCCACAGACGAGGTGGTTTGTAGGGGCTCTCAAGAACCCATTTTAAATGAAGCATCTCTCCTCACTCCTCACACTCCCCCTTTTGCCAGCCCCCTACCCCCCGCCAATTTGGCTTTCCAGATCACATGATATTTCTCAAAACCTAATTTCCGCACTGATTTCGCCCGCAGTGACCTGCCACATGAAGAGCTTTAGTGAGAATCAATAGGCGTGGGTCGCTGGCAAGGGCTCTATGCCTGCTGCATGTAAAATACCCCGGCGGCAAAAGCGAGACTGATGCTGGGGCGTCAGCAGAGTGGGTCCCCCACCCATTTTAAAGGTGAGGTGCTGTGGCCCAGAGAGGCTTGCAAACTTGCCCAAGGTCACACAGTGATTTAGGGGCAGAGCCCTGATCCTCTAGGGTTCCTAGGCTGAGGCGCTTTCCAACACACTGGACCCCTCTTTGCTGAAGCCAGATTGCCCTTTGCTTTATGATGTAGGTAATAAACCAGTTCCATAGTGCCTGTGTGGGCAAAGAGAGAGATGGAGTGAACTATTAATCAGAGTCTGGCTTTTAGAGCGTGTAAACGGGTTTAGCTAGAGGCGCTGCTATCGGAGCAGCTCGCGAGGTGCTCTGAGACATTTCTCCAGCACCCACTGTGCCCCCATCCCAATGTGATGAGGGGCTCAAGAATGGAGAAGACCTGGTGCCTGCCCACACGTGTGGGGGTGACACATGTGAATTCAATTCAAGGCTGGCGAGGCTTGCGCTTGGCTTCCCAGCGCGCCTTGTGCTCTGGGAGTGGGTGGGAACACGGGCTTCTCCAAGCCTGACCCTGGCAGCCTGGCAGATGTGCATATTTCTTCCTTTTCTACGTGGGAGGCCGGCGTCTGTCAGGGTGGTTAAGCAGGCAGCCTCTGGGGCCTGGGATTCAGATCCCCGTCTTACTGTTCGGACCTATGATCTGTGGCTAACTCCTTGTGCGTCTGTTTCCTCATCTGTAGAATGGGGATAGTTATAGTACCTTTCATAGAGGGTGCCGGTGAGGCCTTAATGAGGTATTCCACAGAAAGTGGTTAGCGCCCTATCCCACAGACAGGAAAAGCAAGAAGTTTATATTAGCTATTAATTCAGGGAATTTTAGATGGGGATATTTAGATTCGGGGGAGGTGGATTGTTCTCTGTTTAAAAAATAATGTTTATCACTTTTTTCCTCCGATTATTAAAGTCACATGTATACATATGCCAACTGCCTGAAGATACCCATGGGTAACGTTTTGCTATATTTCTTTCCAATTTTTCCCCTGTGCATTATGTATGAGTGCGTGTGTGTGTGTAATTGGGCATGTACTGTCAAAGTACAAATTTAAAAAATTATAAATCCTATAAAACCTCAAATAAATGTAAAACAAACATGGGTCAGAGATTGATTTAACTCATTAATGAGGGAGCTGGCAGGATGGTAAAGCTGGTTCTCAGGAGAATTAGAGAAACAGTGGTTATATAGGCATTGGAGAAAGAATGCTTGACTAGATGGCTGGATTGGATACAAAATTGGTTTATGCCCTATAGGGCAATAACATCATAACCTTTGGGATAATCTTTTCTACAAGCCCTACAAATATGTATGTAACTTCACCCAAGTTAAAGCCATATTCCTCTAGAATCCCCTAGATAATTAAATAATCCTTGGTGGGGCCTGCTAAATAATACCCGCATATGACATAGAGAAGACAGGCCTCTCTTTGCCTTATTTCCAAGTTTTGGATCATTTTTCTCAACAGTATATATATATATAGTCTTTCTGATCATACACTAGAAAACATTGTGCACCTCCCCTTCTATACTTAATATTACATCACATTAGTTTTCAAAAGAAAGTTTTAAAGGAGGACCCAGAATTCCCTACAGGGTATGACCTGCTCGTAAACTCAGCTGGACCGAGGCACCTCCTCCATGCCCTCTCCAGCATGCCAGGACAACTGCGCTGTCTTCTGTCACCATGTTTTATTGTAATCATCAATTTCCCTGTCTCCTCGTGTAGACTGAGTTTCTTGAGATATCGGATATTTATTGAGCTGAACTGTCTTCGCGATCCTTCTCTTCCAAGCGCCTAATATGCAGCACAGAGCAATTTGCTTCGGAGATGCTTGCTGAGTGGGGACCGTGGATGTCAGGTCTCTGTCAGGTGAACCTTGCTGTTGGGAATCAGCAGTCTTCTCTCCTGGACTCAGCTCTGTTTCTGTTGAGTCAAGGATGCTCCTCACCCAGCATGCAGTGTCACAGCCTTTTCACCACCCCCACCTCTGATTCTGCCATTTAATCGTGTTTGGAGGGCTCCACACACTCAAGTCCTATCTTGTCTTTCCTCTGTAGGCATCTTAAGACTAATAAGCAATCTGAGTTCCTGACTTTTTTCCTAATTGAGGTTTAAAGGGGTAAAAAGTTCTTGAGCCCCTCAAGATGGGAAGAGAGAAGTGTGGCTGGAAGGATTCATCTCTGCACTATGATTTTTAAAGCTCTTGTGTTCTACCTATCGGGGAAAATCCATCAAAATGCTAATGGCTCTGCAGTCCTACCTCCCTCAGATCCTTTTTTGCATTAGTATATTTACATGGACTTAAGCAAAGGAGAATTACAGAGTTTGGGTTTGGTTTTCCCAGGTTCTGCACAACGATGCACAGTTATAAAGCGTCAATTAATAGCCCCAGGTTGAGGGGGAAAGCTGTGGTTAGCGGTGGAGTTGGGCCACCCACGCCATTCTGGTCCTGAGTTCTGGGCTTTCAGCTTCCTTGCGAGTAGTGCAAGGTGGCCCCATTTGGAAACATCTCTGTGGCCGTCACATGGCTTTTTAATACAGCCATGTGTCACTTAATGATGGGGATACGTTCTGAGACATGTGTCATCAGGCGATTTCGTCGTTGTGCGCACAGCACAGAGTGCACTTACTCACACAAGCCTAAAGGGGTCCAGCCTACACACCTAGACTGTGTGGTGTAGCCTGTTACTCCTAGGCTGCAAACCTGTATAGCATATTACTGAACTGAATACTGTAGCCAATTGTAACACACTGTTAAGTGTTTGTGTATCTAAACATATCTAAACATAGAAAAGGTACAGTAAAAATACCATATCGAAGATAGCAAAAGGTACATCTCTATAGGACTTAAGATGAATGGAGCCTGCAGGACTGGAAGTCACTCTGGGTGAGTCAGCGTGTGAGTGGTGAGTGAATTGTGAAGGCCTAGGACATTACTGTACACTGCTGTAGACCTTACAAACACTGTACACTTAAGCGACAGTAAATTTATAAAACAACACAAGGTTAAATCAAACACAAAAGAAAATGATGCAATCAAGAGACACGGTAAACACAAGATGTGTGAGGCTGCTGCCAGCTCAGCATGGCACACTGTTTGACAGCAAACTTTGTTTTTACTAAGTAGAAAGAGTACACTCTAAAACAACAGTAAAAAGTGTAGTAAATACAAAAGTAAATACGAAAACCGGTAACATAGTAATTTACTATCATTATCAAGATGAAAACCAGTAACACAGTAATTATCATTATCAAGCATTATTTACTGTGCATCAGTGTAAGTGCTATAGTTCTATACAGCTGGCAGCACAGTAGGTTTGTTTACACCAGCATCACCATAAACGCATGAGGAATGCATTGCACTGCAACATTACGACAACGTCAGGCAGCCATGGTGTCACTAGTGGATGTTATGATGGGTACGATGTCACTAGGCGATAGGAATTTTTCAGTTTCATTATAATCTTATGGGACCACCATTATATATGTACCCCCCCCCCCAAAAAAAAAAAAATCATTAAGTGACGCTTGAGTGTACTGCTTCTCCCAGAAGTGGAAGATCCTTGGACACATGTCCCTGTATGTGTAAGACTGTACAGTGGATCCATGTTCAGGTCAAGATCTGGAACGTGTGGAGACATAATTTGTACCAAAACCAACTTCAGCACTAAGAGAAGCACTGGTTATTCTTGTAGCCTTTGAACTCCCAGGTATCATTGCCTGAGAACCTCTCAGATGCATCCCGGGGAGAATGGACATTATGGGGTTGGCCTAATGCTGGCTGGACTCAGGCTGCAGACAAGATTGTGGGTTCTGGTCCTCCATCAGCCTGGTTCAGCTCTGTGACTACAGACAAGCCCCTTGGTCTCTCTGAGCCTCAGTTCCTTTCTTTGCTAGAGAGGAGGAGGACACTGGTCGCTTGGTAGAAGAATTATGACTTCATGTCTTCCATTTCTTCATTCAGACAACACTGTAGAGTAGGGGTGGGCAGGCCAGAAGCCACCTTCAGGGACAGGTCCCTTAAACCATCAGGCCTCCAGTTTTCTCTGGGACCAAATGCCCTGATCCCAGATGCCATGTGCTTACTGGCAGGTCTGCTGCACCTACCTTGTGAGAATGAGTGAGCCTTACTTATCAGTCATTGTGAATAGAATCATTTGCGTTTTCTGTTTCTCTTTCTCCATGAACAACATATCAATGTTACATTATGTAAAAATGCTGCTGCTTACTGTCCTCATCTGTAAAACGGGAAGAGTGATCACACTTCCCTCGCAGTGTGGGAGGAAGAAGAGTGAAGATCAAGTGTAAAGTGAGCTCCAATGGATGAATGGCTCTTGTCCTTACCTGCTTCAGGTAACAAGAAAGTACTTCCAGACAGGGCAGAGGGGGAGCAAATGTAGGGCAGTGCCCACTGGTGACAGGGGGTCTCAGGTTCCCAGAGGCTACATAGTCAGTCTCCTTTTTGCTCAACTGAGCATCTTGGCAGTGTCTGTCTCATGCAGGTACTACTAGGAGGGCACAAGAGACCTTGGCCGGCACGTGCCATCTGCAGAAAAGTCCCAAAACCGATGAGAGGTGCAGATGCGGGGAGATGATTACTAATGACAGTTGCATTGAGAATAAACAGCTTCATGTACCTACTTATGGGATTGGTACATCCCCTTCACCTTGTCCTTTCCACCCTTCCCAGTCCACCAAGAGCCAATGGGCTCAGATGGGAGTTCCTTGCCACCGGATCCCTTGCAAGCAGGGCCGGCACCCACTGGGCTGTGCCCTTCCCTGAGCAAAAATAAATCCCAATCTTTCTGAGGCTGTCACAACTCCCACCTCAGCCCCACTGTGACCCTGGGGTACGATTAGCAGGCCAATTCAGGGACTCATTATGGGAGCAGAGGGTGATGGGGCTGAATGACAGGGCGGGTGGTGCTGGGAAGTGCTCTCCCCCAGCGAGACAAGTGCAGGTGGAGAGAAGACACAGAGACAGGATGCTGCTTCATTAAGAGCGGCCCAGGGGATGGTTGAGATGCAGGACACAGCAGGAACGCCTCCTGAATGAGCCTTGGCTCCTCTCCCTCTCTCCCACCCCCACACCAACCCCCTGCGTTGCTAATTTAAAACAAAGCAAAACAAAGCCCTGGCTTTGCTTCGGAGCCATAAACTGCAGAGCTTTTATCTGTCAATGAGCCATGCATGAGCTGGCAGTGGCCCAGCCTGGATCCTGTGTCCTGGCATAGGTGTGGGGAGAGGGGCCTGAGCTGCCTCCAGGGTCTCACTGAGGATCCTGTCTCTTCTTGGGGCACAAGACCAAGAGTCTTTGTGGTCACAAGGCAGAGAAGGATGGCAGTTCCACCTAGGAGCCAGGAAGAGATGTAGGGTGGGTGGAGGGAGGAGGGAGAGAGAGAGAAAAAGGTGGTAGTAGGAGCTAGCCAGGAAAAGGCTCATTATGTGGGCTGATCACCTACCTCCCTCCGTTCATCCTTTCCTTGCTGCTGCTTTTAGGAAGGCTTCCCAGCTCTCCTCCTTCTCTGAAATCCTATTGACTTGGTATTCTAGGATATCAAGGGACTCTAAACCAGTGGTCTTCAATGTTATCTATAAACATATAAAATATTAGAAAGTCCAACACTTATGAATTAAGTAAGTCTTAGCTTATGTCTGGTGTGTAGACCCCATCTGAGGAGAGAGGGAAGATTCTGAGAAGTATAACTTGAAACCTCTAATCATGGCCACTGCAGTTTTACAGAAAGTAGCAAGCAGGTTCTGTTTTACAGAATTCCTGCTTCCTCTGTTTATTGATTGCTTATCCTGTGCCAGGTACCATGGGAACACTTATGATTCATTAGTTCATCTAATCCCCAGCTCAAGCCAGCGAGGTAGGACTATGATTGTCCACACTTGGCAGGTGAGTTCAGTTTGACTGTGAGGTCTGAACATATTGTGAATATCTGAAGGTAGGCCTGGAAAGATTGGCAACCAGGGATCAGATGATAAAAGGCTCCATGTGTATGCAAAGGGAGGCCAGGAGAGAGACATGGTACTCTACATTTATGAGCTCAGTCTTACAGCAAAGGAGAGACCAGGTCAGAGGGAAATTCCTCAGCCACCAGCTGGCAGATCAGCCAGTAGCCCATTTGCAGCCAGCCAACAGGCAATGAAAAGGCTGAGCCCAGGCAGGGCAGGGCAGGGGTGGTGGGATGGAGAGTAAGGGATGATTCGAGAGACACGAGATGGGAGAGAAACAATGATTGATAAATCGAGAGGAATCTTTGATGTGGGTGTCGATTATACAGAGGTGCTGTGTTTGTGAAAATTCAGTGTGTGCTCTGCTGTGTATATGTTCTATTTTATATTAAAAATAGAATAGGAAATATCAGCGTACAGATTAAAGTTTCTCAACTGGGCCTCATCTAGGACACCAAAGTTGCTCTCAGAATTTTTCTTGTAACCTGAGAGCTGGTTTCCCTCACACAACGCAGATCTGCTTTGTTTGGAAGAAAGAAGAGGAAAAAGATCTGAGTTTTGATCTGGACTTTGCAAAATGGGAGGACTTGGCTAATAATTATCACATTCGCTGCCATTAAGCTTTTACTGTAGTTCGTGAAGTCAAAGGCACACTTTATTCTTTAATATTTTAATGTCTCTGAAACCAGAATGCATCCTACAAAAACTGACATGTCATAATTAATTAACTGTCAGTGTTTTCTTTCCTAGAAGTCCATAAAATAACGGTGCGATTATAATCCATGGCGTTTTACGTTCAAGAAATAGGATATCATGTGGTGGGCTGTCTGCTAAGTCCTGTGTGCACATTCCTCATCCAATCCTCACACATCCTATAAGTTACCAGCTGTTGTTAACCCTGTTTCTCAGACGAGGAGTTGAGACACGGATTAAGAAGGTCAATTGCCCAAGGTCACAGAGGTAGTTGGAGGTGAACTCAGGATTTCAACCTGTGCCACTTCAAATTTGGGGGATCTTCGTCTAAAGCCAGAACGAGTCTGGGGCCCAGAGGGTGGTAGCCTTTCCTTTCCATAGCCCAAGAAGACAGCCAGGTCAACAGCGACCACCATCGCCCAGCCACCATCCATCAGTGCTGCCTCTTGTCATCCAGCCCCCAACCCTCTGTTGGCCCTAAACCCTGGGAGTCTTTTCTCCTTCTCCAAGAGCGCTGAGTCTAACATCTGCAGTGACCCCTCCTCCCCCATGGAGAGGAGGGGGCTGGAATGAGATCTCAAGGGAAAGGAGGAAGAAATTCCGAGCCCAGCTGGTTTCTCTCACACAATGCAGATTTGCTTAAATAGGAATTAGGATTAGTGCTGGATTTTGCTTCTCCTGGAAGACTGGTAATAAACTAATCTCCTCTCTGGCTGCAGGAAGGCAGAATTCCTCTGAAGACTGGAGACAGCTTCAGGCTCAGGAGTGCAAAACCTGGAAAGTAATTTTGTTATTGACAGGCCTACCCGCTCCACCTGACATGCAGCCCGCAGCTCCTTCCCGGTGTGGCCACGGCCTTTAATTTCGTTAATGTGTGACATTCACCCAGGCTGCGTGGCTGACAGGCACGCTTGACATTAATACGTGTTCCTCGCGGTCCCCAGAGCTCATAAAAGCTCATTATCAGTTCTGAGCCCGTAAATGTAGTTCCTGGCTCAGGTGGGCCGGAGTTCCTCAGAGATGCCCCCAGGCAGTGGAGCAGTGGCCATCTGTGTGAGCCAAGAAAATCAGCTCCTCCCTTTGTCCAGGGGACTTGGCCTCCCAGGCTACTGAGAGGTGACCAGAAAAGCCCTTCTGTAGATGGAACCCTGGGTTCCAATTTGCGTCTAGGAAAAGGGGCTCCCTCTGCCCTGCTATGTGAGGGGGATTGATCCAGCATTTGGGGATGGCAGTTTGTCCGCATCTATTCGGAGGTGGAATGTGTGGAGCTCCCACCCGGCCGGCCGGCTTCTAGGCATCCGGGCTTCGGAATTGCACAGGCTCTGCCACGCAGAGATGTGGGGGTCACTGCAGCAAGGTTGTGAATATGTTGACCGGAAACAGAAGTGCCCCACTTATCCATGGTGGAGGAGGAAAATAAATTATGGTTCACACCTACTACAGGGGACTGTGCAGCTGCGAAGAAGACTCCAGATCTACGTGGTCTCACAGTCGTGGGTAGACACGCTATCCTTGATAGGTGGCGTCACAGAGCACGTGTGGTAGGGTCCCATTTGTGTAGTCACACCATCTGTGTGTGGGCCCACATGGGCACATGCTTACACACATGCATGCACACACGTATGCGATTATACAGAATGAGATCTAGAAGGTCACAGTACAAAGTCTTTGAAGTGGTTCTCTGTGTAAAATAGGATGCATGGGTGAGGAAGAACTTTCACTTTTGTCATTAAAAAATGAAAAAATATATATATGCACAACGCACACACATATATACATGTATATGTATGTGTATGCATATTTATTGGGAATTCCTCCGATTGTAGCCTCAGTCTGGCTCAGGATGCATGAGGTCCCTTGGGCTGACGCTGACTGGGTGGATGTCTGGGGCAGAGAGAACCAAATAAACTGAGATCGCATCCACCGACCAAGCCTTGTTCCCCTTCGGTTAGCAGGGGCTTGAGAGCCTCTACCGGGCACGAGGTGCCCTGATCCTGGGATCCGTAGAGCAGAGCTGGAACAACTCACTGCTCTCCTGCTGGCACATCTCCTACTGTGGAGGTGGCCCTTGCCCTAGGCTTGACTTCCCAGGGTCCTGAGTTCTAGTCCTGGTTCTGCCTCATTTCAGTGGTACGACCTTGGGCAAGTTGTTTCACCCCTCTGAGTTCATGATCCTCATCCCTGAAGTGGTGGTATTTTCTCACGGGATTACAGAGGGTGTCGGGATTATTGTCATAATTAGCTGAGACAACCTGAAACTTGATCAGGGCTTCCATTGTGCAGCCTGGTCATTGAGGGCAGACGGAGTAGGAAGGGGGAGGTCGGGGAACTGGGCTCTCCCCTTTCTGCTATAAATTTTGCCTTTGTTTCTCAGCTGTGCATGTGAATAAGCTGGTCCCCCCCAGAACTAACCTAAAGTTTTCCTGGCAGGTATGTGACCTGGACATGGTGCATTTGATCCTCCTTTTGTAACCTAGGGACTGAGTCAAACTGACAGAGAAGAAGGAGGAGAGAGTCTGGACTTTGGCCCCTGCACTCTGGGCTGAGTTGTTTTTCTCATGACCAGAGAGACCCCTCCTCTTATTACTTATCTCTTCATGGATACCAGATCTTGAAAGTATTGTTTTGCCCAAAGAGCCTGCATTCATTAGACAATGATTAATTTTCTTTCACATTCTCAAAATTACTCAGAAAGCCTTTTATCTGCCTGAGGAGAATGGAGTTCCCACACCAAGTTGATAACATTCTAGCTAGAAGCAAAGAAATGAGATGCGATGTGATTAGCATGCTCGATGTCATCCTGTGGCCATTGCACAAGCTACTAGGCTGATTTTGGAAGACTGAACACATGACCTGATCTGTAGGCACTGGGGACGCCATCCTGGGGGCCTGTGTGGGGCTAGGTGCTTAGTTCTGTCTTGCTGTCCTTAGGGACCCTGTCTGGCTTCTGTGTCTGCAGAGGTGGAAGGAGGGAGCAGGCACCTCAGGGAGTGGGTGCACATCTGGAGTGAGGTGGCCCCCAGAAGCCGCACTAGCCCTTGCCTCTTAAAAACTTATTTCTTTCTCTTTTCCCTCTAGAGTTTATCCTGAAGCCACCATCAAAGAGAGACGTCAAGAGAATCTTGACAACCTTGAAGGGAAAAGCACCAGTTGAAAAAGGTACGATTTTGGCAACATGGTGGAATGGCATCTCAACTTATTCCCATGGGCCTTATCTCTTCTCTCCCTGCCCTCCAAACTCTCCCTTTCTGAGTGGGAGAGCTCTCAGCTCGTGCTGGGGGGTGCAGGGCAGGTGAAGGGTGGCTTTAGTCTTGTCCCTGCTCCCAGATGTTTGTTTAGGGATGGGGAACAAAGGTGAGGTGTGAAGAGAGAGAGGCCGATGCTGAAGTGGGGTCTCGTGAGTTTGGCTGCTGCTCGTTTCAGGGGGCTGTGGGTCAGAGTTGCTCCTGAGTCTATCCAAGGAGTGAAGGTTGAAGAACTGGAGGGAGTGAGCCCTCCAAAGGAAAGAGGAAATCCTGGGGATTCATGGAGGGCTTGCCTGTATTGATGACCCCTCCCAAACCCCTCCCACACCCACCATAGTCTTGAGAATATGGGAAGACAGTATCTTCCTAGAGTGATTCCTCCACCTCCCCACCTCAGGGGACACACAC
>CM053510.1:10689727-10714379 GCA_028627145.1 Eidolon dupreanum | reverse complement strand
TTTTTTTTTTTAATCATGAATGGATATTGGATTTTGCCAAATGCTTTCTATGCATCTATTGGTATGAGCATATGATTTTTTTCTTATTTAGCCTGTTGATGTGATGGATTACATTAACTGATTTTTTAATGTTAAACTGGCCTTGGATACCTGGCATAAATTCTACTTGGCCATGGTCTATAATTCTTTTTATATATTGTTGGATTTGATTTGCTATTATTTTGTTGAGGATTTTTGCATCTGTGTTAATGAGAGATATTGGCCTGTAGTTTTCTTAGTCTGGTTTTGGTAGTAGGGTAATGCTGGCCTCCTAGAATGAGTTATTTAATATTCTCTCTGCTCATATCTTCTGAAAGAGACTGTAGAGAGTTGGCATAATTTCTTACTTAGATGTTTGGTAGAATTCACAAGTGACCCATATGGACCCTGTGCTTTCTGTTTCGAAAGATTATTAATTATTGATTTAATTTATTTAATAGATGCAGGCCTATTCAGATTTTATATTTATTTTTTTGTGAGTTTTGGCAGATTGTGTCTTTCAAGGAATTGGTCTATTTCATCTAAGTCAATCATAAAATTATTTATAGTATTCTTTAATTATCCTTTTAATGTTCGTGGGAACTATGGCAATGTCCCCTCTTTTATATCTGGTATTAGTAATTTGTGTCTCTTCCCCTTCTTCTTTTTTATTTTTATTTTTATGTTTTAGTTAACTTGGCTAGAGGCCTTTTGATTTTATCCAGCTTTTCCAAAAACCAGCTTTTGGTTTTTGTATATTTTCTCCATTGATTTCCGATTCTCTGAAGTCTGTTTTAATCATAGATCATCATTAACTATCTGAGGGATCTTGAGAGGTCAGTCTCTCCCATTCTCTGAGTCTCAGTTTCCGCATCTACAGAATTGGTGGTGATAATGATACCTCGCCCAGAATTAGTTTGAGGGCAAATGTCAAATGTGAGTCCATATTCATTGATTTGATAAATATTTGTTGAGTTCCTACTATGTATCAGGTACTGCTTTGCATGCCAGGAAGATCATCGAGAACAAAACAGCAAAGACCCTGTCCTCATGGAGCTTGTCTTCTAGTTGGAGAGACAGAGACCAAAAAAACTAAATGTCAAACAGTATTAGGTGCAGGAAGGGACAGGGAGTGGCCAGGGGATTGCTATTTTGGACAGTGGGCACTAGGTAGTCCTTCCTGATCAGATGTCGTTTGAACAGAGACCTGAAAGCAATGAGGAGCGAGCCTTGACTTTGTCTGGGGGAAGAGCCTTCCTGGTGGAACAGCAAGCATCAGGGCCACTAGATGGGCAGGCAGCTGGCATGTTGAAGTACCAGCAAGGAGGCCAGAGTGCCAGAGCGAGGGTGATGGGAAAGGAGAGGAGGCCAGAAGGGAGTTGCCAGCCAGCGTGAGGATTTTGGATTTTGATTCTAAATGTGATGGGAAGCCAGTGAGCAAGGAAGAGAAAGGATCAAATTTACATTTTACCAAGATTGCTCTGGCTGCTGGGTGGAGAACAGACTATAGGGGATGGGGAGACCAGCATGGAGACTGATGTTAGAATCCAGGCAAGAGATGAGGTGGTTTGGAAGGACAAAATGGTGGTGGAGGTGCTGAGGAACCAAAGCATTCAGGATTTATTTTGGAAGTATTGCTGACAGATTCACTGATGGATTGGATGGAGTGGGAGAGAAAAGAGAGGAGTCAAGGATGACGTGTTTGTGCCTGAGATGGAGGAGCCTGGGTAGGCTATTGTTTGGTAGAGGGTGAGGGGAACATATTGAGTTCTGTTTCGGAGCATTTTAAGTTGAGACATTTATTTACCATCTCAATGGAGTTGGCAAGAACATGGTTGGAAATTCCAGGGGTGAGGTTGGAGCTAGAGAGAGAAATTTGGGAGTCATGAGCTTATAGAGAGTATTTCAAGCCTTAGGCCTGAGTGAGATCACCCAGGGAATAAGTGTAAATGGAGAAGATCATGGGGAACTGTAGGGTTTTGGAGACCTGTAGAAGGTGCCGGCTAGAGACCACCTGGAGGTACCCAGAGAGAGCGGCCCAGCCAGGACACCGTGACAAACAGATGTTATTTTCTCAGCCAGCTGCAAGGGCAACCCCTGGGCTTGGTAACCACCTGTAAGGAGAGCACCGTTGGGCTGTTGGTGCCTGATACAAAATAGAACAGGTGCAGCAGGGCATACCTAGGTATCTGACACCTGAGGAAGACGACTTCTTAATACCTGCTTCCTCTATACAATAAAACTATTTTCAGTAACAACGATGAAATAAAATCAGTTCTAATAATGGCCAGAAAAGAAACATAGGCAGTAAAACTTTTCCTTTTAGTGAACTTTGTTATATAACCATGCCAGTCAACAAGCAAACAGTATAGTACACAAAAAAGTGAGTAAAAAATAATGGGATTCACACTTTTTAAATATATTAATGGACAATTTAAAAAAAAAAGAAAGAAAAAAATACATGAAGAAATTTCCAGAAGAATGAATCCCACAAGGTTTGGAGAATGACTTGTACGGAGGTGGCGGCACTGGTAGTAATCCAGTTTCTGTTTCCTTGACCTTACAATTACTGTGCTGTCATGGCTCAGTTCAAGTCTACTGTTCAAGAACAGGAATATCTAGCAGCATCAGGGCTGGGGATCTGGACTGTGTGCAAAGAGCACTTTGGTGATTCTAAATCCTTATTCTCTAGAGAAGCCTGTATAGCAGAATCAGTCGGCTCGTGTTGGGGTCTGGCTGGATGAGTGGGTGTTCTCTGAACTAACTGCTACGTAAACACAACGTTTTTTAAAGGTTAACTAACAAAAATGTGCTCATTTGAAGCTTACATACATATTACACACATATAAACTCACCAGTGACTAGCAACTATCTGGAACTTAGAGCAACAAAAGATGTCTTTTAAAGGCAGTGTTTTACCACTGATATTGTTTAGAATTGTCAGCTTTTAGTCAGTTTTATGTTTATTTTTTAATTCTCCACAGAGAATTTGTCCCCTGTTGCCTACTTCTGCACAGACTGCTCCCACTGCCCCATCTTGGCACACCAATATGGAGGCGTTTCTAAGAGGGTTGTTGCTGGGGGGTGAGGGGAAGGGCAGAAGGAGCTCAGAAGACCCAGAGGAGGAGGCCCTGTGGCTGGTCCTGCAGGGTGACCAGGTAGCTTCCAGGTGGGGTAGGTGTAGAGGGGCCTTATAGGGGGTCCAATGTATGCCAAGCCAGCAGGCAGGACAGAACCTGGCATCCTGGGCCCACCTGAGTTGATAGATATTTAGCTCCAGTTCCTGAAGGCTTTAGTTCTGAGCACCATCTGTACACAGAGTCTTGCATTACAGAAGGTCAGACTACCGAAAGCTTCATCCTGAGGGTGAGTTTGCCCTGGTGGATGTGAGACTGCACCCCTCTGGGGGACACATCCAGCCCTGCTCAGTGGGATCCCCCCCCTCCCTCCTTTTCTCTCCCTCCTTTTCCCTTTCAGCAGCACAGTCCTTGGAAGTGGCCATTCTAGTGAAAAATCTCATAAATACCAGGAGATAAAGATCCGGGGATTTTGGTTTTTTATTTCTGTTGAGACTCCCCGGAGAGCCTCTTCAGTAGGAAATGTCCCTTCGGAGCTGAGATTTTCTCCCAGACTTCAAAGACGGGGCACGTCTTAGGAACACATCTGTTTAAACTGAACTTGAACCAAGAGGCAGGCGTGTCCCATAGGAGAGGAGCAGGGCAGAGCAGGAGGGTACAGAATCTGTCTTCTGTCTCAGGGGGAAGCCCTCTGGACCTGTTCCTGTGTCCTCCAGTGCTTCCCCATGCTGGGCAAGGCTGTGAGTAAATGTGGAGGACCCGGGAGCCGGGAACCTCAGGCCAGAGCCCAGACTTTGCACTGTCTGCTGTCCAAACAGCACCCAGGCCCGTGACTGCGAAGGCCTCCTGACCCGGGCTAACAGAGGGCCGCCTCCAGCCTGGGAGGGCCTGCAACCCTCAGAAGTCACCTTCTAGATGGAGATTTCCCAGTTCTTGGCATTTGTACTAACAGGTCCTCTTTGCCTCCCTCCCTTTCTCCCTTCCTCCCTTCATTTCTTCCTCCCTCCCTCATTCCCTGAGCATCCACTGGAATTCAGAGATTAAAAATCCCCCATCTCTGACTTCAGTGAGCTTGAAATCCAATAGAACAACCTGATATCGCTCAAAGATACGAAGCGTTGAGCACTTTGTGTGCGTGTGTGTGCATGCTCACGCTGTTATGGCTAAGACCAGGAAACATTACCCAGAGATAGGAAACTGGAGGGAAAAGAAACGTTCAGTCCTCCTCTCAGGACAAGAGGCCCATTCGTTTCCTGCTTTTGTTCCCACTCCGGCGCACGTTCAGCAGGGTCACCTCTAGAAAGTCCGTGCAGTTCGGCTTCCTCCTTTTCTTTGCTCCCCATCTCCGGCGGCCTCACAGCTGCGTGGGACCCGTCCCAGGCAGCACTGGGCAAGGGGGGGCCCTATTTTTGACGTGCAGGTTGTTAGATGCATGCTTACTGAAAGAGGTAGCTCGGTCTAGCAAACTAAACTACAGGACACCCAGTAAAATTCGAACTTCTTATAGACAATAATTTTTTAGCATATGTCTCATCCACATCGGTTCCATGTACATTTGGGACATCCGCTAAAAAATTATTTGTTATTTATCTGAAATTCAAATTTAACGGAGGATCCTATATTTTATCTGGCAATTCTGTGTCTGGAGTATCTTTTCACATGGGTGTAGTCGATGCTGCTTTTTTTAATGACAGAGAGAGCTATCTGGCTGCTATGTTTTCTTTCCCATTTTTGGGGGGACACTTTCCCTAACTTGAGTCTGTCCCTCTCCTCGACCATGCCTCCCTGACCATTCTGATCTCCACTGCTCTGTGACTTAGCACACTCGGAGGTCACGGAGTCCAGCCCCCACAGTCCCCTCTAAGCACATCCCTTCCTCGCCCTCTTTCTGGAACTTCCAGTGACAGGAGATGTTTTGGTTTGCCCCCTGTAAGGGATAGCAGGGGGTGGTGGGAGGTGTGAATTAGCACCCACTCTTGGGCCCCTGGAGCTGCTTTCTCTAGAGCCCACCAGTATCTCTGGCAATGATGGATCTAAGCAGCGTGTCCTCCTCGCCGTGTTGGAGGGAGCAAAGGTTTGAGGGCGTTGGTCCAGGGCTGCAAACCCACATCTTTTTCCCCCAACATCTTTCTTTCTATCAATGAACTTATTTTTATTTTAAGGCAGCTTCAGGGTGATAAAAATATAAATCTAAGTGGCAGACAGTAAAAAAAAAAAAGGCGTTATTGGCGACTGGGAAGACAGAGTTGCCTTGTGGTTAAATGGATTTTCTGTTTAACTGAGGGTTAAGTAGAAAACTCGTTTTGATTCAACTTCTGTTGCTGCAAATCTTTCTCAAATGTATTAGCCTGCTCCCTGGTTTTCCTAAGTGCACCATAATGACCATAATTGAATCTCTTTGCTAGCGGAGCATTCTGTGGGGCGTCGGGGTGCACTGTTGGAAATGTCAGTCCTCTAACTGCAACCAGTACTCAGGCTGTAGAGCCTGTGGCATAGGCTGTGTGCTTTGCAACGGTCCTTATTCACTGCCATCTCATTCTATCTTCCCAGCCATCCTGGGCTGGGGCCCAAATGGGACCAACCCTTTTTCACATGTAGAAACCGAGGTCCCCCAGTGGAGGACTTGCCCCAAGTCATTCTCTGGCTGGTGGAGGAACTGGACTTAATCCAGCCTGGTGGCGAGTTGGCCCAGATTAAAATCCTGGCTGTCACTTGCTAACTGGAAGACCATTAAGCTTCATGAGCCTCAGTTTCTTCATCTGTGAATCGGGCATAATAACCTTTCCTTGCGGTGCTGGCTGCTGAGCTTAAGTGAGGTAATGATGTGGGTGGGCTGTATACCAGGGCCTTTATATATTGCAAAGAGAAATGGCACACACAGATCCCTCCCCCTGAAAAAAAAACAAACATACCTGGTGCTGGGACCTTGCATCCTGCTTCTCTCCACTTTCCTGTTTTCCCTCGTCCCTGCACTAGTGGTTTTGCATACAGACCCTGGGACCAGAACGTCTGGGTTTTAATCCTGACTCTACTCTGCACTCCCTGTGCAACTACATTTGTGGGCCTCAGTTTTCCCATCTAGATAATGGGGATGATAATAGTAATGTGCCTCTTACGACTGCCGTGAGGATTAAAAGCAAAAGAGCTCATCCCGGGGCAAGTGTTTTGCCAGGGTTTGCCATTGTCATCCCAGGACTTGGTTAAGCGAGTCCCGGTTAAGCAGACTTTCCTGGATGTGGTTCATATCCTGAGCAGGATTGGACTCGGGGCCTAAGCTTCCTGTTGATGTCCCTGGAGTTTACGTGGTCAGTTTGGAGAGGTAGAAAGAAACCCCCTCATTTCAAGTTTGCTTCTCGCCACTGTCTGGCTGATGTTTACCCCTTCTGCGGTGCTCAAGAAGAACCTGTGGGTAACTTATGAGGGGCCCTGGTCGCTGGATGGAAGACTTAAGGATCCCCTGCTCAGGGGGTGCTGGCCTCAAATAGCCTCTCTATCTTATCTGCCCTTCTCTGTATGTCATGCATTTAAGAAAGCATTTGTTTTTCTCCTTGAAACACAGATGCCTATCTGTCTGACCTCTGGACCCACAGTGGGGGGTCAGGGTGGGGGTGGGGAGGACAGTTTGCCAAGCCAAACCCTGTCCAGTGAGGCCACCTGTTCTGGCCTCTGGGCTGCTGGATGAGCAACTCCTTGGGTGTTGTAGGCACATCTATTTCAGCTCCCTGGTGACCAGCGCTGACTTCTGCTCAGCTACCTCCTTGCTCTTCAGGTGACCTACTTCCAGACATCCTCTGAGACCCTTTGGGGGTGGGAGGGTGGTTGCAGCTAAGTAATAGTCACCCTAGTATTTTAGGACAGGAATAGCAGCCTGTGTGCAAAGCCCCTGGGTAGGCTTGTTTATTTATGCGTTTCTTTTTAATGGGAAGGCTGAGAGAAATTGCGTGGTTTGTGAATATTTACAGGCAAATTACTTCAGAGAGGAAATGAATTCATTCCCTCTATTCTCCCACTGTTAACAGATAACACTGTGGTTCCTGCCACTGGCCTCCCACAGCCCTCTCTTTTCTTTCTTGTAACTCCTTGAGGTCTTTACACCAGCTCCAGAAGGAGCGGCTGGGTGGGTGTGTCAGTGTAATGCACCATGCACTTATTGAGCACCCACTGTATTCCAAGCCCTTGTTCAGGAGCTAGGGATGCTGAAGTGAGCACCATATCCGCTCTCATGGGTGTATGAGTCTGGGGCGAGGGTGTGCGGACAAAGAACAGCTGTGCTCTGATGGCAGAACCAGTTGCTTTGAGATCTCTGAGGCTCCAGGTCCCGCTGAGCCAGTGGAGGAGCTGGTCTGGCCGCTGTGGGCCTTGTGAGGGCTGTGGGCAGAGGGGGTCTGTCCCGGGGGCCTAGCCCAGGACTGATCTGGGTCCTGCAGGGAGAAGCTTCCACTGTGCTCTCATTCCTTCAGCATTTGCGTGTTCC
Organism: Eidolon dupreanum; assembly: GCA_028627145.1. NCBI lineage: Eukaryota > Metazoa > Chordata > Mammalia > Chiroptera > Pteropodidae > Eidolon > Eidolon dupreanum. Next base: position 10,706,810 of record CM053510.1, on the reverse strand, counting down.
TCCTCAGTCCTCCTGTCCCCACCTCCAGGTTCCCTGTAGGCTATGTCTTCCTTTTACCCCAGGTCATGTGAAGTAAGACTAGCCCTTCACCTTCAGGATTCTGAAATGGGGCAGGAATAGAGTAGATATTTCAGAATGTCTAGAGCCTTCTCAGGTCTGACTGCCCTCAGATGTCAACTAAAGGACTGGGCCTTTTTGTATTTTGACTTGCTGCTGGTAGGAGGGAGTGGGTTAAGCCAGCTGAGTCATATTTGGGGTGGCTTAATGCGGGGCAACAACCTTCCTAAGCTGAGATCAGGGCTGTGGCTGACGTCTGTCACCGTGAGAGCAAATGGAGCATGCCACCATTGTCTCCTTAAGACACAGACTGCTTTCCACTGCCTCTAATGGGCACACACACACTTGCTATGCACTATGCCTTCACGTTCTCTCTTTCTTGCACACACCTGTGAACATGCCTGCACATACCTATTCCCACTCCTGTACGCTTCCATCCACGCAAATACCTTCACACTCCTACAGATACCTCTCCTGCACACCCACCGCTGCTCCCACTTACCACCCACACGTCTTTCCCTGTGCACACTCCCTCACTCCAAACACATGTCCTGCCTGCACCCTGCCATTCAAGTTCTCTCGCTGTCTCTCTCTCTCTCTCTCTCTCACACACACACACACACACACACCCACACACACACCCACACACACCCACCCACACACACACACCCACACCCACACACATACGCTACACCCAGACTTTTGGATTATCTTGCTTATTCCTCAGCTCAAGGCCTATCGGGAGTGCTGGGGAGAGTGGGAAGGTTGAGTCAGGGTAATCCTGGATGCAGTGCAAGTGCCCTCTGAGGCTGGGTGCATTCCCCGACTCCTCCAGTTTCACACATCCATTCATCCATTCATTCATCCCCCCATTCTTTCAGTTCAACACGTATGGACAGCAGTGACCCAGGCGAAAATATAGCCTGTGCCCTTATGGGACCTACTTTCTTGTTACAGTCCATCTACTTCATTTCCTTCACGGTCTGAGGTTTACTGAGGAGAAAATGACGTTGGGTCTTATACTGACCAACCCTAGCTGAAAAGTAGATATTCAACGAACAGTTTTAAAAGCCCACCAGTACATTGAAACTCTTCACTCACCAATGTCCCTACTTCTCACTCCAGACCCAGGAAGCTGGCAGGTTGCTGGCAGTTTATTTCACACACACACGTGCACACACACACACATGCAGGATGACTATTAGCTCTTTGACAGATGGGACACAATCTTACCTGCATTTGTTGCTCCAGAGGCTATAATAGCATGCAGTAGGGTCAACAGATCTTTGTTGGATGACAAATGAATGGAACCTTCCCGCAGCACATGCATGCCTCTGTCTCTTCTCCCATATCTCTGGGCAAGTTTGGTAACAATGTAGGACTATAGAGAAAGTATAAGTTCTTTTATATACATTTATCCAGCTACTTTTTCTTTTCTGCACAAAGAACCACTAATTAATTGAGAATACAATTTATATATACCTATGTAATCTATACTCCCAGCAAAATAGAGAACTTTTTCATCAGCCCAGAAAGTTCCCATGAGTCCCATGAGCCCCTTCTCTGTCAATTGTTCTTTGCTCCCCAGGGACAACCACTGGTCTGCTTTCTATCACTATAGGTCAGCTTTGCTTGTTCTAGAACTTCTTGTAAATGGAATGCTACAGTTACATTCTTGCATTTGACTTCCTTCACTCAGGTTAATCAGAGATGAATCAGATTCTTCCATGTTGTTGCCTGTATGGGTAGCTCATTATTTTTTATTGCTGCATAGTATTCCATCGTATGCCTCTACCTCTCTCACTCTTTCTCTCTGTCTCTCTCTCTCTCTCTCTCTCTGTCTCTCTCTCTCTCTCTGTTTCTCTCTCTCTCTCTCTCTCTCTCTCTCTCTCTCTCTCTCTCTCTCTCTGTGTGTGTGTGAGTGTGTGTGTGTGTGTGTATGTGAGAAAGAAATAAATTGTTTATCCATTTGTTTATCCATTCACCCTTTGATGGACATTTAGTTGTTTCCAGTTTTGGGTTTCTATGTAATTAAGCTATCATGAACATTTGAGTACAAGTCTTTGAATTCATGCTTTTGATTCTCTTGGGAAATACCTAAGAGTAGAATGATTGCATCATAGGGTAGGTGTATGTTTAACTTACAAGAAACTGCCAGCCATTTTCTAAGATGGGTGTGCCATTTCACACTTCTACCAGCTGTGCACGAGGGCTCCAGTTCTTCCACAGCCTGGTCAACATTTGGTATGGTCAGCTTTTTAATTTTAGATATTATATAGTTGTGTGATGTTATCTTATTGTGATTTTAATTTGTGCTTCCTTCCTTGGCTAGTGAATTTGAGTATCTTTTCATGGGCTTATTTTCATTTGAATATCTTCATTTGTGAACTAATCTTTCACAAAGTCTTTTGCCTGTTTTTTTTTTTTTTTTTTTTTTTTTTACTGGAATGTTTGTCTGTTTATTATTGAGTTAAAAGAATTCTCTAATTTCTGGAAGAAAACATAGGAGCATCTCTTCACAACCTTGTGGTAGGCAAAGATTTCTTAGACGAGACATTAAAAATAGTAACCATAAAAGGAAAATTTGATGACTTGGACTTCATCCTTCAAAATTTAAAACTTCTGTTTGTCAAAGACGCAGTTGAGAAAATGACTAGGAAAGCCACAGACTGGAAGAAGAAAATCACAACACATGTGTCCAGGATATACCACAACTATTTCTGAGGACTTGCCGACGCCAGGCACTTGCCCGATCTCATGTGGTCCTACAGAGCCTGCTCCCTCTGCAGCCAGAGTGGAACACGCATCTGATCACACATCTGATCTCGGCTGTCCCTGTTTAATTTCCAGCACTCGCAGGATGTGGCCTCAAGGCTCTGCCCCACCCCTTGCTGTCTGCCAGTTCCTGTAGCCACCTTCTCTTAAGCCCTCCAGGCTCTAAACTCTTTCCCCGGGAGCTGCCTTCACATACATAGGCTGTTCCTCTAGGACATGTTTCCTGCCCCTCAATGTGACTGCATGAGGGGAACGTTCTTGGATCCCAGAGGATACAGCCTGGGATGTGGTGGGGGCTTGGGTGAGAGGGGTGGGTCAGGACACAGCCTGCATTGTTTGCTTGTGGGGAGAGATTGAGGTACAATTTAGAACCTCATCCTTTGAGTCAGGATCAAAGTGCAAACTATCAAAGGACAAATCGGTGTTTGCACTGATCACCCGGAGTGGACACTTCATAGTGCTGGGTCCTAGAGGCCCGTGCTGGCCAGATGTCCCCCTTTAGCTTCTGGGTATGGGGAGGGGCTGGGGAGGCTGTGGGAAGACTCTGGAGGCCAGAGCAACCACTAATTATCAGCCAGTGCCAACCATCGTAGGGCAGGATTTTGTTCTGGTGTATAGGGCGGGCTCTTGGCCCTACTGTGTCGGCCTGCTGTTCCTAGTTCATGGACTTGCTTCTACCCCATTTTCTCTAAAGCCTTTTTATTCTTATCTTTATGACAGTCATGTTAACTCATTACCTTTCCAGCAAGACTGCAGATTATAAGAATGTGTTCAGGCGTTAATGGCGCCAACTCTGCCTCTCAGACCTATTGAATCCTTTACCATCAGCTCTCTGGGGACCTTGCGCAATCACTTCTCCTTTATCTTTGTCCACTATCTGTCTGTCTCAGGACAGCAGACTCTGTGAAGGGAGCCGCCACTTCTGCCACATCTGCTGTCATATCCCTAACGCTTAGGGCTGTGCCTGGCCCACAGGAATGGCTCAGTGAATACTTGACCATTCAGTGAGGGTTAATGAAGAACCGCCAACCAGATATACAGCCCAAGCACACACGCCTGTTTTCCAAGTCAGGAAACCGATACTTCATGAACTTCACTGACTCGTTCAGTGTCTCAGAGCTGGTAAGAGGCGGCGTCGTGAACGAATGGCAGATCTTTTGGTTTCCAGCATTTTCTGCCCTAGAACGGCTGCACTCCTTACTTCTAAGTATAAACCCAATAATGCGAGTGGCGAGTGCTATAAAATGTGGAGTGCTGTATAAATAAAAGGTATCGTTAAAAACATCTACGGTGATTTTAATCATCCCTAACCACGGCAATGAAACAAAGTGTTATTCTAAAGACAGGCCAGGCTAGTGCTAAAATCCAGATGTTTCCTAAGGGCTTGAAAAATTTTGCATCATGAATACTTCTGTTAAACATGGATGAGCTGTAAAACGCTATTTATAAAATAGATGTAGGGATTGAATTATAACAATACATTGAGCACATGAGTGTCTACTGCCCAGGAATATCAAAGTTCTCGTGTACCCTGCCTGAGCCCGTCGCTTCCCATCCTAGATTTTCCATTTATCCTCCTTATGCTTTTTTTTTTTATGGTTTTTCCATATCCGTTACTTTAATATTTCCTCTTATATGTTAATTCAGCAAGTGTTTGCAGAGCTTTACTGCCGCGGGTAGAGTTACAGAGCTCCTGGTCCCACCCCTGCAGCCCTCCAGTTATTACAAGGAAAGAAAGATAGGTGATTTTGTTTTCCTCTGACAAAAATAGAAATAAAATTCCCCTGGTGGTTTGTGCGCCCCGCCCCCAACCATTCCCCGAAGCTAGTTTTTCCCATCAAATGCCTCGTTTGTGTTTTGGGCCCCACTGCAGCCCACTGTGAGTTTTTCCACAAAATATTTGTGGCTTTGGCAGGGTGGTTGATATCATTAATAGTGTTCCCTTTGTCTGGAGGTTTTATCCCCCCCCTCCCGCCCCCGCCGCCCATTTCAGTCTGTATGCATCGGGGTGTCGACCTACCTGGCAGAGTAGAACTTTGCTCCTGGGACCTCTTGCTCTTGCTGCTTGCTCAGTGGTGGTGCCAGGGCAGCTGCAGTGCTGCGGTGGCCGTGGGCAGAGGGCAAGGGTGGCAGGCAGAGGACTTGTGGCAGAGAGTTATGAACACTGGCTATTTAATAACTGCGTGACCTTGGGCAAGTCCTGGGTGCTGTAGTGCCCACTGACAAGGCTGCGTTGAGGATTAGGAGGGTCCTGCCTAGTTAGCTGTTTTCGTCAGATGAGACAAGGGCACCAACGGATGCCACCCACAGGCCTTCACTGTGTTTGATGGTTTGGTGTTTTCAGACCTTCGCACACCCACATGTACGTCCCCATGTGACAGGTAAGCAGACTGAGGCTCTGAGAGGATGGGATTGGCTTGCAGCCCCCCACCACTAAGTGGCAGAGCAGAGCTGGAGCCTCCTCTTGGTTCTGTGGGGTGCTCACCCCAGCCCTCCTCATGGCGGGGGCTAGGTGAGCTTTGGGGACTGGGGTGGTGGGACATTCTGGCAGGGAGAGAGGTTCTATGGTTCTGTGCTTTGAGACCTGGGATTGGGTAGGTTCAGAGTGAATTTGGTGATGTCCTCAGAGTCTCTTCCCGTCAATTTTGTGGCTTCTGTTACTTCTGTGGACACTAGTTAAGCCATCCTCCTCTTGGCCCCCCTGGTGGGTGGAAGTCGCACAGAGATGTGGGATGCTGTCAGAGCTGTAGCCGCTTCCTCATTACCTACACTTGAATTGTCATCGTGTATTTTCAACCCTTGTCCCATTTCCCTCCATCACTATTTGGGGCAGTCTTAGGAACACAACCATGAATAAATTAATTAATTATTATTAATGCCTATAGCACCTGATCTTCCTAGGTGGTCTCCCATCCAAATACTAACTAGGTCCGACCCTGCTTAGCTTCTGAGATCAGACATCGGGCTTGTTCAAGGTGGCATGGCCGTAGACCATGTACTGTGGCTCTACGCAGGCGCAAACCCAGGACCTTCTGTGTGTAAAGCAGACGTGCTAACTGCTACACTATGGAACCACGTCTGCAAACCACTTTCCCAATTAGCCAGAACAGGACCTGTTTAGAAAGGTGTATACACTGCTTATGAGGGGCCTGACAAAAACAGAATGGATTCTAAAGCTAAATTGTTTGGTACAAAAAGTTCAACTCTTAAAAAGTAAGGATATAAGCAACCACTTTTGAGTGTTTCCTATGTGTTAAACTAGTATTACCTGCACTGACTCGCCTAATATCCCATCCACCCTATGATGTACATCCTATCAGTCCCTCCATTTCCCGTTTTACAGAAAAGGAAATTAGCTCTCACGAAGTTAGTGAGGAAGCATTTGGCATTAAAAGCCAGCCTTGTTGGATTCCAGAACCTGGAGTTACTTCCCCTTTCCCACCTATAATTTGCATCTTTCTATGGGTGTTGCAGAGCCGACAAAATTCACACAGGGGGCCTTGTGGCAGTTCTATCCCTGTAGCTGGCTGCTAGAGGCTGGCTTACTCTTTTAGCACAGGAAGGCAGAGTGAGGGAGGCAGTGGTCTTTAGAGGGTAGGAGCCAGACTGCCCGGCTTTCTTAGCTTCTTGGTGCCTCGGTTTCCTCATCTGCACAATGGAAATAATAATCTGATCCCTTAGGGTTTTTGTGAGAGTTAAAGGATATACAATGTTTAGCACCTAGCCATGTCTAAAGCAAAGATATTGTCAGGTGAGAATATCATCTCTGTCCTGACGAAATCCAGAGATCAGGCTAACCCATCCTCCAGGAAGTTTGGGACACTTTTGCGCTGATCAGTAATTTCCTGTTCTTTGCTGAGGCTACTTTCCGGAGCTCTCAGAAGTCCCTCAGTCTCATCTAACTTGCTGTTCCCAGGCTGTGTGTCTGCCCTAAAGCCCCTCACTACAACGCAGGGCAAGCAGTCACACCGTGGACCAGCTAGATGCCTGGCTCAGGCTAGGGTCTGTTTCACCCACTTTCTCTGACAGAGTAGATATCATTATCTCCATTTTGCTGATGAAGAAAAGGTCAAGAAGCAAGAGTATGGAAATAGGGACTGACTGGGTATACCTTTTATATGCCTCTTCTTCTCTCTGTCATGCAGGGGCCCAGATACCTTCTGTAAGCAGTTGGCAGGCTGATGAGGCTCTCGCAGAGCTAGGAAAGTTGTGGAGCAGCCCATGTCCCAGGACTTTTGCTCCCCAGAGGGCTGTGATTATTAGCAGCATGTCTGCCACAGTCTTATCAGCTCTTGCAACAGTGCTGTTCCTTGGAACTTTCTGAGAGGATAGAAATATGCTATGTGTGTGCCATCTCATATGAGAGCCACTTGCCACACTGAACACTTGAAATGTGACTAGTGAGATGGAGGGACTGGCATTTTAATTTTTAAAAATTATTATTGATTTACATAGCCACAGGTAGCTAGTGGCTGCCATATTGGAGAGTGCAGGTTGGAGGAAGGACTTCCTGCAAAGAAACATGTTTTACAAGAACTGGTGGCACCTCTTCTGCATGCCTTTGTTTCTCTTGTACCTGGAAGAGGTAGCCAGGATTAAGGAGGTCACATGTCCAAGGTGATTTTGCACTAATTCCTTGCCCACCACTCCAGGCAGAGGAGAGGGCTGAGTGAAAGGAGAAATCCATGCATTTGGCTACCTTTACCTTTCTGCAAACAAGGCCACGCAGGGTGCCTGGGCACAGCATGTGGAGCAAACCACAAGGAGCACTGTGGTCACATCGATGCAGGGCCTTTCTCCCCAGCTTCTTGTTAAAGTCACGTGTGGCTTCCAGAGAGGGCTGGGAATGGCAAAGGAAGAAAGATGTGCCGATTTTCCCTGTGCAGCAACCTTTAGTAACACCCTCATGTCAGTCGCTGGATTTCATTCATCCAGGGAGAAGAGCGTGCATGAATTCATCAATGAATTCTTTTCACAGTTTATGAATGTTTACATGAGGCAGAGCTGGATCATCAGAGAAGCTGAGGTTCTCACTTCCCAACAGGATAAGTCACGGGCGGGGGAATTAAACAACCAGCCGATGTCAAATCTTGTAGGGCTCTTCCCATCTTTAGCCAGCATCAGGATTAAATTGTCTAATTTGGAGCTTTCGGAAGGAAAATAGCTCTATTGGCTTTTGTGTCTGCTAAGGGAAAAGCTTCCCATGATTTATCTGTTCCTTTGTGAACTTGCTATGTGGCCTAAGACAACTTATTTAACCTCTCTGAGCCTCGGTCTCCTCATCTGACAAAGATGGGCAATGATACCTTGAAAGGGGCTTGTAGGAATTTGGTGAGACAAAAAAAAAAAAAAAAAATGGGACTGGCCTTGGCGAACAGCAAAGCTACATTGGCCCTTGAGAATGGCTGCGATGTGGTGGGGGGAGGTATCTCTTGATGATCCCAGATTAAGGATGCTTATCCAAGAGCAAGCCAGGGGTGGATTGTGTGCCATAAACCCAGAATTATGGTATTCGTGGAATGAAAAAAAAAATACCTCAGATCAGTAGGAAATGAGTCTTTATTTTCATAGTCTGTCAGCAGAACTCCAAAAGCACTGGAAAAGGAAAGACAATAATACTAGTTCATGTTCAAAGGTAGCCTCCCAGTCCTCATCAGTGCAGGACTGTGCATGGAGCTGAAAGATCCCTTTGAGGGCCCTCGCCCCATGCCAGTGCCCCTTTCTGAGTGTTTTGGGGACCTGAGGGATTCTGGCTGGTATATACTGGGGAGCAGGGTCTCTTGGAGTTTCCTGGGATGTCAGATGGATACCCATTATGGCAGTGTCTTCATCCTGTCCCTAAGGTCCAAGACTTCTGACATCATGGATTCACAGTCCTTGGTCAGTCATCCAGGCAGCAGCTTTACCGCTGGACTCTCAGGGGCTAGGAAGGCATCTGGTTGCTGCGTGTGTGTGTGTGTGTGTGTGTGTGTGCGCGCGCGCGTGTGCGTGTGCATAGGCATGTGCGTGCTTGCTCTGAGCTATAGGAAGACAGAAAGGGAGGAGTGATATATCAGAAATCTAAGGAAACCGGGAACCTGGTCAAGTAGAGCAAGAGAACTCAAAAGGGGCACATCGAGGTTTAGAGTCCTACATTACCCCTCTGAGCCTCAGCATCCTCATCTGTAAAGTGGTACTGCTGATAGCTAGGTGATGGGGGCAGAGAACAGGTCAGTGCAGGGCCAAGTGCATAATGGGTTCCAAAAAGAAAAAAAAAGGTATCTGGGACAGGATAACCTGGTGTTGGTCCTAAAGTCAGTTTCCTATTGTGGTCCCTTTAGGAAATGGCATTTCTGTGGTCTGAGGTGGGAGTTTTCCTTCTGCTTGGGTCCCTCCTTCTCCTGGGGGCATCTAGTGCAGGGTCTCTCCCGAGGCCCTTCTCCAGGCTCTCAGAAAAAGAAAGGCCCCGCCCCCATCGGAAGGCATCCAGCCCTCTGTAGTCCCAAGCCGAGTGAGTGTGAGCGGCGGCCTTCTGAATGACTCCATTCTCCATGAGCTTTTGGAAACTGGGCCTGGGGTGGTTTTCTCCCTTCCTCTGTCTCCCCTTTCACCTCTGAACCATTCGACAGAGATGGTAGTCAGCACCAGTGGAGAAGAACCCTGGGCTTGGCCCTCTGCCGGGCCTAGGGTGTGAGCAATGGGACCAACCTCATTTGTTTCCTGCTCCTCCCACCTTTGTGGGGAAAGAGGAAGTATGCCTGAAATGTATTCGTAATAATTTCCATTCAAACTTTTGAACTAATTGGCTTTTATGTTTAATTAATAATGGACATGTTGAGTCCCCTGAAGAGTGTGGAGCGCTTCCATCTGGACCCCCAGTGTGGGGAGGCTGGAAGCCCTGGCAGTAATTAAGGGGCTGGTGGAGGCATCTTCTCATTCTGAATAATTATTGCTTGTGCTGCCACCAGCCCCAACTCATCATGGACACCAACAAGTGCTCAGAGGCAGTCTAGTTCCTCCCTTCTTCTGTGGACCATCTCCTCTCCCTGGTCCCTACTGCATCCCCAGTCACAGGGGAGCCAGTCACCAAAGTCTGGGTGTCTGCTCTGGAAAGAGGGCACTGGGAACAGTGTGCAGGGTGTAGTGATGCTGGAGAAGGGTCACGGTCAAGGCTAGATAGCAGCTTTGGAACTCAGAGAACCCTTGGTTCTCAGCTGCACAGCTTGGGCAAGTCGTTTAGCCTAGTGAACTTTAGTTTGTAATAGCGCCTCCATGAAAAGACTGTTTCTCAGCTGCCAGCGAGGGGCAGGCATTTTATTCATTTATTCTAAAATATTTGTTGAGCATGTACAGTGTGCTGCAGACACTGTTCTGGGTACTGGGGTTATAGCAGTAGACAAAGTTTTCTCCCTTGTGGACCTTACACTCTAGTGGGAGAGACAGACAGTAAATAGATAGTCAATGTGAAGGGATTTACATGTTATATAATATACTTAATTAATTGTATGCATATGATTAAAGATGCATTTATTATTGGCTCATATATTTTATATAAGTAACGATATATTTAAGGTAGCAAGAAATTCAATGAGCGGTGATGGGGGCAGCTGATAGGGAGATCAGGGGACCTCTCAGCTTGACATTTAAGCCGAGACCTGAGGAAGTGAGGGAAGAAGCCAGAGTGTCTGTGGCAGACAGCTGAGGACAGAGGGAATCAAACGGCTTGGGGCAGTGATGAGCTGGTGACTCCCAGCACTGAAGCAGAGTGATGGGGAGCCAGTGGAGGTAGGAGGGAAGCAGTCAGGGGTCCTCGTGGAAGGCCTCACACGCCTTCTGAAGACTGAAGTTTCCCTTGCTGATAGCTTGGCACAGAGTAGGTGCTTCCAAAGTGCTTTCATCCGCTCATTCAGTGTTCATTAGCACTTCCTCCATGACTAATCCTGGGCGGGGTGTGAGGAGGCAGAGATGAAGGCCTGGTGCCTACCCTGGGGGGCTCACAGCAGGCTCCCGGACAGCAAGTCCATTCTCTTTATGCTGGGGCTTTGGTGGAGCTGTGTGGGGGTGATGTAGGAACAATGAGATCCCTGTGCCCCACTGAACCCCTTCAGTGCTGCCTGAGACCAGGGAAGGCTTCTCAGACAAGGAGATGCCTCAGCTAGCTCTGGAAGGGTAAATGGACCTCTGGCTAGGAAGCAGCTGGGGGAAGGAAGGAGGCGCTGAGCAGAGTGCACAGACAAAAGTCACGTGCTAAGGCCCAGAGGTGCAAGAGAGTATGGCCTAGGGAAAGGGCCGTCTGGAAGTCCATGGCTTGTAAGGGGAGTGGGGAAATCATGATAGCCAAGGCCAGGTATGGGAACAGCTCTAGCATGTCCTACTGTGTGACCTGAGGTCAGGCTGTCTGTCCTAGGAGCCAACTCTGAGAGGAGGATTCCTGTGCAGTAATTTGTTAAGGATCTGCTCCCAGGGGATCAGCTGAGGGGGTGGGGAGACAGAGGAAAGGGGTTCCCAGGCACAGTCTAGCAGAAGGTGGCTTCAACCCTACTCCACAGAGGAGCTCAGAAATTGCCTTCATTTGAGACTTCTCTATACCCACACCTGCCAGGCATTGGCTCAGGGCCACCTGGTGGGAAAGTGGGTGGCTTAGAGTGCTTCCGACTCTGCCGTGGGGAAGCTAAGGTGACCCACCATCCCAGGGACCCAGGTGTTTCTTGGAATATGGAACTTTGAGTACTAAAACCAGGATGATAGGTTGCCAAGAGCGCCAACAGTGTTCACCACAAATTCACTTCCTCGAGCCTCAGTTTCCTCTTCCGTAAAATGAGGATCGTAATAGTGTGAACTTCGTGGAGACACTGATGGATTCATCACAGCTAACCCAAGCAGAGCCATTGCCTAGCCTCAAAACCACTTGAAGAATGTTCATTCTCTGAGCCTCCCTGTCGCTTGCCGGCACCAGGTGACTCTAGAAGGATGAGAACTGACATTTCCAAAACCAGTTATTTGCCGCCCCGCCTACCTACCTCCTCTTCAACCCTTTGACAACTGCCCATGGGCTGAGGCCCTGAAGAGGAGGAGGCTGTGTCTTTAAGTGTTCCGAACAGCACTGAAATGTTATGACAGTGCATCTCACAAGGGATGCAGTTTCCACGGCAACCCTACACTGAGATAAGCAAGCCGCCTATATTTTTTTCTGAAAGGTTCAGGAACAGGGAGGGGGGAATTAGGCGATCTATCAGCGGGTGGGACTTGAAAGTAAGAGCTACATCCATTAATCCATGAGCTCTGATTGTGTTATCCTGAAATGAACGTGGACCATTAGAGGAGGGAGAAGCAAGGCCCCTTCCCCCTGCGCCCCATCTTCTGGACACATGGCAATAGGAAGAAAGGGGAAGAGCCACAGTCAAGTTTTGTTTGAGAAATTGCAGCCCTCTAGACTCCACCAGTTCTTCCCCCACTGAGTGTTTCCTAGTACCCAGGGAGTTAAAACCCAAGCAGCCAGGAGCTTCAAGTGTGTGCGTGCGTGTGTGTGTGTGTGTGTGTGTGTGTGTGTAGAGTTCAAGCTGGTCCTTGGTATTAAAGACTCAGACTTTGCACTCAGACAGACACAGATTCAAATTCTGGCTCTTCCAGTAGCTAGGATATGGGACAAGCTGTTAACCTTTGGAGCCTCAGTTTCTTCATCTGTAAAATGAGATAATAAGAATAGTACTTGCATCATGGGGTAGGCATGAGGATTGAATGAGAGAATAAATATATGTAACAATGCTCAGCACAGTGCCTGGCACATAGTAGGTGCTTAATAAATGCCAGTTATTAACATTTATTATTAATAACTGAATCAATGGGGGGAAATGGTACCACTGTGGTTGATGCATGAACAAGAGGTCATAACTGGCTTTGGGGAGAAACTGGCATTATCCAAGTCCACGCACTGCCATTGGAACCCTCCCAGGGTCTTCCCATCACACTTCAAATCAGATTCAAACTCCTCACCGTGGGCCAGCTCCTGCCAACCTCATCTTCACCACCTCCCTTCCCTCACTCTACGGCAGCCATACTGGCCTTCACGCCGGCCCAGTTCCTGGCCTCGCACCAGCTGCTTCTCTGCCGGGACCACTCTTTCCTCACTGGCCAGCTTCACTGAGAAGTGTTTGACAATATCCAGTGGATGCTGCTACCCAGCCCTGTAGTCCTGATGGCATCATGTGACATATAGGATGCCCGCCCTGGAGCCATTCTGCCTGAGGTCAAATCCAATGTCCCACTGCTTACCCTAGTAAACGTGGGCCTGATGATCTCTGAACCTTGGTGTCCTCATCTGTAAAATGGGCACAATGATTGTCCTGCCCTCACTCATCCATTCAATCTGCCAGACAGTGGGGCAATGGTGCAGCAGCAGACCAGCTAGGAGGCTACTGCAATAGCCCCGGTGGGCTATGGTGGTGGCCACCTGTGACACACAGGTGTGAAGATTAGGCATGCACCAAACTTCCAGTAGGTTTACATAGAGTAACTGCCACCCCTTGCTCCTGCTGCTTCTGGTTGTCTAGGTCCCTGGGGCCTGAGACCCCACTTCTTGCCATAGGATCAGGGAGAAAGGGTTCTGACTAGAACCCCTGGAGGATCTGATTAGTTCCCAAGTGGTTTGGGGCCTTAGGATGTGTAGCTGTGGGAAGTACCTATTTTTTTAGTGGAGACACATGGGACCACCTCCATGCCACACTGCAGACGTGCTCCAGGGGCCTCCTATGACTCTGGAGTGATCTGGGACAGGCCAGAGCCTTTGCTCTCAGCCCTGCTGAACGTAGAGCTGCAGCCTGCAGACACAACCTGTTACCTGTCCTGCCCACCCCAGACCACAGGGCTATGCCACGGCAGCGGATGCACCTACGAGACTTGGTGCGCCCCCTCGTCCCCTCAGGCCCACCCCCCTCACCCTTTCGGCTTCACAGCTGCATCGCACTCCTTTGTCTCAGTGTCCTTTGCCGCGATCATCCGCTTTTACGGAAGAGCCAACTGAGAGCTCCCAGGACGGCAAGGAGGAGGAGCAAACCGAGGCTCCCCGTTCTTCACTAATTTATTTTGACAACTGTAATGTCATTTTAATTATTTATGCTCGTGCTTCAGAGTTCACTGGCACATGACTCAGAGGTGCATGTTTCCTGCAGTGGAAGAGGCATGGAATAAGAGATTTGTTTTCAGCTTTTATGGCTTTTTGCTGATTCGTGGGAAAGGGACATCAGGATCCTCTGTCCCCTCCCCCACACCATGGGTTCCTCCACCCCTGAAGAAGTATTTTATTTTCACACCACAGAGATAGAAAACAAGAACCCAGCATTCAGAGTCATGTGGGTGGGCTGAGCCACTGTCCCTGTTTCAAGTTGGGTCTCTTCTCCTTGGATTTTATCGATAGCCCTCCCTGGGGTGTGGCCTGCTGGCCATGCCCACACTGGATCCTGGAATATCCGGGTAGGCAGAATGCTGGTGATGACTCGTCTCCCCCTTGTTGTGTGTATGAGAAAAATAATGACCAGAGAGGGGCAGGGATATCCTCAGTTATACAGCAACAAGCAAATCGCAGACCTACTGACCCCAGGACAGTGCGAGCCCACCCACCCCTCCTCTGTCGGGCCCCTGCACTCCTGTCCTAGCTGCCAAATTAAAGCAACAGCAGGGTGTTTGTTAACATGCACGTATTCCTAGGCCCCAGCCTCAGTCTACAAGGGCTTTCTCAAGCCAGCGACCACTCTTGAGACACTGGCTTAGAGGGTGTCCTCAGGTCCATGGCTGTCAGGCTTCTTATGCGGTAGCATCCTCATCTCATTGCAGGTGTCACTGGACCTGAAATTCTACCACTGGAGGGTCTTTTTTGGGGGGTGAGCATTGCCTTCGGTAGTCTTTCCAGTGTGGGTATCCCTGAGAGGAGTTGCTCATTAAGGCCACGAGGAAGTCCCTAATAATGACCCCTCACGTCTGCCGAGCACACTGTGCTGTCAGCTCATCAGATTTCTCACAACCACCCATAAAGGCAGACAGAGTAAGGCTCACTCTGCCCATTTCACAGATGAGAAACAGAGCCTCCAAGAAGCTGACTCCTCTGAAAGCCCATGGCCAGCGAGTTCACAAACGAGACTCTGGATATTTGGGCCCCCACTGTGCCCTGAGGGGTTTCAGGGCTTAGGGCTGAGATGGGTAAGGAAAAGTTCCCCATTCTGGCAGCTTGGAAGGTCCATTCATTCATTCATTTATTTATATTCATTTATTTATTCATTCATTCCTCACAGCCTCTGTTGGCAATCTACTATTTTAGACTGGCTATGTGACTTTAGCTGCCTTTCAGGGTTGACGTGAAGCATTTTAAAGTTACTGCCTATGTGGAAAAGTGCCTAGCACAGTGCTTGGCACAGTACATGGTCTCATCTACAATTTTCCAAGTGGAACAGACTCCTGGCTATTTGCTCAGGACCCAGAGCCCAGGTCCTTGTCATCAGTCACGAGACTGATGATGCGCAGGAATATTTTCCCAGTTGAACCGGGACCAGGGACCATTCTTTGTAATGCCACAAGCCAGTGACTGTCTCCACCACTCTCTACGGAGAAAACTCCTTCACTCATCTTTTCAGCAAATACTTTGGGAACACCTGCTATGGATAGGCATCATTCCAAACACTGAGACTAGAACAGTGCATAAGAAAACGCTCCTGCCCTCATGGAGTGTCTTACCTTCCAGTGCAAGGAGAGAGAAAAGAAACAAGAAAACAAACTGAATATGAAACTTTCAAATGGATATAGCGCTGTGATGGGAACAGGCTATATAGTAGCAACCGGCTGGGATAGGAGGAGCTACTTTAGATGGGGTGGTCAGGGAAGGCCTCACTGGGGAGATGGACAGTTAGGCAGACTCCTGATGTATGTGTGAAACTCCAGGGGAAGAGCACTGCAGGCGGTGGGACCAGCATGTGCAAAGGCCCCGGGGGTGAGATCTGAAAGGCATCCATCATGGCTGAAGGATAGTGAGTGGCAAGGTGAATTGTGAGCAAGTCGGTGGATGAGGTAGGATCGTGGGGGGCAGCTTTAGAAGACAGAGCAAAGAATTTGGTTTTGGTTTAGTGTGAGAGGAAGCAGTTAGACAATTTTAAGCAGGGGAGCGGCGTCATCTGGTTGCGTTTAGCTCTGTGGAGAAGACTGGTGGGCGAGCGTGGAAACAGGAGGTCAAGTGAGGAGGCAACTGTAGCATCCAGGTCAGAAATGATGCTACTACATACTACTGCCTGCAGTCAGTGCAGTAGTAGTTAGAAATGAGTAGTGGTTGGATTTGGGACATATCTTGGAATAGAGCTGGTAGGACTTGCTGATGTATGTGAGGGATGATGGACAAGAGAGACAGAGAGTGACTAATAGATTTTGGGCCTGAACACCTGGGAGAAGTGTCTTTCCACTAATGAAAATGGGGGAGGGGCAGACACACCTGCAGTGTCTCCTCGATGAGACTGAAAGATTCTTAAGGACTGTTTCTGTGCAGATTGATCATTTTATCACCCTTGTGCCTAGTGCAGGGCCTGACAGGATGAGGTTCTCAGGAATGGTTTGTAGAATGCATATGTACATGAGGGAGGAGAATGGGCTCAGGAAGAGATGAAAGTGTGAATAAATGAAAGGAAGAATAAAGAATATTCCCATATTTAAGGTAGAGCAACATCCAACTTTTCCCTACATGGGCAACACAGAGCACTCACCCTTGGCTCGAAAGGATTATGCAGCAGAGAGATTTGAGAACCGACATGTATTCTGCCTTCCTTTCTGGAGATTCAAGATGCACACTGAGTCGAATAAAGGCTCTGATAAGTCCCACACAAAAGGTCTTTTTTTTAACTTGGATTAAGCTAATATATCCCAGACTTCACTGATCACAGAGCCTTTTTTTTTTTTTTTTTTGCTGGTGCACTTATTAACATCTGAACCCAGTTCAAGAAAAGCTCTTAGGCCACCCCACTCCATATATGCTTAGCTGCTGGTGGCCACTGAAGGGGGTCAGAGGGGTAGAGTGCCCTCCCACACTTAGCTCTTGGGAAATTTCTCTCTGTGGTGGAGGATTATACTGAAGAGGTTCCATCATTAGCATCATAATAATGCTATCCCTTACTCAGGCCTTGCCCCAGCCAGGCACTGTTGTAAGCAATTTCCATGCATTTTTCATTGAAAGCTCACAGCAGCCCTGTGACATGGGTACTATCATCGCCATCCTTAATTTACAGATGGGGACAGCAAGATC
>CM053510.1:10651522-10689227 GCA_028627145.1 Eidolon dupreanum | reverse complement strand
AGCAGTGAAGCAGTGCTGGGAACCTCTCCCAAAGGGTTTCCGGTCACACAGTGTGAAGATTGTTCATTTATCCCAATGCCTCATTTTACAGATGTGGAAACTGAGGACCTGAAAACAAGACAGCTCCTTCATTGAATGACACTTCTAAATGTCTATTCTGTGCCACACTTCATGCCTGGGTTAGTACTGGGGTGTCAGATTGAAATTCCATCCAGGAGGACTGGATACCACAGGAAGTCAGTGGTAGAATCATTCATTCATTCATTCATTTGTTCATTCATTCATCCATTCATTCATTCATCAAAAACTTACTGAGCTACTACAATAGACCAGCTAAATAGAAATACTAACTCTGAACGGGGCCTATAAGATACAGCCTAATGGGATTTAAAGCCTGGTGGGGCAGACAGAGAAAAGGAAAACTACAGAAAGCAAGTTAAAAAATGATTTTAGAGGGTGAAAATTATACAAAGATACAAAACAGGATAACATGAGGAATGGTCAGGCATTTCTCTGATGAGGTGATATTTGTGTGAAGACCTGAACCATGAGAAGAACCTGGCCACGCAAAGACCTGGCAGAAGAACATTCCAGATAGAGGAAATGGCAAGAGCCAAGGTTTTGAGGTATAAATGGGTGTCATGTGGGGGAGCATCAGCACCAAGTTTCCAGAGTGGCAGCTGGTGGTGACTGAGGAGTGGGGAGGAGAGAAGGCGAGCGCCAGCTCAGCCGTCAGGCACTGGGGGCTCCCAGAGGCCTCACACTGGGGATCTGCCCGAGGTTTGGCCAGTGCAGAAATGGAAACCCACCTGTACTCCAGCCTGTGATGTGGGGTGCGCACTTCCTGGCCCCCACTTGGGACCTACTTTCCACCCTGGCACTTGATCTGGATACAGAATAAGGTGCACTGGGAGCATCTCTCCCATCCATCATCTCAGTGTTTTTCTCAACCCATCTTGGGTCCAAAACCAAGGAACTGAAAAAAAACCCATTCCCAGACGGTGACCAATAATGAAGAGGCTAGAGGCTTAATTCCACAGCACCACTGATGACCAGCCCTCAGCAGGTCATCAGGGGCATCCTCAGAGTTAGAGTGTGGGCCCTGGAGGCCTACCCTGCTGAGGTAGCACCTCCCACCCTTGTGTGTGTGTGTGTGTGTGTGTGTGTGTGTGTGTGTGTGTGTAAAGGGGGTCTGGGTGGTTGGGGACTGATGAGATTCACTCAACAAGTATTTCTTGAGCACCTACTCAATGCTGGGGATGGTTTTAGGCACTGAGGATGCCACGGTGATGATACACACGCACCTGAGACAGACCGAAGCTGTGATGAGTGTGCCGAAGGAAATGAAAGGTGAAACAAAAGGATGGGGCCACCTCAGCTCGAGTGGTCAGGGAAGACTTCCCTTTGAGGAGGGGCAGTTGAGAGTTGAACTTGATAGCCCACCAGTCTTAAGACATCAGGAAGCAGGGAAGCCACCGAAGGCACCGAGGTGGGAACGATACTGTGCGTTCCAGGGACATGAAGAAAACTAAGTGGCTGGAGCAGAGAAAACTGGGGAGCAGGGAATAGAGCAGAAGAGGAAGGGTCTCGCTGAACTGCATGTGTCAGGGACCAAGGAGACAGGGAAGACCAGTCCCTTCCTTTCCCCAGGTAGGTCCAAAAAACAACATCCACGTCACTGTGAAAAAAGCTGGCAAGGTAAAGAAGACATCAGGTTCTAGAGACCTGAGTTACTGCTGTGCCTTCCTGTGTGACCTGGAGCAAGTCTACTGCCCACTCAGGCCTTTTTCTCTGCAAAACGAAACTGCTGGACTAGACCAGGAAGATAATAGGTTTTCCTGTTAGTGCAAAGTCAGACTGGTGATAGTGGCTGCCCGTGCGCTGGCAGAAAGGATGCTGAGGTCCTTTCTGGGTTGATCAGCAGTGATGCCTGCGACGGGTGAGATTAGGAGGCTGTTGCTCATATACCACACATCTGCCTTCCTGGATCACTTTGGACTCTGGTCCGCAGGAGACCACACTGACTAAGTTTGGGCTTGTACCTGTCTTCTGCATCTGTGTATTTCCCCTTCTTGTTCATCAGATTTGAGTGCTGTGTGTGCCCCAGCACAGGTCAACATTAGAGCATAATAGTAGCTAACGGATTCCACTGCCTTAGTTAGAGTTGGCACCAGTCCCTGATGCTCATAACCCATGAAGTCCTCATAGCAACCCTGGTGGTTGGTCTTTAAGTCTTTTTTGCATAACTCAGTTTTGAGGTCCAGAGAACTTGTTTCTAGCCATGCAACCAGTGAGGAGTGGGGCCAGGACTGGAACCCATCTCACAGCGAACACCACACTCTTTCTGCCATAGGAGCTGCCTTCTCCTGTCCCGTCCTGCTCCCCCTGAGCTGCTGTCTCCAGTGAATTCTGCCTCTTAACCCAAGTGAATATAGATTTACCGGAAGGACCTGGTTCCCAAGCTGCCCACAGTCTGGGTTCAGGAGGTGGGCTGGCTCAGCAAGAGCCTGGCAGCTCTCCCTTCCGACTACTGTCTGCTTTTCCTCTTCCCCCCGTTTCACCTCAGTCTGTTCCTGCCAAGTAAGTGTGAGGGACTGATAAAGCAGACTGCCCAGGACAGGCGAGGGTGGCCTTTAGGGCAGGGGGTCCTGTGACCAGCTAGGCTCTGGTGCCAGTGCCGCAGTTATCAGCCCCGGGGACAGTCCAATGGGGGCACTTGAGTGAAGGCCCCTTCTTGGGGAAGTGTGGGGCCGGAGAGGCAGGTGTTGGGGCCTGCTTAGCGCCCACTGAACGTCCCCACCACAGCGTACTGGAGAGGCAGCTGTGGCATGCCTGAGGGGGCCGTCCGGGGTTTCGGCCCTGACTTTGCTGTCTGCTTGTGCAAGTCACTTAACCTCTCTTTCTCATATTAAGACTGGAGTTGTATTATCACCCAATTAATGCCACATAACAAAAGACTCCAAAGCTCGGTAGCTTCAACCAACATTTATCTTCATGTCTAAAGGCTGTGGGGTGGACTGCAACTTGGCTGGGCTGGCCTGGACTCAAGGCTGTGGGCTCTAGGCTCCGGCTGCAGATTGGGTTTGTGTCTGCTCCGTGGCTTTCGTCCTTCTTGGACCAGCAGCCGCTGGGGCCTATGTCCAGCTCTATGCACTTATTCTGGGGCCGTGGCTGCTGAGATATGTTCTCACAGCAGTTGACCAGAGTGTAAGAGGGCCATCTCAGCCATTCGGGGATAGCCATGCCTCTACTCTGACATCCCATTGGTCAAAACCAGTCTCATGGTCAGGCTCAAGGTGAAGGTGTGGGTGGTCACTGCACACATGAGGCTGTGGCAAGGTTATGGATGAGTAATTCTATTACAGAGAGAGCAGGCTTGGGAACTCTCATGCAAGTTAGCACTGGTGTGTGGAGGACTTGGATACCAACCACCGAGCACTCACCACATGCCAGGTGCAGTGTAAAGTGCCTCAGGTGCACACCCATGAGGTGGCCATTCCCTTTCCCATCTGCTTCTCAGATGGCCAAGTGAGGCTCCTGGAGCTGAAGTCTCATCAGGCCACCTGACTCTGGGTCCGAACCCTTAACCACTGTGATCCAGGCACATCCCCCAGTGTGGTTTCTCTTACATGCAGCCTGCTGATGGTCCCTAGAGGTACCTGCGCTTATTCCTGCTTTGTCAGTGGGATGTCTGAGGCCTGAGAGGAGAGTCCCATGGCTGAGCTCACCCATCCAGGAAACCAGGAATCTGTCCACAAACCTCTGATCCTTTCCATGCTGAGTGCTAAGATCCATTCTTTTGGCTTTAAACATTTATTAGGCTAGGAGGGCAGGGAGCATCAGCCTGCAGGTCAGGATGTACACATTTTGCCTCTGCTCGGTGTAGTAGGGGCAAGTCTCTGTTGTTTAACTTGGCCCCTACAGAACTGACAGTGAATGAGAGGAAAGCCCGTTTCCTCCTCGAGCCCTGCCAATGCTGCCCTGCCCATCCAGGGGACGCTATTTCTATACATCCTCCCATCCTGGGCCCTGACCCTGACCTTCCGCTGCCCTCGGCTCT
The DNA here is from genome assembly GCA_028627145.1 of Eidolon dupreanum. Classification (NCBI taxonomy): domain Eukaryota; kingdom Metazoa; phylum Chordata; class Mammalia; order Chiroptera; family Pteropodidae; genus Eidolon; species Eidolon dupreanum. Next base: position 10,685,167 of record CM053510.1, on the reverse strand, counting down.
GAGGCTGGGGAGAGCCTGGGCCCCGAGGGCCAGAGGATTTCCTGGCTCAGCCCCACCAGCTGGCCAGAGAGCATTCAGCAGGGCCCCCACCCCCGGCTCCTTGCCTGGGTTCTTTGTTTCCAGCTGATCTAGGCAGGTGGGGAGGGTGGCATAGGATTTACTGAGGGGTAGCTGGCCAAATGTCCTGTGTTTTTCAAGCTCCCTGCTTGTCTCCTCTGAAAAGCAAGAGAGGAAGCCAGTGCCAGCTTTCCTTCTGGCAGAGCTAGATGGAGCACACTCCTCTCTTTTGCCCTCCCCCTTGTATTATACCCCACCCTGCCCCCCCATCCCCCAGGGCTCAGAAACAGAGCAGCCAGCATTTCTTATTGCCTCTTATCCCTGTAGGGGAAGGGAGGAGGGAGGGAACTGTTATTTATTGACCTTCTTTCATATAACAGACACTATATAGCAATAGTTATTATACTGATATGATATATGATATATAATATATGTTTGCATATATATATATATGTGTGTATATATATATATATATATATATATATATATATATATGTAATAAAGTATCCTAGAATGGCCTGTATCGTAAGAAGAGCCCCCTGGCCAGGGCTCAAGAGACCGAGGCCTGAGTCCTGGCTCTGTTGCTAAAAGCACATGGCTTGACTTCCCTGAGCCTCAGTTTCCCCATTTGCCAAGTGGCCTAGGTGATCTCTTATACCACTCCCAAGCCTGATATTCTAGAGTCAGGCCTGACAGACACCTCCTGAGCAAACATTATGATCCTTTGCCTGTCTGAACAGGGAAAACCGTCTTCTTAGACTGAGGTTTTGTGGATTGTTTAGAATATCCACTGGTATCTAAGACATTGATGTTTCTGGTTTCTAGATGTGAATCTGGCTCCAAAGATGGAGTCAGCTTTGTCTGAACTCCCTTCCTTCAGCATTGCCTTAAGACAGGCTCTTCTCTTGAGTGGTTTAGGCTGGTTTTGCCAGAGGCAGGAGCCTGAACAAGATAACCCTTCTGCTTCCTTCGGGCTCTAGTTGTATGCTTCTGCGTAGGAATTTGCACTTGGACAAGCTTCTTAAAGCTCATTAGAGACCTGGGAGGAGCTGGTAATTAATAAGGATGGGGTTGGGGTATCTTGGCTTTTGAGAGTGGGATGGGGACTACAGAGACTGCTGCATTTCATGCCAATCACAGGGGCCCAGGGAATCCTACTCATGCGTGTGCATGCGCGTGCATGTGCATGTGTATGTGTGAGTGTGTGTGAGAGTGTGTGTCTTTGAAACTGCTAATTGTCAGGGTGAAAACATTTTCACACATTTGCTCTCCAGGAAGACGTTATTACGGAGCACACTAGCAGCCTCCTTAAAGTCAACCGGCCACAGTCAACATGGAAATCCTAATTAATAGACATTCATGCTGCTCTCCGGCATGTCAGCGGAAGTAATTATCATGATTTAATTGACTTTTCTCCCCTCTGTTATGCACTCTGCTTTTTCCATTTTCTTGAGCTAGGAAGGTTTTTTTCTTTTTCTTTTTTTTTTTTAAACATCCTTTCTCTCTCTCTTTTTTCTCGTTTTATACAGACTCTCTTATACCTCTGCTCTATTTATCAAATCCTATTACAGTAAATATTGTGACAGCACAAATCTCTATATTACAGAAACGTCCAGAACCAGAGCCAATGGCTTACTTTTGGGGAACATATTGGTTTTGTCTGACATAAAGGTACAGTAAGACCCAGTGAAATATCTGGCAGGGACGTAGGGAATCGATTTGTTCAGAGGTTCTGGTCTCGGCAAGCTTCTTGGGACTACAGAAGGCAGAGGGCCACCTGCACTAGCACTACTCAAGGGTGGTTGCTATCGGGATACACTCAGGGTTCAAGGAAATCCAAGGGACAAAAACAGGGCACTTCTAATTTCTTGAAGCCAGAAAACCATCTGAAAAATTCTCTCTGGTCAGTCTCCCTCAGGATGGCTCACTGCTCACTTTCATTTGACTAGTGCAATCTGCTCATTTATCTTGACCATGACCATCTGGTGAGTGGACCCCAAGCCCTCCTAGGTTTCAGTTCAGCTCTCTACAGCCAACTGGCCATGCCCTCTGAGCCTCCTTGTACAAGCCTGAATGCCTTCCTCATCATATCTCATATTCTAAAGGTCCAGGGGCTGCCCTGGGTGCAGGTGTCCTCCCTGGTCCAATCAGCTGTGGCAAGTAGGTGGAATCATGTGATCCATTGTCTACTCCTCAAGAGCTATGGGCAAAGCCTTTTGCAAATAGATGAAACTGGAAGGTGCCAACATAGCACTGGGTAGCTAAACTGCTTGGGTTCAAATCCTAGTTTAGCCACTTACTTGCTGTGCATCCTTGGGCAAATTACTTAAACTTTCTGTATCTTGGTATTCTCATAAAAAGATAGCACCTACTTCATAGGATTATCATAAAAAATAAATGGCCTAAATCTTATGACATACTGGATAAACACTCAATAAAATATTAGCTTAGTAGGGTCAGATGAACAGATGAAGCCAACCCTAGTGTCTAGTGAGATAAGCTAGTGAGAATATCCTAGAGTGACAGACGTTGAGTTCCACAAGGAGCCCAGGCAATCATCTGGTTTACCCCTCTCACTGTACACAGGGGAAAACTGAAGCACAGAGATGGGATGTAACCATTTTTAAGGTCGATTGTAATCAAGACATTTCCTTAGGTTACATTGGAGATTATTGAGAGCCCTTGACTTTGAATTAGAACATTACAAATAATAAAATAAAGTAGAAGAGAAGATGAACCTGGAGTTCTTCTATTTCTTTTCTTTGTCTCCATATGAGAATTCTGAGTTAGACTCATATTGAAGATTCAACCTTTTGAAGTATGTCATTTTCATCGATCGTCTTTTTTCAGATGATTCTTGAGCATTGGGTCGGTAGGCAAGATGTCACCAATCAGCGGTTAGTTTAGACACTTGCCTTCTCTGGCCTCAGTTCCCACATCTGAAACTGGGGTCGTATTGCCCTCCAGAGACTGAAAGATTCTCCAGGGCAGCAATGGTTTCTTCTTTACCTCCTTTTCCTCTCCTAGAATGTTGTCTAGCACACAGTATATGTCTGCAGAAATTTCTAGAAATGAGTTGAATAATCCCTTGAGGTAGTAGTGAGAGTGAGGAATCAGGTGTGGAGACAGGCTGTGTGGACACCTGTGCTCCTGTTAGGTGAGACTATTAGATACAGGAATTCAGGTTCCAAGAAGTTAAGATACTCCAAACCATAACTGTAATGGAGAAGGGAGGGCTTTGGTTGGGTCTGTTTCTTAGGACGGTTGGGGACGGAGGCGAGACCGGAGGGGGTTGAGAAGTGAGTGGAAGGTGTAGAAATGGCAACGAGAGATGTAGATGACTTTTTTGAGAAGTCTGGCTGTGAAAGATAGGAAGGAGAGAGGGTCACTGCTGTGCATGAGGGTGGCAGTGAAATGATGAAGATACCAGAGAATCTTTAACAGGTTGATGAGATAGGGCCAGGGAGAGGAGGTACTCAGCAAATGTTTCCTGAATTAAATGAACTTCTGTCTGAGCTCTTGGTGAGTCCAGGCTCTTTCTCAGCATTCTCAAGAATGGTTATGGATGGGGTAGTTGGTAATACAGAGAGCCCAAGATCAGTGCATTGGTTAAGGCAGTGCTAGGTGCTATAAGAGGTAAACTCTGAATCCCAGTGGTTTAACATAATGCAAATTTATTTCTCACTCAGCAACAGTTCAGTTGAAAGTGGGGCAGGGAGCAGGGCAGCTTTCCACACGCCATATCATCATGGATGGAGGAAGAAAACATAGAGAGGGCTCATCTGCTTTTCTCATCACACTGGCCTAGAAGAGCTCATATCACTCCTACTCCCATTGGTAAAAGTGTGTCACATGGCCACATACATGCAAAGGAGGCTGGGAAATGTAGTTCCTGTCTGAGTAGGCCCTTCCCAGCCACAGCTCTTCACTCTGGAAAAGAGGCATGAGTGTTTGAGGGTCAGCCAGCCTCCTTTGCCCTGGAATTACAACTACTTTCAGTTATCTGAGGAGCACTTCCCAGCAGCCTGAGGAGACACAGTCTAACTCTGGGAAAATATCAGACCCTAAATGAAGACCAAGACTCTGCTCCTGAGGGCAAAAGAAAGATAAGACATTGATCTGTGCCCCAGTTTCCCCAAAGGTATAATATTAAGTCCCACTGGACTGAGTTAATGGGATTAAATAACAGGGTTGACACTAGCAGGTGGAGCTGAGTTTGAGCACTGGCTTTTTTATCCACTAAGTGTATGACACTAGGCAGCTTTCTCATCTTTTTCATTCTTGGTAAAATCCTCCCTGAGTTGCTATGAGGATTAGCAAGACACTTCAGGCATATAGTCAGCGCTGAGTAAATGTGAGTTGTTGCTGTTAATATCCATGTTAGCCTCTCCTTTTATTACAGCCTCAGAAATGAAAGGCCTTGACTTAGACTTAAGACCAAAATGAATAGAATTGATGTTTGCTGTGAGATATTTTTGTCTTCAGCATTTGACATCATTCTCTGCAACAATTAGAGAAGCTCATTTGAGTCAAGCAGCTAGAGGAGGGGGAGGAAAAGGAGAAAGAAGCCATCCACTTGGGGTTGGGTCTTACTGTCCCACTCACACCGGAAGACTAGGATCTGTGGGGCTTATTTCTCTTCAGAACAGATACTGGAGTTCTGTTCTAGCTGAGGACTACTTCCCAGCTGCTGTAAATCGGTTAAAACACAAGGCTTGCTACTGGGCCACCCCTACCCTCTGCCTCCTGCTTTCCAGGGGCGCCCTTCAGTGTAAGACTTGCCTCACCATCACAGTAGGGGCTTGGAGTTAAGGCGTTTGAGTTTCTTTGAGTTGAGCTGAATTCTAAGATTCACCTCCATGATTTTTCCCCTCTGCTGGAGAAGAGTTTCTTGGCACTGCTCATTCCATGCCCCTCCTAACTGTCATTATTTAGCATTGTAAGTTCCTGGTCCTGGTGACTTACATAGTCCGGTAATTTGTTGCCTTGCCCCCAGTTTAGCTAATCCATTGACCTCTTTGGGGGCCTCTGACCACCAGTCAGCTAGGTTGGGAGCCAGTTCAGGGGACGGAGTAGCTTCAAAGTCTCTAAGGAAACCAAGCTGTGAGGGGGAGGACACCTGGGAAAGAGCCGAAAGGAATGTTTCCTCGGGAGGGGAATGGCCATTCTGCTCTACCTTGCACCTCTGGGGCTGTCAGGACCACTCTGTGACCTGCAGTCAAAGCCGAGCCCTTGTCCTGGAGCTGCGGGAAGCCAGGCCTGACAATGGGAGGAAGGAGAAAGCTCGGAGATAAAGCCCAGGGCCCAAGGGCCTGTGCCTGGGATTCCTGAGGCCGGCTCCCCAAATGCCAGCTGGAGGAGGCTTCAGTATAAACATGGGCTGGGTTTCCTGCGTTTACAGGGCCCGTGCCATTTTTTTTATTGTGCTATTATTGTTGAAATAATTATTCCATTTCAAGAGAAGCCTAAGCAAAGACAGACATGTCTGATGCTTCCACCAGGACACTGCTATCATTCATTCATTCATGCCACAGACAGTTATGAGTCTGGCTTTGCTTGGTGCTCAGAATATAAAAAAACATCTGCCTTCCCTCTTCTCAATAAAGTCTTCTCTGGTCCTGGAGGCAGAAACCAAACAGAGATTCTCACAGTTCAGTGTGGCCAGGAAAAACAGTAGAAACATGCCCAAGGTTTAGAAGTTAGGATGAAGAGATTGACTGCTGTTTAGGGGGTGGGCACTGGTGGAGGCCCAGGGCTGTGGGGACCAGGGCTGTGGGGCCCAGGGCTGTGAAGCCCAGTATGTTTTGATCTGAGTGCCCTAGATGCCCCCTGAATATCAAAAGCGGGCAAAAAATTGCCTGGTTTGTTTTTGTTTTATTTATTTATTTTTTACTCTTTAATGATTCCAAAGGACTCTTAGAAGGTAGGGGACTCACATTTATCCAGCATCTTCTGCGTGCCAGAAACTGTCGTGGGAGCTCTCACACATTACCCCAGTGATCCTCTAATCCCCAGAACACCCCCGTGAGGTAGGGCTGACTTTTATTCTGGTTTCACAGCTGAGGGGGCTGAGGCCTCGCCAGGTTACGTGACTGGCTCAGTCCACATCACTAGGTAGCAGGTGGCTGCACGGGAGCCCAGGTCTGCATGACTCCAGCACCCTGTGCTTCTCACTAGGTCCTGCCACCTTTTGCAATTCTTGTGTGATTCAGGGAGCTCTGCTGCCAGGGCTTCACACACTAGCAGACACTAAACCCCTCCTAGGACAAAGCCAGAGGAACCCCTGCCTGTGGGGGGGACCTCCTGATGGACCTGAGCTGGGACTTAGGGTCTGGCTGTCTCATTGACGATTCCCAGAATGTCTCTGGATCAGCACTTGAGCCAGATAGAAATACATCAGGGTGAGTCATCTGGGTTTCCGTGTCACCTGGGGCCTGTGTACTTTTATAAGGCCATTTCATGGAGTCTCAGACTTCCCCAGTTTATACAACAGAGAGCCTGCGGGGCCTGTTTTTCCGTTAGTATGTTAGAGTTGGGCACTTGCTCTCCTGTCTTGTAGCACATGCAAGGCAAGGCGGCCTCAGCGGCCTCGGAAAGCAGGAAGCGGGCCCTCGCTCTGCCCTCTCCTGGTCGTGGGGTCTTGAGCCAGGAGCTTCTCTACTCTCAGCCTGTTTCCATCATTAAAATGGAACAAGGATAAAATCTACCTTCACAGGCTGGAGGAAAGACGGTGTGGGATAGTTGATATAAAACAGTTTTACACCACAAAAATTGGGGAGGTAGAGTAGAAGGTGGGGCTTCCCTAGAACTGGGAAAGCTAAAATAGGAGTGTGGATCCACCAGTACATGGCAGGTATTTTCAGATTGTCTGTGTGTCTGCTGCCTGTGAGTATCTCCAATATTAACACCTAAGTTTACCGTGTGCCAGCCCCTGTGCTCAGGGCTTTACATGCCTCTTCTCCTCTCACTCAGTTTAGAGATGAGGCAACTAATGCACAGAGTGGTTAAGCAACTTGCTCAAGGTCACACCGCTAGTAGGCGGTAGAGCCAGGACTTGAAACCAGAAATGTCTGACTCCAAGGCCAGGGCGCTTTGTGCCATGGCTCTGCCCCTTAGTGTCTGTGTGGCTTGAGTCTAGACACACACAGGTACTTGTATTCTGAGCAGAGCATGAGTCAGCCATAGTGGAAGGAGTTGCTCTGGGAGTCCAGGGGAAGGACTTGCCTTTACTCTCTGCATGATGCCATTTCTCCTGGATGCGATTTTCTTTCTCCCCATCCTTAGGCTCTCGTACCAGCTGGCCAGAGCCTTACCTGGTTAGGGAGTTCTTTCTTCCACACATGAGGATGCTTGGACTCTTGGGTGCCTTTGATGGTCTCTGGCCCAGGAGACTTTAGTTCACAAATGCCCTGTCTGGGTGACTGGTCCCTCTGGTTTGGGCTGGAGCCATGGGTAGAGCCAATCAGCTCTGCTACTGTAATCCTGTCCCAGGTCACTGTTCCTACTCAGCCTTTCCAGTGGGCCTGATAGTTTCCGAGGCTGGCTGCTATAATATGACCTGGCACCTCTAGGCTCTGGGGTTCCTTTTTCAGGTCCCTGATGTTCCATAACATGTGACAGGGACCCCAGTGTGGGAAGCCCGCAGACAGACCAAGGCCATCGGGCTTTGGATGCCATTGCCAAAGGACCCGAGGGCTCAGGATGGGGTTTGCCCTTGGAGGGCTCATGTCTTGAATGGCTTCTGATAACAAACTCATGTCGGGGAGCAGAGCTGGGGAAGAGCTGGGGAGAAAAGAGAGCAGTGATTTGGCATCTGAGGACTGGCTCTGGGCTCTGCTATGAGATGGAAGCCATGTGACTCTAGAATTCCCTTGCCACCCCCGGTACCTCAGTCTCCTCATCTGTGAAATGGAGAGGTGGGATGGGAGAGTTGAAATAGATATGAATGTCTCGTGTGCCTTCAGTCTGCCCTACTCTGAATCCCTAGAGGTCAGGGCATGGGACTCCTTGAAGAGAAGTAATGGGGAAAAGAACTGAGGCAAAAACTAGACCTGTGCTCTGAGAATGTGGGATAAAGTAGTCAGTGGGAAACAGCAAGGAATGAGGATCTAATGATGCGTTAGTCCACCCTGCTGTCTGTCCATCCCCAGTCCCATCACCTTGCCAGTGTGCTAACATCTAGAAAGAATGGATTTTTGATATCTTGGCCCTGTTTCCACCCCTGTCCTGGACCCTCCACTCAGCTCGTCTCCTGCTCCATTCCAATGTGCACGTCTCTTTGTGGCTCAATGACTCATTTTTCTTTATTACTGAAAAATATGTCATTATATGAATGAACACAGCTTATTTATCCTATTTGTTTGTCCTGTTAAAGGACATCTTGGTTGATTCCAGAGTTTTGGTGACAATGATCATGAATAAGCTGCTATAAACACTTATGTGCAGGTTTTTGTGTAGACACAAGTTTTCAACTCATTTGGGTAAACATCAAGGAGCATGATTGTTGGATCATACGGTAAAAGTATGTTTAGTTTTATAAGAAACTGACAAACTGTTTCCAAAGTGACTATACCACTTTGCAATCTCCCCAGCAATTAATGAGAATTCCTATTGCTCCACGTCTTCGCCAGCATTTGATATTACCGGTTTTTGGGGTTTTAGTAGATTTGGATTGATAGATTTTTAATAGAGTTACAGCAGTATCTCATTGTTCTTTTACAGCCCAGACATTTTGAAAAAGGCAATTTGGATCAACCATACCTCTCCTAGCATTCCATGTTCCCACTGCACTTAGAAGAAAATCCCCACTCCTCTGATGGTCTGCCTCTGCCCACCTCACCAGGCCACATCACCCTCTCCATTCCCTTGCCCACCTCACACCATCTGCACCATTCATTTCAGTTCCCAGAACAGTGCGAGCGCTTTCTCGCCTTGGGGCCATGAGCAGGCTATCCCCTCTGTTTAGAGCACTTGTACAGCCCAAGTGCACCTGGCAGGTCCCTCTCATTCTTCGCTGTTCAGCTCAGACACACCTCCTTGGGGAACCCTTCTTCTTCTCTCTCGTTCTACTCTAGTTATTGCTTTCATGGCACATATTTCAAACTGGATTTACAGATTTATTTGCTGGATTATTTATTTAATAATGGCTTGCAAGTGCTATTGGCAGCAAGGACAATGTCAATTTGTTCACCATCTATCTCATCCCAGTGTCTTACACAGCACTTGGCATCAAGGTATTACTCAATATTTATTTGCTGATTGAGAATGAATGGTTGGGTCAGTTTAGCCAGATGGGAAAGGGGAGGGAAAATATTGACTGAATATCAATTAGGTACCAGCCATTGTCTGGCTCCATTCATGTTCACTATCTTCTTTGATTTCAGAAAGGAAGAACATCTGTACTTTACAGATGAGGAATCTAAGGTGGAGGGGTCTTAACCCAGGGATCACTCAGATTCCTGAAAGGGCCAGGCATCTAACACAAATAAGTGAGCAGGCTGAGTGAGAAACAAACAAACCAGCAGTGTGGATTTGATGACAATGGGTTTGGGACACTGATGACAACTTTTAAACCATGACTTTGTTGTCTGGGAGACACCAGGGAGCAGTGGGGACTGAAGTAAACATTAACATGTATTCCATCTAAAGGGAGATGCTACTTTTCAGCTCTAGTATTTTCAGATCTTTTGAAATTTAAAGCAAGAAGTGAAAGCTCAGATTTGTTAAGAGATATTTCCCATTTCGGGGGAAGTAACTTGCACCAAGTTGGCATCTACCCTAAGTGGCCAGTGTGTGGGTTCTGAACCCAGACAGTCGGCTCTGAGTCTTTTCCTTTACATCAACACATTTTCTGCATCTTGCCAAGGTCTATATATCTGGCACTCAGCACAATTCCTAGCAAAGTTCATAATGTAAGTGAATAAATGAATGAATGATTCCTTTTTTTTTACTCCTCTTTCTTTCTCCCTCTTTCCCTTCTGCTCCTTCTATCTCTTCCCAGCCTAGCTTCTGTTTCCAGTTCACCTAAGAGCCTCAAATTTCCATCTTGAGTCCAACTTTCCCCTGGCTTCAAAAGTGTCTTCCAACTCTGAGCTCCTTCTCTCCATGTCGACAGCAGGGATGTAAGACTGGAACATGTCTATCCCGTTTTCCCCAAATCACCACTCTCTCTGGAGGGGTCTGTATCTCTGTGGCATCTTCATTCTCCCAGGGACCCCAGGGAGAAGCCTCCTGTCTCCCCTTCCTCTGGCCCCAGAGCCCAAGGCTGTTGGTCTGCTGTGGCTCCCAGGGCTGCTCCAGCTTGCCATTCCCACTGCCGTGGGGCCCGCCGCACCTGTTCTTCCCGGGCCCTGTGGCAGCCAGGAGCCTGTCTCCTTGTTCAGGGGACAGCTTCCCCACCAGCTTTAGAGATACTTAGCTAAAGAAACCTCGGTGGCTGCCAGCCTTCACCACCATTTCAAGGCCTCCTACAGAGGGCGGGCCTGAATATCCTGACTGTCCTTGAGATTTTATTTTCTGACAATGTATCTTTGACATCTACCGAATGAGGCTGTTTGCCGACACAACTCTGCATGCCCATTCTGTGCCTTTGTCTACAAAATCCATTCCTCTATGTTCGGAAGGCATCTCCTCCAGGAGGCCTGCCTCCACTGCTCCAACACAAATACCCTCCCAACTGTGAGCTCCAAGCACATTGTCCGCCCTTTACAGTTCACTTTTGTGCACGGCTGTCTATGACCCAGGGGATAGGACAGGGTCCTGAGTGGACGCATGGATCTGCGTTCAAATCTTAGCTTTTTTTCCTATTGGCTTAGTGACCCTGGGCAAGAAGCTTAACCTGTCTGAGCCCATTCCTCCATCCGTAAAGCAGAATAATAAGACTACCTTGCTGGATTCATTTAATGATTACAGACTAAGTGAAGCCCCATTTGCTGCATGCTGGCACACAGCAAATGGAAGCTGTTAGATAATAACTCCTCATTTGACTCTAGGTGTCTTGATGTGAAGAATGTTACCTTCTGCCTCCTCCAAAAGCCCTCCTTGGCCTTCCAGCCTTAGTCCTGCCTTCCTGTTATTACCAACAGCATTTCATTAATGACCACTGTCTACCCCTTATAACAGTTATTTGAATGATTTTATCTTCTATGCTAGGCTGGGCTTATGAGGTTGAATGTTGTAATGTTACCTCAAGGAACTCCCCTGTGGGGGCTAAATTCACTTCAGATTATTGTAAACCGGAAGGGTGGCCAGCAGGGAACTGGAACCCGGAGATGGGGGGCCAACATTTGGCGCTGAGGAGGTGCTGGGCCCTCTGGCTTGATGGAGACACCAGGTCTAATACATAACTCATCTGGGCCTTGATTTTTTTCTTCTTAAAAGTTACCCTCTGAGTCTCTGGGTTCTGGGGATGTGCAGAGGAATAGATGTACCCCACCCCTTCCCAATCATCTGCAATTAAGTGTTTATTCCCATCTACAAGGGGAGTCTGCTTTGCCCATAATCCACCCAGAGGGAGCCAGCTGGGCAGATAAGTAACAGGCAGGAGGGCAAGGCTTCCCTTTGAAAGGAATTTATGATGGTGGCCAGGAGATCATTAATTACTGCTGTGTCCCCTTGCCCAGCCGCTGCAGCCCAGGGATCAGCTTTGTTTCCAAGGCTTAAACCCAGGCAGGTTCCATGAGATTGCAGAGGCCAGGAGCAAAGAGGGGGCTTTTTATAATTCTTTTTTCTCCTTTTCAAAAGGACCCCTGGAGAGATGGAGGAATTGGGACACTGATCAGTAGCTTCTTTTCAGGCTATACTTGGACTCAGGGGGGTTCCTTCTTTGGGAGGGGAAGCAGCAGCCCCAGGGAGAAGCCCGACAGGTGGGTTTTCGATCACATTGTGGGTCTGAGTTGGCAAATGATGAATGTTTTTTTGTTTTGTTTTGTTTCGTTTTGTTTTGCTTTGATAAAACCTGGGGCTCCACAGGGAGTTTTTACCCATCATCCTTTACTAAATGTATCTCCCCAGCCCTCCTTCCTCCATTTCCTCAGGCCTCCAAGAAGTTGAAGAGTCACGCAGAGAGGAGGTTAAGCATGTGGGTTCGGTGTCAGGCTGATGAGCATTCAAATCTGGCTTAGCTGCTTACTCACTCTATAATTTGGGCATATCGCTAAATGTCTCTGGCCTCAGTTTCCTCATCTGAAAAATGGGAATGATCACAGCGCTCACCTCCATCACTTTCCCTTCTGTGGGGCCTCCCATGTGGCCTTAAATCTCTCTGTCTCCCCTGCACATCTTCTTTCGAATCCAAACAGCTCTGTCATCTTCCATCTCATCTAGCCTGCCTCTGTCTCTCTGCCATCCTTTCTCCCCATCCCCTACGGTCTCTCAGCTCCAGGGGTCTCTTTCTGCCAACTCCTTATCACTACTGCCACCTGCTTTCTCTCTGCCTCCCTCATCTTGCTTAATTGCTTCCTGGAGCAAAGACCGACATTGCTGGAACTGAGCATGCAAAGGGGATTTGGGGGTGACAGAGTGATGGGAGGGGGCAGATGCTGAGGGGCCATTTGAGGCTCAAAGGCACTTTGGCCAGAGGGCAGGAAGTTATTGACCGTCTGTCTAGAGATGCCGAGGTGAGCATGATCTGATTCCCGAGGCTCTCTAGGCAGGATGGTTTTCCTGGGGCCCAGAGCTGGGTCTTGTCCTCCAAAGCACACTCCATGTTGTGTGCATGCTCCCAGATGCCCGCACAGAGTGGGTGGCCATCCTCAGCCCTTGCTGAGCCGTGACGAGAGCCTATGGCCAGGGCCTCTTTAGTCTACATGGCTACCTCAGGAGTGAGCATCATCCCGTCAGCCTGGGCTTTGCTCTGTAGGAAACTAAGATGCTGTCTCGGCCAAGTCCTCCATGGAGAGAAAACTCCACCACCACAGCCAGGGAACCTGGAGCAAGGTTACTTGAGGCTCAGTTTACCCATCTATAAAATGGGGCTGATAATGATGCAGAAGTCACTGCTGAGTGCTTAAGGAGACTGCTGGGGGAGGGCATCCCGCAGTGCCTGGCATACAGTGAGGGCTTCATGAAGACTCTCCAGTGTCGTCACTTGGGAGTGGGTGTCAGGGAGGCACCCTCGAGTGTCCTTGCCCTCCCCAGGTGTCTCTCTCCTGTGTTAGGGGGAGTCGGTATTATAATAGCTAGATGTCATAAGACTTCAAAAGATGAAGCAACATTTGCAACAGTGCTTTGGAAGGAATAGAACTCTTTTCATAGGTGATCTCGCTTAATGCTCCTAACAGCCCTGGGGTGAGGGAATGATCCTTCTCATTTTGCAGAGGAGAAAATTGAAGTTCAAAGGAGTGAAACAACATGCACACCTGAGGGCACCCAGCTCTGAGCTGGGATAGAGCAGGATTCCAATCCAGGGCAGGTTGGCTCCAGACAGTACTCTTTTCACTCCTTGGCTGACTCCTGAAGGGGCAGACACAGATGAGATTGGCTCTGATTGGCAAAGCAGACCTCAGGCTCTGTTTCTATTTCAACATCAGTGTAGCTGCGTGCCACTTGACGGTATGCAAAGTGTACCACGTTAATTAACTTGGTTGATCATGACAGAGCTTGCAGTTTGGGCAGGAGATCTTAGCCCCACTTTACAGATGAGAAAAGCGCAGGCTGGAAAGGTGGAATCACATGCCAGGAGGTGGCACAGAGCCATTTCTCTCTAAGCTCTGGGCTTCCGGTTACTGGTATGCAACCATGGGCATATCTCTTCACTGTTCTGAGCCTCAGTTTCCCCACTAATCCTGTCTTTGAAGGTGGTAGTGAGAATTAAATGACACAAGGATGCAGAGAGCCTGGCATCCCCACAATATCTGGTGGGCTCTCAAGATGTGAGAATTCTCTCCTCTTTGGGAAACTGTTATATGAGCCTCTGAGGGCAGTAAGAGCTCTGGAACACTGAGAAGATTAAAATTGCACAAAAATTTGTTAAGTGCTTACTATGTATGTATCAGAGGGTTTAATGGTGACAGACACAGTGACTACCTGAATGTAACTTACAATGCAGTGTAGGAGACAGACAGAAAATAAAGAAGCCCTGAATTCATCAAATGATTGCTTTAAGTGAATTCATCAAGTGATGTGAAGGTGAAAATAGAAAAAAGAATAGAGAGAGACTGTTTATCTGCCCCGGGAAGGCCTCTCAGGAGGGGACCTCTGAGCAGATGCCTTAAAGCACAGGAAGGCTGGACGTGCAGAGCTGGGGAGAGGAGGGCTCCAGGCTGAGAGGGCAATGTGGGGCAGGAATGGATTTGAGTGTTCAAGGATGAGAGGAAGAGCATTATGGCTGGGGACTCACTCATGAGAGATGAGCGAGTGGTTCCAGTCAAGGCCAGGAAGCTTGGCAGGGACTTGACCATGAGGACTTGGTCACAGGTTTGAACTTTATTATAAGCCTAATGTGAAGCCGTAGATCAGATTTGAAGTAGGGAGGAACATGATGTGATTTCGATTTTAAGAAGTAAGCAATTTATAAATTGCTAAACGGTTATAATTGGAAGGACTTCTAAATATGATCTGCCCACCCTTTTATTGTGCAGTCGGGAAGCTGAAGCCCCAGACATGGAAAGCAGGTGGCCAGTGTCACACAGCACCTCAGGGCAGAAGCAGCCCAGCTTAGAGCCCAGCTTCGGTGCTCCCTCCTTGGAGAGGCCGGCAGAAGCACGAAGCCCGGCACCGCCTCTGTCTCCTTCAAGGATGAACTAGCATGGCTTTTGGCCCCATTGCTTAAGGGACCATGCCAACATCATCCTTCCCCAAGTCAAACCTGTGGCTGTCCCTTTCCCATGATGACTTTTGTTCTATGGCCACTGTCTTAGGTCCCTTCGTGCCAAAGAAACACACGTGGGCCAAGTTTGATTTTTAAGCACACCCACATCACATTGTAGTCACTGCAATTCTGCCTGAATGTACTTGACCCCATGCAAAGATACATCTGCTAGCAATTCCAGGAATGCATTTAGCATTTTTGCTCTATAATGTGCAAAGCATTTTCAGTGCATGAGAATGTTTCTCTCTCTTGGAGGGAAGTCCAGGCAGCATGACACTCTTTTTGCAGATGGGGTGATGAGGCCAGGAGTGGCTAATTGACTTACAAAATCGGAGGGAAAGAGGGCAAGAGAAGGGGCCTCTCTAGGCAAGCCAGATGACATGAAAGGGAAGGAAAGAATAAAGTAAGCACAGAATCCCTGAATTCCAGCATTAGAACCTGAGAATCATTCCCCAGGCTCTGAGAATCATAAACGGATAGGGCTAGTAGGCCTTAGATATGGTTTGATCCAATGTACTCTCAACTCTAACAATTTTTTTAAGTCCTATTTAGGAATACTGTGTACACAGTAAAGTGCATTCGTCTCCAGTGCACAGCTCAGTGTTTTTTCATATACCAGGCAATTACCATCCAGATCAAAATATGGAACATTACTATTTCTTCAGCCCTGAAGGCTCTCCTGTGCCTCATTCCAGGTGATACTTTTTCCCTATTCCCCTATACCCCTAGGTAACTACTATTCTAACTTCTATCACTATCAAGCTGTTCTCGAACTTCATATAAATGGAATCATACAGCATGAACTCCTCCAGGTCCGGCTTCTTTAGCTCAATATAATGATTTTATGATTCACCCATGTTGTTGCATATAGCAACAGTTTGTTCTGTTTTATTGCTGTATAATATTCCATTGTACAAATATATATATTTATGAATATGTGTGTGTGTGTGTATAATCAATTTATTTTTCTCTCTTCTTCTGGGAATGAGCATTTACTTGCTCCCAGTTTGGGTGCTTATGAATAAAGCTGCAGCACTCATTTTGGTCCACACCTTTTTGTGGGCGTATACAGTCATTGCTCTTGGGTATATAACTGGGAGTGGAAACGCTGAATTGTCATAGGGTAGGCACAGGTTTAGCTTTCCTAGATATCATGAAATATAGTGGTTGCGCCATTCGTTAGTCCTGCCAGCGGTGAGGGAAAGTTCTAGTTGCTCCATCTCCTCATACTTGGCATCATACATCTGTTCAGTTTTAGTCAGCTGGTGGCTCTGTAGTGATGTTTTATTGTGATTTTTATTGGCATTTCCCTGGTGAGTAACGACACTGAGCACTTTTTCATAAACGTATCAGCTATTTGGATATCTTCTTGGGGGAAGTGTCACCTTTTTGTCCAATTTTAAACTCGATCTTGTTTTTTTATTGATTCTTTATATATTCTGCATATAAGTCCTATGTCATAGACAGATATTGCAAATATTTCTCCCAGTCTGTGGTTTGCTTTGTCACTCTGTTAATCGTGTCCGAGGATGGTCTGAGAGGAGAGAGAATGAATGTTTACTGAGAGCTTGCTCAGCCAGACCCAGGACCACCCACGTCTGACTACCTCATTGTCTCGCGCTCATCACCACTCTGAGCACCTTTACCCTCCACCTCTCTGTACCCTGCACCACCTGATGATAAGGCATAGGGATTTAAGGAACTCACCCATGATCTCACAGTTGGCAAGCAGCCAGGCTGGATTTCTCTGTTCCCAGAGCCCCCTCTTTCTGCTTCAGGTGTCAGTGAGAAAGGAGGTTCCCAGCCCTCCACCCTATCCTTGGCACGTCTCGTTGTCAACGGCCAAGCAGAGAGGCTTGATCAGGGATGCCCCTGCCTCTTCCCTCTCCCTGGAGTGAGGGCTTCCTAATTACCCGCCTCATTTTGTTTGAAGTGAATTTCTTGGCATCATTAACTACATTCCATTCCAGATTCAAAAGAGCTTCCAAAAGTGTATTGGAAAGATTGGCACTATTGGGTGTTTGGGATTATACTTAATGCCAATAACTTACATGTATGTAATTCCTTGGATTCATAAAGTTCTTCACTGATGGTTGTCTTATTGTTTATTCATAAGCTTAAGCCAGAGAGATAAGCAGGACAATTATTAGAAAAATCATGTCCAGTAGACTTTTACCAAGGACTGACCCAGTTCTGGGCAGGGGGACACAGTTAAGTGAGTCCTGTGCTTGGGCATTTGAACTCCAGTGAGTAAGATATATGTATGTCTCAGGTCAACATTCAATGCAGGACATCACAGAGGGTGGAGGAATGTGGAGGGAGCAGTAATGGACACTCATTCATGTTTCAATGAGCTTTTACTGCATGGCAGACATTATGCTCATTGACCTTGCAGAGAACAAAGCAGAAAACCAGACATAGTCCTTGCTCTCGTGGAACTTACAGGTTGGAGAAAATGCAGTGAGTGCATAATAGTAGCCACCTTGCCCTGGAAGAGATGGGAAGCTTCACATAGGAAGCAACGTGTGAATTAGGTCTTGAAGGATGAATAGGAATTTATCAGGAGGGAGAAGAGGGGTATGGCATTCCAAACCAAGAAAACCACGTGGACAAAAGCCTGGCTCTACGACTTACCCAAGGTCACCTGGCCAGGAAATAGGTGAGTCGTCAGCTTCTCAGCCCTGTGTTCTTTCCACCTTCCATGCTGCCTCCTGTGACCCTCCCCAGAGCATACAGTCCACACAGAAGTGACTAAATAAGGGTGGCCTGTGGCATGTCCACCTAGTGGCTGAGCCATCACCGAGGCCAGACTCAGGGGCAGTTTGCCAAGGCAGCACTGACTGTTCCAGTTGTGTCTTATCTAAAAACTGGACTTGCTGAGTACAGCATCAGCTTGGGGATCATGTGACTCTCCCAGACTCCTACTGGCCTTCCTGGGCCTCAGTTATTGCATCTGTAAATGGGAATAATAATAACAATAACCACTGTATCAATGAAGCCTTTGCTTTGTACCAGGAATGTGCTGAGCACTTTGCACCCAGTATCTCTTTTGATATCTACAATGGCCCTGTGAGGGGCCATTTTACAGATGAGGAAACTGAGGCTCAGAGAGGTTATGTGACTTGTCCGGCACTTCACAGAGCCAGGAAGTGGCAGAATCTGAATCACTCCCAGCTCATTGTTACTTCCGCGTTCCAGCTCGCAGCTAATAGGTCTTCCTGTTCCCACCTCTGTCTCCACCCCCAACATATATCTCTGGTGTTTAATGGGTATCTGTTCCTTGAATGTCGATGCTCTTGCCAGCTGTGATTTGGGGTGGGTCTGTGATTTGATAGGGGAGAGCACGTGGCAGAGGCCTATCTCCTGAGAGGCCAGAACTTCCGATTCTTCCTGACCTGTGGAATCTGGCAGTGGAGGTGCCTCGTGGAACAAAACACTACAATTCAGTGGGGGCTCGGCTGGTTCAAGGAGCCCCAGACATTCAACAGACAGAGCCGGCTCTGGGTGTGTGCATACTGGGGCCAATCTGGCCAAGAGGAAATGAATCTGCGTTTATTATAAACTGTGAACCAACCCAGGCTTCCTGCCCAGCGGGAAAACAGGTAGGAGAGTGCTGCCTTGTCAGGAGCGTTTGTGTGTCTCTCCCCTTTCATTCCACAAGCATTCGAGGAGTTCTGCCGGGAGCAGAGCCTGTGCCAGGGCAGCAGAGAGGAGTCCCAGCCCTTTAACAGCCACCATGAATCGAGCACTCACAGCATGCCAAGCGCAGAGCTGAGAACTCCACGCGCTTTACTATCATTTAACCCTCACGAGGACCCTGGGAGTGTGATCATTCCCTCAGCGCAGTGGGAGTGAAGTAAAGCCCTGTATGGTGCTCACTCTGGCAAGAGGCAGACGAGGGAGCTTGCTGTGGGGAGGGCACAGGGCTGTGGGCTCCGAGGTGGAGAGAAAGCCAACGAGACTGGGGAAGGCTTCAGGGACAGGGGTGGCTTTTACCCAAGGCCCTTGAATAATGTAGGATTTGGGGCAGCAGAAATGGGGAGAGAGGGCCTTCCTGGCAAAAGCAGAGGCAATGGCCCTGATGTAGGAAAGCACAGGGCAGGCAACAGAGGATGGTGGCCAAGGGCACGCCCTGCAGTCAGCAAGACCAAGTGTGAATCTGGGCTCCCTCACTTACCAGCTCTTTGACCTTCAGTGAGTCACATCGCTACCCCTGCCCCCAGCCACCACCCACCTTTTTAAAAAACTTGAGGTGAAATTTGGATGACATTTAATTAGCCATTTTAAAGTGAACACATCAATGGCATTTAGAACATTTATAATGTTGTGCAACCACCACCTTTACCTAGTTCCAGAATGTTTCCATCACCCCCTTTCCCCCCCAAAAAAACCCTCATACACATCAAGAGCCCACCCCCAAGCCCCTAGCAGCCACTAATTTTCTTTCTGTCTCTATCAGTTTACCTGGTCTAGAGATTTCATATAAGTGGTATGATACCCTATGTGACCTTTCGTGTCTCGCTCCTTTCACTTAGCATCATGTTTTGAAGAGTCACATACGTGACAGACAGCACGTAGCAGTACTTCACTCCTTTTTCTGGCTGAATACTATTCTGTTTTATGGATCTTTCACAGTCATCTTTTTATCCATTCAGACTTTTATGGGCATTTGGGCTATTTCTACCTTTCGGCTTCAGTGAAGTGCTGCTATGAGCATGTGTGTTCAAGTATTTGCTTAGTCCCCGTCTTCAATTCTTTGGGGTGTATACCTAGGCGTGAGATTGTGGGGTCGTGTGGTAAGGCTATGTTGAACTTTTGAGGCTACATCACCTCTTCGAACCTCAATTTCTACATCTGTAGGAAGGCTGTGATGAAGATAGCTACCTTGTGTGGGTGGATGGGGAAAGATTAGAGGATGAAATGTAGTATGATGCCCAGGGTAGCGAAGGCTCAAGGTGCACTAGAGAGAGGTCATGTTAAAGAAGGCTGATGGCTGCGGGAAGGAAGGATGAAGGGGCGGGGGTCTCCTATGCCTGGCTGAGCTCACCTCTGACCCTGAACAGTGGGCTCTTTCCGTGAGGGATGGGGAAGAGTGAGCAGGGAGCTGGTGACCTGGGAACCAGGCCCCCTTCCTGCTTTTGGATCCAGGGAGGCTGCCTCCCCTACCTCGCCCCACTTGGCCACCCTCACCGTCAGGGGAGCCCCCAGCGACTGCCAGTGTAGTTGTCCCCCATTTGCCTCTTGCTCCCTCCGCCCCATTTCTGAGCCTGCCTGGGAGGAGTTCAGGCTTGGCAAGCAGCAGGGGCTCAGAAACCAAATGAACAGGTAAAAATTCCCATTCTCTGCCCGATACCCGCCTGGCTGAGCTGCACAGTTTGCAACATAACAAGAATTGGGAGTGGAGCTGGGGGAGGAGCCAGAGTCAGTGAGGATCATTTTAGAGGTTGAGATGCGATGGCCTGCGATGTGGGGAAAGGCCAGAATGGCACCGGGAGAGCAGTCACGGGGGAGTCCCACTCTCCCTCCTTTTGGAGTTGCACAAGGTGGCAGAGGGGGACAGCAAGCTTTGCCCAGGGATGACCCTAACCACTAGCCTTTCCCACCCTCCTGTCTCTGCAGCTGTATTCAGATCTCCTTTGTTAGTGGGAGCAGGTGCTGGGGCCCAGTGGCCATGCAGAACTGAGTTCCTATCCAAGTGTGGGCATGTGGGTGTTGCAAGTGACCTTGGGCAAATTAGAATCTCTCTGAGCCTTGGCTTCTTCATCTGTAAAGTGAGAGATAACAAACCATCTCGGCTGGGTTGCTGTTGGTATTCAACAAGATCAGGAGGAAAAGTGAGTTGCACAGGTTCTTGATATTAGGTGGGAGGTGGTGGGGAATGGTCGTGGTCAAAGGGATCAGGTCATGGTCGGTCAAGCGCCTCAGGCTCGACTCCCACCGACGTTGAGTCCCCTGACCACAGGAACCGTGTCTGTCTCCTTTATGGGCACCCTGTGTCTTAGGTCGGGTTCCCTAACAGGTGGTTGTGGAAGGGAATTATCGAAGGAAGATCCTCGAGAGAGATCTGCATATCAGCATGGGTGCGCAGGATAAGGCAAAGGAAAAAACTAAGCAACTTTGGGGTTCAAGAGCAATCTGGCCGAGCTAGATCCACGGGGAGCTCTGGAGTGTGAATGGCATCATCGAGTTTGTGCCCGGCATATTCTGTCAGAGCCACAGGTCATGCTTGAGGGTAGGGACAGGCGTGTGGCTTCCCAGGCATCTCTGGGTGATGTGGCTCTTCCAAACAGCCAGAAACCAGCAGTCCTCCAGAGAAGGTGCAGGTGGAGACTTTAGCAGCCAGCACTGTTGAGGTTGGGGGAAGCAGTGCAACATCTAGGAAAGGGGTGGGGGTGCTAGTGCAGCGTACCCCCTAATGCTTTACTTTGGAATCAGGAAGAAAACATCAGCTGTGTTACCTCATCATAGACCTAGGTGTGAACCCCCTTTCTGCCACTTGTTGGAATCATTGACCTCCCAGTGTCTCCAGTGACCCCTCCACCGTAAGGTCCGTTCAAGGATGCATCAGATGCCACATGGACAGAAGCTCCATTGGGCTTGGTGCACAGTAGGCCCTCAGCACCTGTTGGATGGATAGAATCAGGCTTCCTGTTCTCACTGTCTGTGCCTGCATAGAGACCGTCCCAGGATAGTGTCTCTCCTGCCAGGTCTGGCCCAGGTGAGCTCATTCCCTCCTTCAGTGGGAGCTGGACAGTGTGAATCCCTAATAGGTCCTGTCCCCAGGGCCTAGAGAGAAAAGAAGGCCATTGTTCTCAGCTCCCTTCCTCCAGGAATGAGAAACATAGCCAGAACCTTTAGTGTTAGGGTCGGCCAAGGCCTGAGATTTCTCCAGAGGTGTTTGTCTCCGAATGATGGATTTATTCCCATTGTTATTCAGTGAGGACACACAGATATACTCTGCTTATTAAAAAATGACACATTTTGGGTGAGATTACAACCCCTAATGCCAGACTCCTTTCCCCATGGCTCCAAGGAGTGGCCACTGTTTGTCCAGAGGACTGATGTTGTTAAAAAAACAAAACTCAGCTGAGTAAGTTAAAAGATCTAATTGGCTTTATTCAATGATTCATTAATCGGGCAGCATCCCATCCAGCAAATAGAAAGGAGCTACCAGGAGCTGTAAAAAATGGAAGGCTTTTATAGGCAGAATGGACAGGAAAAGGAAATTTCTAGCAAAGAGTGGATAGTTTCAGACTTAAGTCACCCTCCTTTGTGGGATAGAAGGGGTCTTTGGGGATCACCTCACTAGTGTTGAGCAGGAAATTACAGATCGGTTAAGATTACATTCCTGGGAGAGGCTGAAACTGTAATTACGTTTGATATTAAGTCTTGGTTTGCCGACGTGGGACTTAGCACAAGTGACCCTATTTTGAGCCAGTTGTCTCTTTTTTAATAAAGTCAACACCCAAGCAGTGTCTACATGTGGCTGAGGTGTGGTCAGGAGAGTCCCCCTTCCGGGCTGGGGCTGCCAGAAGTCCCGGTGAAGAGAAGGGTGAAGGTAAGCCACTTCTCAGGGTTTCTGCTGGCCTGAGGTTAGCACAGAGGAGTGAGTGAGCTGCCTGGCTGGGGTTTCCCCAGGATGTGGACAGAGCTATAATCATAATGCTAATATAGCTTCCACTTGCTGAGGCTTACTTGGGGGTAGGGCAGACACCATGCCGGACAAGCTCTTGTGTTTTCTTATTTAACTCTGCGAATGAGAAGTGTCGCTGTCCTCATTTTACAGATGAAGAAACTGAAGCTCAGAGAAGTTCACATAAAGTGTCCGAAGACACATAATGAGTGGTGGACATTGGGATTCGGCTCACCGACCAATGAGGCAAGGTGCAGGAGACCCTGATTCTTGCCCTAGTGGGCACCCAGCTGGCTTTCTCCCAAGCACAGATCATTTCATCCTTGAGACTCAGACTCTCAGATTCCTCTTCACCTCACCTTTACCCATCTGTGGAGACTGAACCCCTTCCTTTCACTAGAGTTTTGAAGATCATTAAACACCCCTATCTCATTTTAAAGCGGAGAAAGTAGAAGGCCAGCGAGGGCACCCGACCTGCCCATGGCACACAGCAAAGCTGTCCTAGAGCTGTGAACAAAGCCTCTTTGTCAACATTCTTAACCCTTTGACCTTACTGCTTCAATCCAGTCTTTGCTGCGTGTGCATGTATGCATGTGTGCGTGCATGTGTGTAAGGGAGAGTGGTATGCGCATGTGTACGAGTGAAGAGCCAGAACCTGTGGGGGTAGGGGTCATGGAGGCCCATGGGAAGAGGAAGGAAGCTTCTGTTCTCAGCCGCCTTCATCATCTGCAGCCTGAGTGCTGGCCAGCAGAGGAATGGCTGCAACCTGGCTGCCTGTCAATGAAAACAACTGTGTCTTGGCAGTGAGCACCTGTCCCTACCTTTACCTAGAGGAGTCTTACTTCCTGTTTCCCATCTGCCACTACTCATAGGTACTTTCCCTGTGGCTGATCAGGGACATTTATTTAAATCCCAGGCAAGAGAAACAAAACCAACACTCCCTGGAATCCTTTTCATCAGCTTCCTGAAAGAGGGCTTCAGAGCTCCAAAGCCCAAGGATTGAACTTCAGACAAAGAAGGAAGATGCAGGACATATATGGCCTCCATTGCCCCTTTATGTATTTCCTATGAAATCTTATGCTTATAGAATAATTGAATGAATGGTTCACATTATTTGATATTTTAGCAACTGAAAGAGTTTCTTCATACTCAGGAGTCGCTACATTGGCCCTGCTTATGTGAATGTGTACCCACCATGCACACATGCACACACTCTTGGCTCTCTCTTCAATGTGTGCTGTTTGTGCCCGTGTCGATCACCGGGTCCCTTCCACGCAACTCTCAAGCAGACCACACACTGGCCCCTGCATCTGAGGGCCCTTATATGGTCTCTTTGCTCAGCTAGACATACAGTTACTGTGCCCTAGAAGATCAACTGTTCTTAAATGCAGCTGGGTTTAGGAAAGACATTTGTCAGGGAAAGTGGGGGAGAACCAAGATAGTCTGTACATGAACAATGACGGATAAACCCCCAGTCTGTGGAGATATGCAGGCTTGTAAAATGCTCTGGGACATCCCAGCTCGGCATCCTTATGTCTCTAAAATCTAACAAGACATTCGTTCGTTCATTCTTTCCTTCATCAAAAACTTAGATGCTCATGCTATGTTAATGCCCTAAGAAATGAAGGTGGAATTTGAGACATTAGTGATCTTCCAGGGCCTAAAAATCCAGAGGAGGAGGTGGGCCTTGCTGCATAGGCAATGGGGAGCTACGGAAGGTGGTTGCAGGGGAGAGTGGCGTGGTCTAAGCTCCACTCCTGAAGATCCGTCTCCCCTCCCAATGGAAGATAGAACAGGGGCAGGGGCGGGCAGTAGGGAGATTGTGTGGACACTGTGACTGTGGTCCAGGTGAGACGAGGATGAGGGCTTGGCTTAGGGAGGATGGTGGGAGTGGTAGATAGAGGGGAGGGACCAATGTAAGATGTGTACAGGTATATGAGACTGAGCTGCTGGGGGAAGGGAAACCAAAAACCTGAACATTTGGGAGACTATGACTGGGAGGATTCCTGGAAGGGCCATTTCTGGGTAAGTAATAACTATAATAGTTATAATAGGTATTACCAAAGCCTTACTCTGTGCCAGGCACTGTGCTAAGTGCTTTATGCACCTGTTTCATTCAATACAAAAAACCCTGAGGTAATTGCCATTATTGTCTCCATTTTGTACATGGGGAAACTGAGGCATGGTTAACTTGACATTGTAGCACATAGCCAGTAACTGGTATAGCTAGGCTTCAACTCCAGGTAGCTGTGGGCACAGCTTCCCAGCGTAACCCCTGCCCCACACTGCCTCTCCATTACAGGCCTGCGGGAGGCCAGCTTTATTTCTGGAGAGCACTTGCTCTTCCAAGCTGGAGAGCTGAGAAGTGAAGGCAGGGCGATTTAGGGTTCACATTAAAACTGACATGAGTGCAGAAGCAGCACCTTGGGTAGGAGGCCAGCAGGCTACCTGGGTTCCCAGTTCTGTGTAGTGAGGATATTATCCCAGAAGACTAATGAGAGGGCAGGAGAGGGAGGAAAGGAAGGGAAAGAAGGAAGAAAAATCGCTGCCCATTATACCTGTTCTTTGGCAAAGCTGGGTAATTAGCAAACCCTCAGCAGTAAAATATTTCGTTTTGGTGTAATTGCAAAGTAATTATGTGGTACGGGTTGTGTATTAATCGTGTTGATTAATAACACTCAGGTCGTAATTAAACATCTGCTTCGTAATCGCGTGCAAGCTAAAGCTTAACATACATGCACACACACACGTGTACCTATGCCACATGTAAAGCACCTTGGTCACTCTGGTACTCGTTCGTGTGTGTGCACGTGTGCATGTGTGTGTACAGGGCCTGGCTGAATTAAGAGACCATCCCCTTCCCCACCATACAGTGAGGGCTTTGTGTCCCAAACCCCTCCTGGGGAACACTTACGTGGCTTTGGGGCTGTGCCATCCTGAAGCCCCTCTCAGAACTGAACCCCTGGTGTGTGCCTCCATCCCAGCTGAGCTGCCTTGCGCAGGTTTGGCGCAGGGGCTCAAGGGCCCCCTACATTACAATATGCTAGAGTGTCTTAAAACTCATTATGCTATCAGTGTTAGACTATTTGATTTTGAGATTCCTTTCTTGGATAGGCTACTTTTTCCTAGCAGCTGGGAGAGAAAGTTATTGTAGGAGCCACCTGCACTTAAGCCCAGGTAACACCCCAGCACACCCATTAGGCCTAGATCTGATGATCTGATCCCAGAGGCCATAGGGACCAGAGCAGGACGCTGACCTGGGAGCCAGGAGCCCTGGTTTTAGCTTGGATTGTACCCTACCTGCTGTGTGCTCTTGGGCAAGTCATTCTCCTTCTCTATCCCTTGAGTTCCAGGTCTATCAAATAAAAATAAGCTCAGAGGCCTCCAAGGGCCTCTCCAGATCTACTGTACTAGGATTCTAATTTGGTTTGTACTAATTAGGAATCGGAGACAATTTAAATTGAATATATCCGATCCTTAGTGAGTAAACAAGCAGAAATAATTCCTTCCTTTATGACTTCTCAAAGACTCACTCATGAGCAATGAGAACTCAAGCTAAAATCAATAGCTTTTATTTCAGACAGAGAAATTGCAGAACCTTTGAGCTGCTCGGCATTGCGATTCATTCTTGTATTTTAAATTTTTATGTTTATGTTTATGGACTGTCATTAGGTAATATGGATCCATAGTGAAGGTTGATTTTTTTTCATTAACTTAACTCATTTTACTTATTAGTTTACATTTATAGCTTGAGTTTAATAAACGCACAGTGCAAAAGTCATAAAACAGCACTTTCTTTAGCAATATTTTAAAATCAAGACTCTTCTCTGAGTCATCCCAGGTTTATTTGCTCATAACTTGCTTCTCTTATGATTTGAGGCCCAGCATTGCCAATTCTAGCCAGTCATTTGACCTTGAGCTTTGGTGTCCTTATTTGCAATAGGGAAATGTGCCACTAATTAATAAAAACAGTAAGTGCTTAAATTTTAGAAAGCAAGCATCCAATAATCATTTAATATTTTCAAAGTGCTTCTCATATATTATCTGGTTGAATCCTATATCCCTATGGAGTGGCTTTATTTTTCCCACTTTATAGGAGAGGCCCAGAGAAGTTAAATGACCTGTCTGAGGCCACACAGTTGATGACAGTGGCAGAGCCAGGATGCAAACCCAACGTGTCTAAGTGTAGTCATCATCTTTCCTCCTAGACCTGTCTCCTTTTTCCCCAGCCTGCTAGTTTTGGGGCCCACCTCCTGCCATCATCCCTTTACTCTCCCACTACTACCACCACCAGGCCCTGCCCATCTTCCTTTCATCCTCTCATCATCTGTTTCCACTTGCCTGGGCTCCCTCCTGCTTTTCATCTATGTGGAGCACACCTCTGTTCTATGACCTTCAATGGCTCCCCATTGCCTGCAGATACAGTTCATCATCCTTAGCCTAGCATTCAAGGACCGTAACCATCCAGCCGCTGCACCAGTAGGCAGCCTTGGCTCATAGTCCTGAATACTTATCCCACACTTGGGTACCTCCCTGCCTTTTGCTCACCCTGGTCCTTTTGCCCACAGTGCCCTCCTTCCTCTCCATACATTCAAATCTGCTCCTTCCTCCAGGAAGCCTTCCCGGGGGCTCAAGAAGGAAGGGGCCCCTCCCTCCTCTAAACTCAGAGCCATGTGATGAGCCCTCCTTTGCCACCTCAAACCAAGAGAAGGCCATTGCCTTCTCTTCCGCATACCAATAAGCTCCTTTGAAGGTGTGGTCTGTGCCTCACTCATCCCTGGCACCCCCAGAGTCCCAGGTACACAGCAGATGTTCGATTAATACTCACCAGATGAGCGAGTGTGTGTGTTACCTGTGGCCTCCAGGAAACAACTCCTGTGTCTTCGTGGTATTCAGGGTCAGCTCAGTGAAAACTGAAGGAAAGACCTTGTCTGGGTTCTATCAACTCTCAACAGATCTGCTTCCCTCCCTTCCACAAGCTTCCTTCTGTCATCCTAGAATTGTCGCATTCCTTCTAGGTCAGTGACTCAAATGTAAAACTATTTTCCTCTCTCCTCCATCAAAACTTACCTGTCCTGGCCCCCATTTACTCAGCTCACTGCTGCATGAATGGCTTCTGGTTTCTGGCAAATGAAATGTAGCTATGGTGTTAATAGCAAATCATGATAAAGAAAACTAGAAACTGAAGGGCTGGATACTACTCCATATCTGGGCTTAATGATCCTCATTTTTATAGATGGGGAAACAGAGACCCAGGGAAGAGGAGAGGGGAACTTATTTACATAAAGGCCTTGGCTGGATTCTACGTTGAGTCTCCTCAGAAACTCTCTACTACTTCCTGCATTATCTTGGCCACTGAGATTAGAACCACAGCTCTATTATGGGTACAGCACATTACAGTTTGCATGTACTTCCCCTTAGAGTGTCATCTCTGCAGCTCTGTGAGGTTTCACTGAGGCTCAGAGAGGTGGGTTGCATGCCCCAGTCATGCAGCCAGTGGTAGTGGCAGGGCCTGGGCTGGAACACAGCCTGGCTAGCCCCCGTTGCCTTCTCTCCACCTTTGCAGCCAGTATGGTCAGTCACTCACTGTCCTCTCTACCTGCTGGCAGCAGCCCATGTATATGCCAGCCTTGATCTGCAGGATCTGTTCCTCTAGCTGGGGCAGGCAGCCTGAGGGACCACGGAGGAGACCAACCCCAGAAGATGCCAGGCCAAAGGCAAGAAGTGCCTCCTCTCTCCCAGGGAGCAGTAGGCTCAGCTTTTGGGAATGAGGGATCCGGGGACCTGTGAGGACAGGCCCAGCTCACAGCCAAAGAGCAGAGCTTCCTTGGCTGCTGTGGATGGCCAGGGTCTTCTGACTGCCCACTCCCCAACCCCGTCGGGCACTCGGTCACATCATGCTCATTCGGCACTTTTGGGCCTGGACACAGGGCCATGGCTTCATTTGGCAGTGACACAGACACATGTTCACAATGTACACACATTCCCACACTCAGCTCCCCCAGCCCTAGGCATAGACACAATGTTGCCCGCTCTCACGTGACAAGGAACTCATCTGCATGCGTTTACAACTCCTGAATTTCTCTAGTTCACATTCTATTTTAAATAGTCTAGACAACGGCCTCCCACAGCCATCGAGAGCTTCTGCTTTTACATCAACTATGGGTTCAGACTCCTCCTGCTGTTTAACAGCCATGCAGCTACCCAGTTACTTCTCTGAGCCTCAGTTTCTCATCAATAAAATGGGAATAATAGCACCGTTAGTATTAAATGAGGAAAGATGTGTAGCACTGACTGCGGGACTTTTACATCTCATTTCCCACTCCGCCCTGACAGGCGGCCTTGGCTTGAGACCCCCCTACTTGAGTATCTCTGTGCCTTTGCTCGCCCTGTTCCCCCACCCCCACCCCGCCTATAGCACCCATACATCACACATACATCTTCCCTTCTCCTCTAGGAGGCCTGAACGTACGTGCTGGGGTCATCAGTGCTGTTCTCAAAGGACATTAGAGGAGGAGGAGCCTTACACTGGCACCTCTGCCTGTGTTTTATTAGAGCCCCAGGTTTTGAAACTGGCACTGAGAGACTGCAGGGACCGACATGGCTCCCAGGTACCCTTTCACAGACGAGGAGACCAAGGGCCCACGAAGGGGAGGCTGTGCCTGAGTCCTCGCAGCAAGTTAGTTTGGTTTGGGACTGGAACCCAGGACCCCTGCTCATGGGTCTGCAGGGGATCCATAGCTGCCACCTGCAGCTGGGAGCGAAGACTCCCCTCTGCCATGGGTTGGGGGGGAAATAAAGGTTGGAGACGAGGGGTTTCCCAGACGAGCCTCTTCGTGGAGTGTGTGTGGGGAAGAGGCCCAGAGAAGCTGACACACACATGTCATCCGGATGGGCGGAAGCAGAGACCACAGGCAGCCATGGTGAGCCCGTGAGAAAGGCACAGCTGCATAGCATGCTGCTGAAACAATCTCCATTGTCACTTCTTTCCTGCAGCCATTTATTTATTTCTTTATCATACTCTTTTGGAAAAAGCAGAGAATGCCGCCCTTCCCAGGGTGTTCATCCCACCCCCCACACCTCCCCAGTTCTCACGAGATGGCTGCCTTCTGGTGTGACATTAGTGTTCACCATCTTGCAGAGCGCTAATGACATTTGCATTTTGCTGGCTGGTGAAAGTGTCGGCTGGGGTGTGAGGTCCTGTGGGGAGTTTGTGGCCCAGAGAGAAAAGCAGGTATGCTGGGCTGGGGGCCCACATTGGTCTATGAGAGCCAGAGAGGGCAGAGAAAGGTGGGATCAGAGGGAACAAATGACTGGTGAAACTGAGAGACTTTTGTCTAAAGATGTGCCAAGGACACAAAACAACTCCCAGTCCAGTGCTCCACCTCCCCCACAGGCACTCACAACATCCTTCCCTATGTCGCCTCCCTAACATTTATTGAGCTCTTTGCTATGTGCCAAATGCTCTTCTGTGTGCTTCACAGACTTAAGAAAACCATTTTAACTCCCTTCAGTCCTTGACTGACAAGGAGACTGATGGTCTGAGAGGACACTTG
This sequence comes from Eidolon dupreanum, assembly GCA_028627145.1. Lineage (NCBI taxonomy): Eukaryota > Metazoa > Chordata > Mammalia > Chiroptera > Pteropodidae > Eidolon > Eidolon dupreanum. Next base: position 10,655,112 of record CM053510.1, on the reverse strand, counting down.
AGTTGTCCAGTGTCCCATTTCTGGAACGAGGTTGCCCCAGCATGGGGCCAAGGCCCACCTGCCTCCAAAGCTCACACTTCTGATCACTGCGGATGTTGCCTCCCACACCTCATTGGGCTTGAACACAGTCAGGAAACCATTCCCGGATCTGGCCTGTCTCAGCATCCACCTGGCAGGCATGCAGCAGACCCCAGTGGTGTGCCTCAGCTGCTCTAGGGGCTACAAGGCTGACAACTACAAAAGAGGATGAACCCCTGGAGAGAGCACCCAGGCACAAGTTAGAGGAGACCCCAGGTTTAGGCCTTACTCTGGCACCGATTTGCTGTGTGACTCTAGACAAGTTACTGCCCCTCTCTGGGTCAGTCTCCATATTGATAAAATGAAGCCATTGGTCTGGCTGGCTGGATCATTCCAGGAATGCATCAGCACATGAGGAAGGATCTTTCCTCCAGTGCACTTGAACTCTCCTGGTGTTTCCACCCACTCACTCAGCAATACAAAATTATGTTTTATATCAAAGCAAACCACAAAACATTTGTCAAGCATCCCCGCTCTGCAAAGGGCACTGTGCTAGACACAGTGAGTGTGATGCTTATGTATTTTTATTCATGACCTACACACACAGGCATACTCATATCTTTGCATCTTAGAATTGTTTCTAGGCAAGTTTATCTGAGACCTAGGCTATGGCTCCCCAATCCTGATGCATAACCCCAGGCTGCTGCTTTGGGTTCAACACTTTGCCTCATCGCATTGGGAAGCGTGAGCTGATAAGCTTTCCCCTGACGAGGCAGTCACGGCTGGTTCTGCTTATCTCTGACAGGTGGGCATCTCCTGGACAGCCCTGGGCTTGGAGTGGCAAGAGCTTCTGACACTGTCATCAAAGCAACTTGAACTCACTGAATTTGGCATCTAGAAACGTGGGCACAATCCTTTTCCAGACGCTGGTCACCCAGGTAAGGGAGTTCAGGCTTGTTCAGCACAGGGTTTTATCCTGATTTTGTTGTTGTTATTGCTAATAGTAACCATCAGCCGGATGCCTTATTGTTCTTTATCACAGTGCAGTTCTATTTTCATTGGCAGGAGAGTATAGTGGTTAAGGCTCTAAAGTACAACAGACCACCAATTACTAGTTGTGTGGCCTTAGGCAGGTTCCTCAACCTGTATTTCAGCTTCCTCATCAAGCAAGCAGCAGTACCCACCTTTGGGTTTGTGGTAAAGATAAAATAAAGTAATACATGAAAAAGGCTTGGAACAGGATGGACACATAGTAAGCTCAGAACCCAATAAACATTAGTTGTTACTAATAGCATGCCTGCATCCATGACAATCTGTAATTAGTTTATTCTCACATTGGTCAAGTCCACATTCACACTAGAATGTAGCCTCCATGAGGACAGGAGTTTATTCTTAGTTGAATCTCCAGATCCCAGCAGAGTAAACTGGCCATTATATGTTGAATGAATGACTATGTAAAGATGCTTTACCTATATTATGCAGAATCCTCAGAATAATCCTTGAAGGTCCTTGCACAAGTCAGGATATGGCTTTGGCTGTGTGTGATAAAAATCCAAAATAACAGTTCTTTAAACAAAAGAGAAGTTGATTTTACTCTAAAGAAAATTCTGAGCTAAGGGGATTCTTCTACACAAAAACATTAGGGAACCAAATTCCTTCTGTCCTATGGCTCCACCATCACTTATCCACAGCCCATGGCAGCCTCTCTATTCCACTCAGCCAGAAGGGGAAATCAGAAAAGGAGAGAGTGCCCCTTCCTTTAAGAGGGTGCACATGTCACTTCCATGCATGTTCTTGGCCAGAATATAGGTATATGACACACCTGTCTGCAAGGGAGTCTGGAAGTTGGCATCTTTATTGCCCAGTTACAATTCTATTTCCATCGAAGAAGAGGAAAAGGGATTTGAGGGACCCTCCACCTTACCAGAGAAGATGATTCATCCCCCCTTTTGTTCATCCTCCCTCCTTCCTTCCTCTCCCTGGCAACCAGTGATCTTTTTACTGCTTTTATAGTTTTGCCTTTTCCAAAATGTCTTATAACTAAAATTGCACAGTATGTGGCCTTTTCAGATTGCCTTCTTTCATTTAACAAGATGAATTTAAAGTTCTTCCATGTCTGTTCATGGCTTGATAGCTCATTCTTTTTTATCCAATAATATTCCATTGGATGCGCCACCATTTGTTTATCCATTCACCTATCGAAGGACATCTTGGTTGCTTCCAATTTTGGGTGATTATGAATAAAACTGCTATAAACTTTCACATGCAGGTTTTTGTGTGGACATAGTTTTAACCAGTTGGGTAAATACCTAGGAACCTAATTGCTGAATTGTATGAGAAGAGTATGTTTAGCTTTTTAAGAAATTGCCAAGCTGTCTTCCAAAGTGGCTGTACCATTTTGCATTTGGACCAGCAATGAGTGAGAGTTCCTGTTGCTCCACAGCCTCATCAGCAATTGGTGCTGTCAGTTTTGTGGATTTTTGTCCTTCTGTTAGCATGTAGTGGTATGACCTCCATCTTAAAGTTGTGGATTATGAAACTTAGAGACGTCAGCTTGCTCAAGGTGATACAGCAGGTAAGTGATCCAGGAACTTTTCTGGGCCTGCTTGATGCCTGAGCCCAGTATCTTCCTGCTATACACCACAGCTCTGCTCCTGGCAGGTCTCTCTGAGACTAACAGATCAGTGCGCTGGGGTGTCTATTCCTGCCCTAAGCCCAGGTACGGCTGAATTCCAGGGCCTCATTCATTGTTTAGTGTCTGTACCCCTCCAGCAAGACCGAAGGTCAATGAGGCAGGACACTGAGGAGTGGGGCAGAGTGAGCAGTTGTGCCAAGGTTAGAGGTGTCTTACTAGATCAGCCAACTGTAGGAGGAGCCAGACAGCTGGGAAGGCTGGGGCACAGGCGAGCCCAGCAGGCTTCTAGCCTGTGCCCAGTCCTTGGATTTGAAGGAAAGGCTAGAGCTGCTTCCCTGGTCAGCAAGAACCAATGATGTGCCAGAAGTGAAGGCTATCTGCAGAGGGGACCAGGGTGATGAGAGGCTGGGCAAAGGCTGAACTGAGGTTGGATGCTGGCTGCATCAGTTGGTAGTCAATACTCAACTCGAACGTGATTAAGCAAAAACAGCACCTTACTAGCTTGTTTATTGGTGTCCAAGGCAGGACTGAATCCAGTGCTCAAATGATGCCCATGTCTGTGCCCTCTGCTTCCCTCCTGCGGGCTACAGTCCCCAGCAGGCCTGCTCCACGTGGCAGTGGCACAGTGAACAGCAGCTCTAGACTGACATCCTGCTCATTTCAAATCCAAAGAAAGGAGAGCTTCTTTTTCTCAGTTTCAACAAAAGCCCCAGAGTTGAAGCTTATTGGCTGGTCATGGGTCACATGACCATCTCTGGCCAATCACTGAAAGCAGGAGAGAATGTGTGAATTGGCCAGTCTAGCTCAGTGTTGGGTGGTGGGTGGTGAGGGTGTATGTATTGTGAGTGAGGGGAGTGGGCCTGAAAGTGTGAGAGGGCTGGTACCCTAAAAGGAAAACCAAGCTGCTATTTTCAGAAGAGGGAGGAAGGAGTGCTGG
>CM053510.1:10632771-10651022 GCA_028627145.1 Eidolon dupreanum | reverse complement strand
GTGGTAAATGTTCAAGAAAGGATGATGATGGTATATTTAATGATCCCTTAAGCTATTTGTTGCACAAACTTCTCTCTTCCAAACAGATATTTGCAGACTGTTTTGCATTTTTAAGACAAAAATTATTTTTTAAAGCTGTTATTACAGAAGTAAAATATGCTCCTTAAAAATTCAAATGATCCAGAAGAATTTAAATTAAAAAGCAAATGCCCCCTCCCCCACTGAGCAGGTCCTTCCCAGCCCTTCCTCAGCAACATTCTCTTTGAATGTGATGCTTTCCATGTCTGGAATTTTTCTCCCTTTTTTTTTTTCTCCCTAAGCATAGGGGACAGATATGCAGACTGGAGGGGACACTGTCCAGGTAGCATCCAGGCCAAAAGTCCTGAGGCTGGTGCCCCAGTGGTCCCCTTAGAGCCAGAGGTGGCCTTTGTCCTTAGGGCAGCCTGGAATTTCTGGCTTGGGTTTGCTCCAAGTCTTGAGGGGCTCGTGTGGTATCCTGGAGTCCTGGGGGGGTAGCCCAAGGTGTGTCACATTTGAGCCAGGCTTGGAGGGACAGGCTCGCAGACACTGTGTCTGGCCATATGCCCAAGCCCCTTCTTCTGTCATGGAGCCCAGGGCTCACTCATTCCAGCCCAAGCTTCCATGTTTCTGGCAGGACTGTCGCTCCTTCCTGTCCACCTTCTGACAGTCTGCACTTCCACACCTGTGCGCTCTGCTGCCACACTCCTTCCCTCATCAAGAAGAGGTCAGGGCTTAGCACATGGTCCAGTGCATCACTGGTGCCAAAATACTCACAGCCAGTTTGAGTTTTACCAATACTAATGGTGCAAGATATGTCATCTGCCTTTATTTTTCTACATCTGCCCTCATCTGTCACTGAGCCCCCTCTACCCATTTGAAGGACATTCGATTCCAGTCACGTTGGAGAGGGAGGAGTTTTGTCCCCTAGGATCATGTAGGAGGCTTGCTGGCTTTTATGTGACTCAGAACATTTGGGGTAGGCTGCTGGACTTCAGTCCAGTTGGGACCCCACAGGTAGGGTCCTTTACCAAGCCTTGGGATCCACTGAGGGCAAGTGGGCAACGGCCATTTCCATGCCAACCTGAGCATAGTGTGGTCTTTGGTTGTACTGGTTGTACTGGTAAGCCAGGAATTTGGGTGTTTAGACTCCTAGCCTCTCTCAGGCACCTCAGGGTGGCCCCATTGAAGTCCTATCACCTCTTGGAAGGGCCATTCCAGGATCAGGACACCTGAGCCTATAGCTCTTGGATCCCACAAAATCCCCTTCTCCTTGCTGACTTCAGAGATGCTCCCCAACTCTCTCCCCAGGTCAGCTGCCTCTGCCTCCCTCCCTCATTGGCTCCCACCCCACCTCCATGGCTCCAGCCTAACACCCCTCGAGAAGTTTCCAAAGCCCAGGTGGTCGACTATCTTCCTAAGCCCAGCAAACTGTCCTCAGCCTTGGAAAACAGCAGCCCCCAAGATGTAGGACCCAATGACTTAGCCGCCATCTTGAGAAAAGGGAGAGAGAACTCCCACAGCAGAGCAAACCAATCAGGAAAGATCGTCTCAGTAAATTCTCCTGCCACCCACATCGGCTACAACAAGTGAATCAATACCTTTTGTTCATTTGTTTATTGAGCACCAACTATGGACCAGATTCTTTCAGAGACTGGAGGTGAAAAATCATACAAGAAGGATCTCAAAGAGTTTAGAGTTTAACTAGCAGCTTTCAAATGTGGTCCTCAGACCAGCAGCATCAGCATAGCCTGGGAACTTGTTGGAAATGTAGATTTTTCAGACTCCTGCTCTAGACCTAATGAATTAGAGACTGGGATCCAGCATTCTGGGCTTTGACAAGCCCTCCAGGGGGTTCTGATGTAACCTCAAGTTTGAGAATTACTGAGAGCAACCAGCAGGCCACAGGTGATCTAATACACTGTGATGTAACAGCACATAGAAGGGATACCAAGCCCATGCTGGGGAAGGGAGAGGTGCTGAGGAAGGCTTGGATTATGAATGACTTAGAGGTGGACAAAGAAATCTGTGTGTGTCTATAGCCATGCCACCCTAAACTCAGAAGCTAAGCAGGGTCGGGCCTGGTTAGTACTTGGATGGGAGACCACCTAGGAAAACCAGGTGCTGTAGGCATAAAAGATAAAAAAATAAGAGATTGTAAGCTGACAAGGTCCTTGCAATCTGTGAGGTCAACCAAGGGTTGGCTCACCTAAAAAAAATGAAAGAAAGAAATCTGTGTGCTACTTTGGGGAGGGGAGTGGATTCCTGGCAGAGGGATCAGCACATGCAAAGTCCCTGGGGCACGTCAGAGCAGAAGTATTCCAGGAGCCCCACCATGCTGCTGGGGTGGAGTGAGAAGAGGGCATGGGGAAGGGAAGAGAAAATCAATAGGTCTCTTGTGGTCTGGGTTTGGGTTGTTCTTCAGGAGTGCTAGGGAGCCATGAAAAGGGTTTGTGCAGAGGAGGTGGGAAGACCTGTACCCTGGGGAGATGGTTGGGATGATGGATGGTTGAGGTGAAGTGCCTTGGAACACAGCAGGTGGCAAACTGTCTTCTGGAAGGCTGGGCTGAGCCTGCAGTGGATGGAGAGGAGGAGGCAGGGCGAGGGTGGGATACCCTGGGTCCTGGAGCAGCCCTGCCCCGTTGCTAGAACATTATGAGCCAACTGAGTTCTGGAGCCCAGAGAGCCATCTCTGTCCTTCTCCGTCTTAGTACCTTGAAAGCATTTTGTAACTGTCCTATGCTGGAACTAGTGCCTACATTCATGCCTTCTATCCTGTCTCCACTTACTATCTCTGGTGTGGAGGGGACTTACATGTTGTCTGCATATGGGGTTCTTGACTTAGAGTGGAGGCACCAAGAAATGCAAGGGCAAACCTGGAACCCTGTGAGGGTAGAGCTAGGTGGAGGCTGAGACAGGGCCAGGAGGGGCCCAGGTGGATGACAGTGTGGGTCAGAAGGGCCCATGGCCTCCGCACCTTGCTGCTGGCTTGGGAGCCACATGGAGAGGAGGTGGCTGGGAAAGTCCCCAGCCCAGCCTGGCCCTCCCCTCAGAGGTCCCAGCCTCCCTCACTGCCTTCCCAGGGCCAGGCGGGCACATGAAAGCCTCTGGGGCCTCCTATGAGCTCATCCTGTGGTGAGTCCAGGGCTGAGAGGAGGGAACTTAGAAACCACGGCCAGGATCCTGAGTCCTGAGGAGTCCTGGAGAGGGCAGCTCTGGGGAGAGAGAGGGTGGAGAACCCCACCCCCCACTCCCCGCAGGGTGGAGGGTGGGGCAGGTAGGAAACAGGCTCCTGGCTGTAGGGTCCCATTTGACTGGCCGCATAGTGACTTTGGGTTGGCAATTCCTGCTCCCTCTGCGACCACTCCTGGGGCTGGTTTAGGCTAAAGTGCAATTACTTGGAGCCCTGTTGTGCTTGCCCTGGCCTGGCCCTTGTGCATTCAGTGTCACGTTAGCCCCCGGCAACAATCAGTGCTGATTTGTGGTGAGCTGTTCGGAGCTGCTGTGGTTCCAGCCCTAGGAGGTGCCAATTAGGCCCTGCCCACTAGGTCCCCTCCCTCAGGAGGGCTCAGGCCTTTCTGCTTTACTTTGAGTATAGTTTTAACTCTTGAGGGAAATGATCAGCAAGGATTTGTGGTCTCACAGACTAACTGGACTGGGAGGGGGTTCGAGGTCATCTGTTTTGACTCCTTGAGAGGTGGTCACTGAGCCTCTCCTTACATACCTTTAGGACTGAAGGGCTTACTACCAACTAAGAAAGCAGTGTTTGGATTGCTCTGAAAGTTATTCTCCTGCTTTGCACAGGCCCGGGGTTCAAATTCTACCCCTGCCACCTACTGTGTGGCCTCAGGCAGGTAACTTTCCTTCCAGAGCTCTGGTTTAAACCAGACTTCTTTACAACCATGAGCAAGTGCATAGACCTGGAGCCTATACAGGTGTTCCCTGCTAATCTCCAGGTGTCACAACCAGTCACATCACCAGGATAGATGTTGGTTCCTCCCTGGCACCTGGTAGTTGCTCCGTACCAGACTGGTTTCATCGCCTCCTCCTTCAAGCAAACCCACCAGTACCTTAGTGACAGGCCAGACCAAGTCCTTGGTTCTTATCCTCAGAGACCCCAAACCACAGGATGCCCTCGGCTGCCACCCAGCCCTAATCTCCAAAAGCTTCTGGGGGACCAAGTCTCCTATAGGCCCCCTCCCTCATGCTGTGCCCTTAAAGAGGTCTGCTAGTGGGTCTGCTCCCCTTCCTTGACTCTTACAGGGCAAGAAATAGCAAGTGCCGGTGTGAAACCACAGGTAGAGAAGGCAACGACCTCAGGCCATAGAGCCTGGTGATGACTTTAGGTCAGCCTGCCACTGCTTCCACAGGGTGCGACTGTCACCCTCAGCTATGCCGTTGGTCCCTCTGGACTCCTGCTTTGTTGTTGGTGGTGCTGTTTTGGTGATGTTTTGTAACAGCTCTGAGGAGGTAGAATTTACACATCATAAAATTCACTCATTTTAAGGGTTTGCTTCAATGATTTGTAGTAAATTTACAGTTATGCAACCATCTCTAAATCTAATTTTAGAATATTTCCATCACCCCCAAAAGAAATCTGGTACCCATTTGCTGTCAGTTCCCATTCCCACCCCTAGCCCCAGGCAACCACCAATCTACTTCCTCTCTATAGATTTTGCCTTTTCTGGACATTTCATATAAATGGATCAGACACCATGTGTGGGCTCTTGTTTTTTATAGCCTTGTGGAGGTGGGTGGAGACTGCATTCACTCAGCGATATGCCCATCTTCCCACAGCCAGCCAAAGCCAAGTTGTAAATGTGATTTTTTAGAGTTAGAAAAACTCACAAAGACACTGAGTGCAATCTTTACTTCAGTACAAGAAAGGAATCCTCTGTACTCAATCCCACACTAGGACCTTCTGACATCTGTTTTAATACACTCCGTGTCAGGCAGGTCATAGCTCCCAGGAGACTAAAGGAAATTTGCATGTTCTGATCATATGCTAAGTGCTAGGCTTGCTAATGTCATGTGATCTTTGGTTCCATCCTCTGAGATGCAATCATTTTATAGCTGAGGAAATTGCCGCTCAAAGGGCTAAAGGTACTCACTCAAAGTCACACAGGTTAGAAGTGGGGAAAGCCAGGATTTGAACTCTGGGTCTCTCTGATTTCAAATCCATCTGTTAACACCTGTCCCACATTTCCAGTGGTGGATACTGAAACACAAGATGGGGATACTTATCTTTGTATTGGGGTGAACTCTGTCTTCCTGTAACTTTCACCTATTGTTTCTAGTTTGGCCAATAGGACCCACATAGACCACCAACTTGGACATGGGGAGATCCGGATGGGGGGTGGGGATCAAGGAAGACTTCTTAGAAGAGGTGATGTCTGAGTTGGGACTTGAAAGATTACCAGGAATTAACAGGCAGAGCTGGTAGGGAAGAGTTTCCAGCAATTCTTTTAATATTTTACAGCTCCCTGATCTGGAGGAAACCGTTGAGAATCACCTACTCTTGTTGTTCATTCTCCCCTAAACATCACCAGTAAATGGTGGTCCAGCAGCAGTGCTTGAATACCTCCAGGGACAAGGGGCTTACCACCTTTCCTGGGAACCTGTTTCATTGTGGAACAGCTCTGACTTTAGGCTGGGCTGAAGATGGCCTCCCTGTGGCCACAACTGACTTGTAACCACAGAGGGGATGGCCGGTCCCTCTTCTCACCACTGTCCTTTAGGACGCTGAGTGCAGCAGGTGGAGTCTTGGAGGCAGCCTGAAAGTCTTGGCTATAATGTGCCCAGTTCTACTATCCATTCTCTTCAGTGTAGACCATACATGCTGCTCAGACCCAGCCACCTGCCTCTGGGACACCCAGCCCATGTCCTTGGACTTGGAAGCGGGTTCAGATAGTGGCTAAGAGTATGAATTGGGGAGCCAATGCCTGGTTCACATCCCAGCTCTGCCACTCACAGATATGACCTTGGACTTAGTCCCTTAAGCTCATCGTGTCACACTGTTCCTATATTAAATGGGATTAAGAAGAGTACTACCCTGTCTCAGCCTGCTTGGGCTGCCATAACAAAATATTACAGGCTGGGGAGCTGAAACAAGTTATTTTCTTATAATTCTGAAGTCAAGAGGTCCAAGATCAAGGTGCCAGAAAATTTGATTTCAAGTGATGCTTTTCCTCCTGGCTTGCAGACTCCCGCCTTCTCACCGTGTCCTCACATGGCCTTTTCTTTGTGTGCACTGAGAGAGAGAGACCTCTTGTGTCTTTTCCTCTTCTTATAGAGACGCCAATTTTATTGAATGAGGGCCTCACCCTTATGACTTCATTTAACCTTAATTACCTCTTTAAAGGCTCTGTCTCCAAATACATTCACACTGTGGGGCAGGGCTTCAGCATATGAATTTTGGAGGACACAATTCAGTCCTTATCATGCACCAACCTCATAGGATTTCTATGAGATTCATCAGGTAAATGCGTATAAAGCAGTAATAGCGGTACTCGGTATGTTGTAAGTGCTTTATTAGTGGGCGCTATCATTGCAGCAGTTAGTGTTAAATGGGGGGTGAGAGAATGCCCTTTCCATCCCTGCTGCAAGTCTAGACCCTGTGAAAGCCTAATGAGCACACACACTTAATAATAGCAGGTATTTATATTCAGCCATAAAAAAAGAAGGAAATTCTACCATTTATGACAATATGAGTGAAACTTGAGGGCATTACACTAAGTGGAGTAAGCCAGACAGAGAAAGACAAATTCTGTATGATCTCACTTCCTCATGCAATCTAGAAGAGCCAGACTTGTGGAAATAGAGAGTAGGTTGGTGGTGGCCTGGGGCTGGAGATGGGGTGGGGAAATGGGGAGATGTCGATCAAAGGGTACAAGTTTGCATTTATAAGAGGGGTAAGTTCTGTGGCCCTAATGTACAGCATGGTGACTGTAGTTAACAAAACTATATTGTGTGCTTGAAGGTTGCTGAGAGTAGATCTTAAATGTTCTCATCTCATACAAAAAAAATGTTTAAAAAGTAAATAATAACAGCAGATATTTCTATCATGCTTACTATAGGCCAGGCTCCATCTTAAGTTGCTTTACATTACTTAAGCCTCACACTAGCCATATGAGATAGATGTTCTTAGTATCCTGATTGTGCAGATGAGGAAACGGAGACACAGAGAGGTGAAGTGACTTGCCCAAGGTCACACAGCCATCAAGTGCCTAGTAAGTTATAGCATACAGTTATTTATTCAAGTGATATTCATTAAGGGCCATCTCCCATGCTGGGCACACAGACCCTGACCTCCAGTTCACGTTCTAGTAGAGAAGATAGATCCATGGCCAGGTAGTGGCAGTCCCATGTGCTGAGTGCTCTAACAGGGTGAACCCAGGGAGCTGTCATGGAGCTCATGACACCTGTACTGTGACACCCAGCAAGGCCCCTGGAGACACCAGGGAGGGCTTCCTGGAAGAAGAAACATTTAAGCTGAGATCGAGAAGAAGGTGAGAAAACAGCTTGAATGAGGCTCTAGGAGTGAGAGAGTGTGTAGCTGGGGTTCTCTGAGGATTTGTTAGCCAATAATTTGCATTCTAAGATATCCTTGTGGTCCTGTAACAGCACAGGGCTTCTGTGGTGGCTCAAGCCTCTCGCATCACAGGGTTTGGTTCTCCATGGCTTAGAGATCCTAGGACAGCCTAGCACCCATGGCAACTAGGCATTCCATGTCAGTTCAGGGAATTTTATGGTGGCCCAGAATTTTTTCTGATACCCAAGGGAGCTGTGTGGTCTCGTGCACTGTGACAGCCCAGGGATCTAGTCACCCCCAGGTGTACTGCAGCAGCTTCTGAGGATGCCAGGCTTTGGGGACCCTGGGGGATTCTATGGAACCCCAGGGATTGCATGGCATCTCCAGAGACCTGTAGCCCTCTTCTTTATGTCTGTAGAAAGAAGAATATGCAAATTCATAGTAGACAAACCCCTTGACTGGGAAAAAGGAACCAGTGTGAGGGGAGACTATACCTGGAGGTGCATTTACAAGGCTTATGCAGGAGACAAGTCCAAGGAGATGTGGCTGGAAGCCCCCTCCCTCCAGGGTCTGGGGAGCCAAGGAGTCTGGGCTCTTTAGGGTTTATTTCCTTCTGGAAAGCAGAAAATTAGCCACTTCAGGTTGGTCTGTGGGAGCACTGTCCTGACTTGCAGGCCTGCGACTTGAAGAGGACTGAGGCTGCGCCAACTGCTTGGATACGAGGCATCGTTCCTCGAGCCCCTGAGCAGGTGCATCGTGCAGGGCCAGAGGTGCTGCTCTCCGCGAAGGGGCTGGCACGCCTCACTCACGGACCTCAGCATCGGCCCCTCAGGGGTTCGTATAAGCTGGGCCTTCCCCGGCTGGCATAGCTATGTTCACACCAGTCCCACTGCTCCAGGCCAGACAGGTGACTTGTCTGGGCCCCAGGAGTGCCATCCCTGTTCACACCTGCAGAACGGGGACAGCACTGCCACCTGTTTCACAGAGGGGTTGAGGTGCTCAGTACAGAAGGGGAGGGCCCTGTTCCATGGGAGCTCTCCATGGGAGCTGTGCACTCCTGGGTGAACTCTATACCACAGAACCTCAGTTTATACATCTGTAAAAAGGTCATGGGCCTAGCACAGTGGAGGACACACAGTAGTTTCTAAACAAATGTTAGCTTCACCCTCAACTACCCCGCCTTCAACCAGAGATGGCAACCAGGTACTCTCGGCTTGGGGAGAGGATGTCCTCAAGAGGAGAGGCCCATCTGGTCCTGTAAATGTCAATGATCTCTGTGCCTTTGTCTCTGAGGGAAACCTCCCTTTCTACCCTGGGAAGAACCAACATGATAACTACCTTCATCGGGTACTGCACTAAGAATTTTACGCTCATGGTCTCATTTAGTCCTCCCTACAGCACTATGAGGTAATACTATGGTGATCCCGTTTTACAGACAAAGCAAACCGAGGCACAGAAATGGCAACTAAGTTGTCCTAGGGCACAGGACTAGAACGAAGCAAGGATTCATACCCAGGTCTCTCTTGATTGCAAAGCCTGGACACTAATCACCTCTCATCCCAAGTGTTTTTCTAGAAAAACCCAGGAGAGGAAAAGAAAAACCGTGAGATGGGAATGAGCCAGAAAACTAGTTGGACACTTCATTACCTGTGGGGTTGGGGGGTGGGGTCTATGGTTCATCCTTCCAGTCTATGTCTGACCTGGCTGTTGGTACTTCCCAGTTGGAGGCTGGGCAGGGGGGTGGGGCGGGGGTATGAGAAGGAGAAGGTAGACAGGGGTTGGTCCCTTGGATCATTTGAGGACCCCAACCCTCAATAGCATGGAACCTGCTGAGACTGGATTCTTCCCCTCTAGCGACCCCTTTTAGAGAAACTAGGCAAGGGGAGGGATGGAGAGTGTTGGGGCCTCTGGTTTGAACAAGAACCAGTTCTGCCTACACTTCAAAGGAAGAGGCAGGAGGAAACAGATACGGTAACTGGGAGAGGAGGAGGGGTCCAGCAGTATACCGACCTATTTTGCTTTTCCAGCCAAGTGGGGCTCAGCGTGAAGTCGGAGGACAGGATTCATTTTCCTATCCCACTGTGGCTAGGTCTACCCTGGGGCTTGGGTTGCAGGCCCTGTAAAGAAGGGGGACCCCTGGGTCCAGCCCCTGTGCCCTAGCCTGCTTTCTCTCCCACCCAGCCCAGCTGGGTCTGGAATGCTGGACAGCCCAGCCCAGATCCAGCCTCTTTGATGCCACTGCCAAGTACCAGACCACTTATCAGGCTTTTCCAGAGAGCTGATGTCCCCAAGCAGAGCTCCAAGCCTGCAATTAGGAAAGCAGCAAAGGGCTTAACTTTGGGCTATGGGCTTTTCGGTGGGAAAGATAAGCTTGGTGTGGATTAAGCTGGAGTGTAAAATAATATTTACTCTTAAACAATACTCTCTGCTAGGAGCAAATCTGGGCCCTGGGGCTTTGGAGGGTCAGGGCTGCCTGGGGGTCTGCAACTTCTACCAGGTCCCCAAGAAGTCTTTCCTCCCCACTGACCCTTGGCTAGGCTGTTTCCACAGCCCAATTCACCACAGTGCTTATTCTCATTATGAAATGAAAATGAGAAGCTATAACATTCAGTGTGCTATTATCTACGGAGCACTTGGCTTAGGCAATGATCTCATCCAATCCGTATAGCTATCTTGGGAGTCGAGCTATGACCCCAAGTAGATAAAGACTAAAGTCTCAGTTCTGCCACTTCCAGCTCTTGACCCTGTAGTTTCATTTCCTGTGAGCCTCAGTTTTTCACCTATGAAAAGGGAGTGAGGATAGCTGCCTCACGTGTGTCATGAAGAGGAGCCATGGTGTGTATAAAACACCCAACCGGTGTTCCAGCTCCTAGTAGTGCCGAATAAATGGGAGGTTGTTTTAGAAAAGATAAGGCTCCGATATATGAAACAACAGCTATTCGGTGCCAAAGCTGAGATTCAGACCCAGAGCCATGCGATCCCGTGTGAGCCAAGCCTCTGACCGACCAGCCAGGGAGGGGCCCAGGGCGGGAGCTGGGTGGGCAGAGAGGCCCTGCCTGGCCCTCATCCGGATGGCCATTCAGACACAGCCTTGAGCTCCAGAGACACGGAGGAAGGGCCCCAGGGCCTCTGTCCCCACTTTCCTTCATGGAACAACAACCAAGCCATTCTCTGCTCTTCATCTCATGCCTCATCTCATTCGTGCCCCTGGAGCCCGGGAGAAGAGCACCCTGGTTCGTTCTAGGGGAAAACAAAGACGGAGGTCAGGGCCGTCTGTCCCTGACAGGGCAGGCACTGGCGCCAGGGAAGGAAGGAGGAGTTGAGAGTCAGGTAGGGCATGTTCCAACTTCCCCTTCCACCATTCTGTAAAAGGAGGCTTTCTGGGTTGTAGTACAGACTTAACCTCCAGAGAGAGGCCTGGCTGTGAGGCCTGGGGAGGCCCTGCCCCTCTCTGGGCCTTGTCTTCTCATCTCCAAAATAAGGGCATTGGAACTAAACAGAAGAGACCACTGCCTAGACTGGTTAAATCAAAGAAGGCTTCATGGCTGAGGAGCCATCAAGCTGGGCTTTGAAGGGTGAGTTCTCCAAGGGGACAAAGGGAGATAAGGTATTGCAGGACCAGGTTGTAGCACCTGTGAAGCCTGGCAGCTTCAGAATGTGGGGCTTAAATGACCCTTTCACAATGATTTGTTTCAGTTACATCAATAACACATTTTTTGTAAGGAAAAAAAATAGAAATCACCTGAGCATAAAGAATAAAAGGAAAATTACCATAGTCAGTTAATATTTTGTACCATGTCAGCCCTTTTTAATATGACTAAGAATGTGGCCTTTAAGCTTCCTAGTATGCAGAGAATCTCAGATTCTGGGCAGACAGGAGAGAACAAAGAACCGTCTTCTGGAAGCAGAGCCAGGCCTCAAGCCCTAGACAGACGGACAGCGTTTCCTGGGGGCGAGGGCAGACGCACAGGCAGATACTTGGAGAAGGGACAGTATTGGCGTCTGCTCCCACAGCTCCTGCAGCGGGACTGCCCGAGCTGAGGAGGGCCAGCGCAGGGGGAGGGTCTTTGTGTGCATGAATGAGGCCTTGTGGGAAGGGCTGGCCTGGCTGCTTCTGGGAAGTCCCTGTGCCTGTCAGCTGGCAAAAGTGGCCATCCTGCCGCCAAGCAGCTGAGGGGGTCCCTGTAATGGCTTAACTATGGTTTCCTAACATGTCTGGCTACAGGGAACAGCAGGCTGGGGAGGGGGCCTAATGACACCGTGAAGTCATTGCTGTGATCTTGCCAGCTCTTTGGTGCCACTTTTAAAATATGGTTCATCTTAATGGACAGGGCCTAAGAGGGAGAGTGGACAAGGGCAGGATGGGCGGCCCGGGACAGGTGACCTGAGCCGGAGACAGTGGTCAACATCGGCATAGAGGGGACTATCCACTCCTTGACCTCCAGGCCCAATGCCCAGTTGGGGGTCTCTTCTCAAGGTAGGTCCACATCCTTCTTGGACTCCTGCCCTACTTCTCCCAGCCCCCAATACCAGCAGATTTCCCCCCAGAGGCCTCACCCCAGGCCTTTCTCACCTAATGAAGCAGTTAAAGCAGCCCATGAGGCAGCTCCAGTACCTCGCCCCCCTCTATAGAACCTATCATCCTGGGCCTTCTGGTCATCTGGGATCCCTAGGGGAATGCCAGTGCCTTGGGGATGGGGGATGCAAAGGTCATAGCAACCACCTGAACCATCATCACCTTGGCCATGAAAACAGGACAGGGGTGTTCCATTTCCTTCACAGCTCCTGTGAAGTCTGTTAACAGTAATTATGAAGTTATGGGGAATTCCCAGTCCTCCTAATTAGTGTTAATAGGGGCTGGGTGAGCTAGACATGGGAAAATAGATGCCTTTGTTTGTAGTCTCCAAATTAGACTACTGCATTCTGCCTTTAGGTGTGATGTAGCTGGGTTCTCTTCTTGCCCCCCTCCTCATGGAGCTGTACTCTGGCACCGTGCACACACCTACCGACTATCCTATTCCCTGTGTGCACACACATCCACAAACACACATTCATCCACACACACACACACTCTCTCTCTCTCTTTCTCACACATAGACACAGCAGCACAACGGACTTCAAGTCTTTGGATCCTGGATTAAGACATTGTTTTGCAAAGCAAACACCAAAACCGAATAGCATTTCAGCTACACTGCCAATTGCTTCTACCGATACCATTAAAGGACCCCTCCCCCATGCCACCCCCCCTCCAGAGACCCCAGTGCACCCACCTCCCCAAATTAGATTGCATTAACAAACCATTATGTGCTCCAGTTAGCGTGCTGAGTGAATAGGCTGGCTGAGCAGGGTAACAATTCCCTCCTCTCTCCCGCTCACAGGTCTGGGCGCATCCCCCCAGGAGGGAACAAGCCCATCCTGCTCCTCTCGGCCTCTGGCGGAATAATGAGATCCGGTGTCTCCGCCAGGCCTGTGGAAGGCTCCCTGCCATTGGGTCTGTGGCCATCCCAAAGGAGGTTTCCTTCAGATGAAGCAGGAGGGAGAGAGCGAAACTCACGTTTATCATGCAGTGTTGACTGTTGGACCTGTGCTAGGATCTTCTACCTAGGATGGTGCTTTTTCAACGGAGTTGTGGGTACCCACAGGGCCTGGGGGCTCCTCCCTCAGCCAGAGGGTACACAAAGTTTCAGGATGTGTCTTAATAGAACATCAGTTCTTGGAGATTTGGAAGACAATACCTTAATTTTATATTAAAATAACTGTAGGTATATTTTGAAGTAAAATGCAAATACAGATAGACAGACAAACACACACACACAAGCACATGAACACAAGCACACACGCACATAAGCACATATACAGGAGATTTACAGGAAATTTTGCTCTCCCACTTTCTGCTCTGGGCTAGATCCCCAGGTGTGTAGTGGGTAATAGGATTCCTTCCGTAGCCACTGCAGTAACTGAGGGGAGAGAGTTTGTGAGGTTCTAAGTCACAGCATAATGCTGTGTGATGTTGGGAAGCCACTATACCTCTCTGGTCCTCTGATCCCTGAATGGCACAATGGTAATGGTGATAATGCCTCCCCAGGGCCAGCTTCACAAGTATGCAGCCTGAGCAGTCACACAGGGACCTGTGCTTAGAAGGGCCCCACACTTGGTTTAATGCTCTGCTGTTGCCATTTTGAAATTCTTAGTAACTTTTTAATAAGAGACCCGTCATTTTTACTGGGCCTCACAAGTGATGTAACTGATCCTTCCTCTTACACTAAAGTCTTAGCAAGGGTTAAATCAGAAATGTGTGAAAGGGGGTCACACAGAGATTCATTTCTCTATCCATTCCTTCTTCCTCCTCCAAATATCCATTGAGCACCCACTCTATGGCAGACACTGTACTGCAGGGGTCCCCAACCCCAGGGCCCCAGACCAGTACTGGTTGTGACCTGTTAAGAATGGGGGTGAGTGGCCTGGAAGCTAGCGCAGCTTCACCTGTATTTGCAGCCGCCCCCCCAGTGCTAGCATCACCGCCTCAGATCATGAGGCATTAGATTCTCATAGAAGCACCCGTCCCTGGTGTCAAAAAGATTGGAGACCGCTGCTGTACCAGATGCTGGGATTCAGCAATGAAACAGACAAAGTTGCTGCCCTCCTGCATTCAAGGGAAGGGAAGAGAAGATAAATAACAGCCAGAAAACATTGTTGGAGATAAGTGTCAACAGCAGGGGGCTAGACAGTGACTAGGGAGAGCAACTACTTTAGGCTGGTGGGGTGTGCAGGTGAGGTGGTCAGGGACGATCTCCCTGAGGAATTGGATCAGAGACCTGAATGAAGTGAGGGAATACACCATGTGGAATATCTGAAGGAAAGATAGTCCCAGGCAGAAGGACCAACAGGTGCAAAGGGCCTGAGGTAGGAATGTGCTTACCATGCGGTAGGCGCCAGTGTGGCTCAAGCCGTCTGGAGTGGGATGGGGGAGGAGGGGAGCAGAGATGAGCGCAGCAGGGTGGGGGTCCTTGTAAGCTTTTGTGAGAATGTGGTGGAGGTTAAGTGAGTGACAAGGGGGTAGAGGACTCCTTAAACCAAAACTGCATATTTGTGGTCTCCCATGATTAGTTGCCTGGAGGCCAGAATGGCAGGAGAAAAAGGACAAGGATGTCCTATTGTCCTCTGGAAACTCAGAGCAAGTTGTCTCTGGGCACAGGATGAGTGACAGCCTCAAGGTCAGGCCCTCTGCTGTTGCTGAGGGATTGGCTCCCCTCCTAGCTCTCTTCCTCCCACTTTGATTGGACGAGAACTGTCCTGGCTTAGCCAGCCTCACCTCTCCTCACTGAGGCAAGGCAGTGAAGCTGGGAAGGGGATGGGCAGTAGAGGGAGGGGATGCCTACCTTTCTGGAGCCCCCATGTTGCTCCAAACCTGGGCCGCTTAGGCTCCATCTCAGACAAGCTGTACCATCAAAAGGCTGACCCGTAGGCACCACTGATAGTGCCTGCATCAGAAGGGCCCCCAGGGCGGCGTTGCAATGCAGCAGCAGCTGCACAAGCCTCGTCTCCTTCTTCTAAATGAATTCGAGATGTAGGGCATGAATGCCAGGAAGTGGGACAGCTGGCTGGGTTATCAGGGCTGGAGACTGTCCTGTGCTTGTGGATGAACAGAGACCCTCACTCCGCACGGGCAGCCCATGCCGGGAACCACAGCTTCTCTTCTTTTGAGTTGTATAACCCTGGAGAAGGGGCGTCACCTCGCTGGGACCCCAGCTCCTCATCTGTAAAGAGGGATATTGTTAGTGATGTCGTAAAGATTAAATGAGATCACAGGTGAAGCACCTAGAACGACTCCTGAACGTGGGAAGTATTCACTCCTTGAGACCTCTTGGGCACAGGGCTCCAGCCTGAGCGTCACCTCTGAGCCACAGGACCTGGCCGCAGAGCACCTGAGAAGGAAGTTACAAAGAGAGTGAAACAGAATCTTAAGACCAAGCCAGCCACGATGCTGACGACTTCAGAACATGCAACGTGACCGGAGGCAAGGCCTCAGAGCCATTATTTATATCATGAGAGGGATGGACTCAAGGACCTCAGGCCCCTCGAGCCTTGACATTCTCTAAGATGGCAAAATGATGGATCCCTCCATGAAAGTCCACCCACCAGGACAGCACTGCTCTACTCTGGGGCAGGCAGGGGACAGCAGGCTGCAGGCCCTCATCTTCACCTTGTAGCCCTAGAGCAAGGGTCCCCAACCCCTGGCCCATGGACCAGTACTGGTTCGTTCGTGGCCTGGTAGGAACTGGGCGGCACAGCAAGAGGTGAGTGACGGGCGAGTGAGCGAAGCTTCATCTGTATTTGTAGCCGCTCCCCAGCGCTAGCATCACTGCCTCAACTTCACCTCAGGTCATCAGGCATTAGATTCTCATAACTGCACCAGTCTCTGGTGCTAAAAAGATTGGAGACCACTGCCCTAGAGGGCTGCCAAGGAAAGGGACTAGCCCTCAAGCCCTGGGATCCTATGGGAGAGGGGCAGTGTTGGGCAGTTGTTAGGAGCCCAGGCTCTGGAGCGAGGCTGCCTGGGTTCAGATCCCAGCACCACCACATTCTAGCTGTGTGACCTTGGGCAAGTGACTTAACTTCTCTGAGCCTGTTTTCACAGCTGAAAAATGGAAGTTTTAATAGCATCTAGTGCATAGAGTTGTAGGAGACAATGAAAACTGAGTTTGGCACACACGGCACTGTAGAAGTGCAACAAGGTCTTGAATTGGTTCTCTTCTGGTGAGCTGCTGCTGCCGCTGTACAGGGGGCTCCTTCCAGACTCTGGTTTCTTGGACCCTAGTCACCCTTCGATTTTCTGCTGCTGCCGCTGAAGGCCAGTCCCGCCTGGGAGCAGCCGGACAGCTATAGCCTTGTGATAAGAACAAGGCCTTCTGGGAAGAAAAGATTTATTTGACCATCACTGATGAAGCTGAGCCAAGGATCCTTAAATCCGTATTTCCGAGGTTAACATAACCTCAAGCTGGTGCGAGGTAACTGGAAAGTAGCAGAGAGCCAGGCAAAGGGCTGAGGCTTAGGAATTCACACAGGTTGGCGCTAATCTTGGCTCCACTGGCCCCAAGTCTTTCAGGGTCTCACTCCTAGTCTTCTCATATGTGAACCAAGGATACTAATACCTCGCAAGGTTGCAGGAAAGCTTCGATGAGATACATGTGAAAATGTGTGTCCCACCACCCGGAGTCCGGCAACGCGAGCAGATATTTACTGAGCCCTGCTTTTCTAAGCGTGCCCCATATGTCATTCACCACTACTGACTGGGGAGCACTGCCTGCCCCAGGGCACACAGCTAGGAGGGGGCTGATCCCTGTGCCTCAGGCCTCCGGTCACTTAGGTAATGGGATCCAGGTTCTCTTTTAGGCTTATCTCTTACTGAAACATGAACCTTAGAGAATTTGATATGATGCTTCTGGAGAGGACCTGTTTGCCATAGAACCCCTTCTCCAAAAATGTTTGTTATTCAGACTGCTACCTTAGAAGAGGCTATTGATGGATTAATGGCCTCAGGCAGAATTCAGAATCATCTTCCCAACACTCACTGTAGCCCGGCTGCTTAGGTCTGTCTGGACTTGACCCAGATCTGCATAAGTGGTCAGTCCCAGTGGCTCTGAAGTCACCCTACAGGGGCTCAGAAGTGCTTGCTCAAGGTCACACAGCACCTAGAGTTGGGGTCTGACTGGAGCCCAGGACAGCCTTGTTCTAAGGCCTGTTCCACACATGCCCCTCATCACCCCACATCGTTCCTGGAAATCCCGACCTTATCCCATGAACTTGCTGAGTCTTCCTCTTGCTTAATTAATTACAGGGCAGCCAGGGGGAAATGAAACACCTGCCAGGCTCTTCCTTTTCCCAGCAAGGAGGCTCTCCAGGATCCCTGCTCCCAGCAGGGCCCCGGTAGCCCTGAGGTTGCCTTGGGCAAGCCGGCTTTGTACAATGGCTCACACATGCAGAGTCTCTAAATTAAACGTGGCCATTGCCTGCTGGGGGTCACAGTCCCAGGGCAGGGATTTATGTTCAGGCCTCTGAATGAGGTGTGCTTTAACAGAAGTGTTTCAGCTGATGTAAGCAGGTCATCTTCCACCTTTCCAGGAAATGGTCAGAGTGTGTATGTGTGTGTGTGTGTGTGTGTGTGTGTTTGCGCATGTGCGTGTGCGTACATGGGCATTCAGAGAGGGCAAAGAGCAGACAGAGGCAGATAGAGAAGACTGGGATGTGGAGGCAGAGGGACAGACTGGAACACAGGACCCAAGGCAGGGAATGGTAGGGGTGGGGGTAGGGATTAGGGATTTGACCCAGCCCCAGAGCTAGTTGGCTGGTCATGAACTCAGAACTTGAACCCAGATCCCCAGACCCAAGGGAATCCTTATATCCCCAGGAACTATGAAAAAGATACCAATTTGCCTGATTTGAGCCTGGGCTGAAGTCCCCTTCCATAGCCCTCTTTTTAACACCTCCAACCAGCGTGGACACACAGGTGACAGGCACTATTGCTGTCTGTGCTCTGCAGGGCAGCCTGAGTGTGCGGGTGTGGGTGCGTGGCCTTCACTGTTGAGCTCAGACACACCTGAGATCCAGTGTTCATAAGGGGCCACCTTCCCTCTGCTCCCAGAATCCCCAGAGTTTCAGCAGGGCCTCCTTAAACCCTGACCTATTTTGCTGCATTTCTTAG
>CM053510.1:10621020-10632271 GCA_028627145.1 Eidolon dupreanum | reverse complement strand
ATAACCTAGGATCACCCAGCTCTGAGAGGCCACCCCTCCTCGCTGCATGTAGGCATTACTCAGGCAGGAGGAAAGTGAGCCAGGGCCAGTGAAGTCAGCTCGCTAAACACAGGCAGGCTGAGATCCAAGGAAGTTCATTGCAGAAAGGAGCAGACAAAGTGAATTGACAGGACATTGACAGCAACCTGGTGTCATTGAAGGAGGTGAAATCAGCAGTAAAAACAAGACACAACAGCTGGATCGAAGCCCACCTCAAACAGTAGCTGCGTTATCTCAGGCAAGCTCCCTAACTTCTCTGGGCCCCTCTCCCCATAAATATAATCATCTCGGCCCTGCTCGCCTCACTGGATGGCTGTGAGGATCAAGCAAGAACATAAAAATAGAAGGGCTTTGGGAGCTGTAAAGCAGAGTATTGATGGAAAGAGTTGTGTTGTGGTTAATGTAAAGCAGGAGGGAATTTGGTTAGATGCCAGAAAGAACTTCCCTACTTAAGCAGGAGATGTCAGAATGAGGTTGTGGTGTTTATCCTCCTTCCTGAAGATCTTTAAGAATAAAATCAGGTTGGTTTGCCTGTTTAAAATGCTCTTGATGTTGACAGAGGCAGTGGCCAAATGACTTGGGATGTCTTTTTCATCTGTTTTATGAAACTATAGTTAGTTCAGTCAAGCAAGAAAGTGACCAGTGGCCATACCTGTCTGTGTGTGTGTGCGCGTATGCATGCCTCCACATAGGTAATTTTATGCGTGGCTATAGATGTCTGTGTGTCTATATGCATGTGTTTCTGTGTATATATTTGTACATATGTCTATGTGCATGTATCTGTTTGTCTGTCTGTCTCTGTGTGTCTGAGTGGCTGTGTCCGTATTGCTGTCTGTGTGGGTTTGTGTGCATGTGTCTCATGTGGAGAACAAGTCCCTGAAGCCAGACCTCAAGCTGACTCATCTTTACTGTTAATTTCTTGGAGGAATTTCCTCTTGCTGTTCTATCTAACTTGGGAGGACATGGACAAAGCACCATGGTAAAAAAGGGTTTTAAGTTTAATTGATTGATTTGTTACTGTCATTTTATACCTTTCTAAACTTGGGCTAAGAAGAGCCAGGTGAAGTGCACAGGCTCTGGAATGGACCGCTATGGCCTTAATACAGGCACCCCTGATTACCTGTGATCTTGGTGTGTTACTTCCCCCCTTGGGGTCTCGGTTTCCACATCTATAAGTTGGGGGTAACAGAGCCTATATCACAAAGTAATTGCGAGGCTTCAGTGAATTAGCCCTTAGCATAGTGTCTGGCCCAGAGAAAGAACTTCGGACATGTTAGCTGTTACTGTTATTAGCTATAGGCAGTTTCCAGCCCTGACTCCTGATAGATATAGCAGAACGAGTATTGACTTTGGAATTCAACACCTTGGATTCAGGTTTGCCACTCGGTAGCTGTGTGGCTTTGGGCAAGTCACTTCATCTCTCTGATCCCAGTTTTCTCAGCTGTAAATTGTAAATAATAATAGCCCTGCCTCATAGGACCATAAAGAGGTTCTAAGGAAATAATGTGCAAACTGCACAGCATGAACTTAAGGAAAAAAGTAAATTTTCTCTACCTGCAAAAGAGAAATTCCCCCTGAGACCACACCTCCCATTACCCCAGCAGTGGAATTCCGTGCCTTAACCACTTACCTGGGTTCCAGTCAGGATTCGTTTTATCCTGTATGATCTGATCTTACAGAAGTACAGCAGCAGAAGCCAGGAGCCCTGGGTACCCTTCTCTGCATGGCCGGGACATGGGGTAGAGGCTGCTCTGGCAGGAGCTGCCAGGCTTCACCCTCCCACCCCCTCACCCCAGCTCAGACCTGTGCCCTTTTCCACTCAGTTCCCAGGCCCCCTTAATACCCATGAAGCCATTAAATATTTAAATCTGGGCTGTGTGGCAGCCAGGTTACCCCAGCAACAGCCCTGCATATTTTGGGATGGATTACCTCCGGTTTTCAAAGGATCTCTTGCAGCTCTAGGCCCTGAGGGGGTATGCAATGCGGGAAGGAAGCGCTTGCTGGTGGGGAGGGTGGGCTGGGGTCTCTGGGGTCTCGGGGTCCTCCAACTCTTGCTCCATACCCAAGGCATAGAAGTGCAGTTGGCCGTGGGAAACAGCCTTAAAACTGGAGAGTCAGAGGAAGGGAAGGCTTCGCCTGAGTTTTTAGAATCTGGACTCGAACCCAGGTTTCATGTTCGCCCATTCCTTCTCTTCCCATTTGTTTCTGCCTTGTGGGTGTGTTGTCTAATAGCCTGTCAGCCAGCAGGCTTCCTGGTACTTAACAGCAGTGAGCATTCTGGGGTCTAAATCCCATTTTCTCCCCTTTCCAGCTGGGCCGCCATGAGCCACGGGAAGCTTACTCCCCTTCCCTGAGCCTCAATATATTCTCAGGTAACTCGAGGAAAATTCACCCATTGTAGATGATGTTGGAACTATGCTCAGCACAGTTCCGGGCACATGTGAAATAGGAGCCGTTATTATACTGATAATATTCTGTCTAATACCCCTCTGTGCCCTGAGGAGACTCAGGAAGTGACGAATTAGACACAGCCCCAGCCACCGAAGGCTTATACCTAATGAGGGAAGGTCTGGTAGCGGTGGTCCATTCAGAGGACACATGCCTGCCCCCTCCAATCTTGGTATGAGTGTCTGGTTCCCCCACTGGATGGCAGCGGGGCTGAGTCAGCCTTCTTTCCCTTCCCCCGGATGCCCATGCCATCTCCCAGAACCTGAGTGTCCCTGCCATAGTCTAGAAGGATTTCCCAGGTGTGCCCAACTACACCTGTCCTCCCTGGTCCCGAGGAGCCGGTTGTTTACTTGGAATGTCTGCTTGTGTCTTCCTCACACCTATTTTTCCCCAGATCACCAGGCTGTCAGTCAGAGAAACTTTCCTGGAGGGCTCAGCAGGTCCCAAAGGACAGGGTGGGATTGGCCTCAGGAGGAAGGAGGGTGTCCTTGCTCTGCCCTTCTTAGTCTCTCCCAGCCCTGAAACGCAGTCCCTTGTCCTGCTTCAGCTACACTTTACTGTTGGGCACACACGGGACTTGGCCCCTTGTGTTCCGAGGCCAAATCCTGTTTCTGACACACACAGTGACCTCTACTCTTCTTTTTTCATGCCCAAGTTCAAATTTCCCAGGTTGCCTTGCCTTTGGTGCCTGGGCCATGGCAAGTAAAAGTCTCTGCAAGAGGAAGCAGCACCTCCATCCCCAGAGGCCTTTGCAGTCAGGCCACCTGGGTGCAAAGGTGGGAACACAGACCCATTTCCTGTGTCTAGGATGAGTGCCTCTGTGGCTTGAGTCCAGCCCAGGTCCATGTGGGGGATGGGAGGCGTGGATTATGGCCACTCTAGGGATCAGCAAGTCCAAAGCCTCCGAGGCCACCTCTGGAGAACAGCCAGGGCACAAGGATGAGGAATTCTGCTTCGTCCCAGCAATCCCTCCAACCTACCATGTTACTTTGGGCCAGTAATTTTATCTCTCTGAGCTTTAGTTTCCTCGTTTGTAAAACACGAGTGCCCGTCTCTCGGGGTGGTTGGAAAGATTCAGTGAGGTAATATGTGTAAAGTGCTTTCGGAAGTCAAAATAAATTAAGATGTCAGTCTTAGGGGGCTGCCTTGAGCGGTAGGAAAAGCAGTAGGCTTAAACTCAGGAGCTCCAGGTTCTAGCCCTGCTATGTGACTTTGGGCAAGACCCTGCCACTCTCTGAGCCTCAGCATCCCCAACGAGAAAAGAGGGTGCCGGAGTTAGCCCTCACTAAGGCATTTCCTTCTTCGAAGATTTTCTGATGGAAACTGCCGGTGGGAGTTCTAGGTGGGGTAGCGGAAAGAGCTTGTGGCAGGGACTGAGGTTCAAGTCACAGACCACAGACAGGGCCTTTCCAGACGCCACGGATGCTCTCTGTCCCCCGGACAGTCACGATTCAGTGAGTCTGGGGACCAGGGGAAACTGTCATCTAGGATCCCATTGCATCCTCAGCAGGTTGCCTGGGACCATTCACCGTCAAGGCTTCGCCCTCGGAAGCCTAATTTAGATTTTATTCCCCATTCAGCTGTGTCTATGTCCCTGTGTCCATGCCATCACCAGGAACACCAGGATTTAGGGCCAACTGCTTGTTTATGAGACCGTCTGTCTCAGACGAAGCCCAGCAGGCATAGCCAGCGGGCAAATAAGTCCTACCCCCTCAGTTTTGAACTTGATGGCAAAAATCATTGTTATTCTGACCAGCTTCAGCCCCCATCCTGATGAAGGAGAATGTGGGTCTTAGAGTCAGGAATACCTACCTGGGTGTCAGTTCTGACTCCGGGACCTTTCTAGCCCATCAGAGCCTTAGTTTTCTCATCTGTAAAGGGAACGGTGATAATATCCATTTTGCAGAGCTTTTTGGAGGATTCAAGTAAGACCGTTACAGGCAAACGCCCATAGCACAGTGCCTTGCGTTGTCATTGGGGACCCGTAAATGTTGGTTCTGCCCTGCCCTCCCTGCATGCCCACCTCCCAGCTTCTAGGCTCCCCCTCCAGGGCTTGCTGCTCTCTGCCAGCCATGCCCAAATACCTGCTGGATGTGGCTGTGAACACTCCTCTCCAAGCACCAAATCATTGACTCTCACTCGACTTGAGTGAGTGCTTGAGGAAGGGAAGCCACCGGTCTCTGGTTATGTACCTTGGACCAAGCCCAGGGCTGGCACTGGTAGGTGTCTGGCACACACAGGAAGGAACTGGATGTGCAGCCACTAAAGTGCTTTCACCTACATCATCCCCTTCGATTCTCTCAATGACCCTGGGAATTAGATGTGAGAATCCCCATGTCACAGATGAGGGAGACGGAGGCTCTGGAGCTGAGGAGGCTGACAAAGATCTCACAGTTGGACAGGGCCTAGCCTCCTCTGGTTGGAACCCAGGTGAGGACCCTGAGCCTCCGTCCTGCATCACAGCGCCCTCACCTGGCCAGGGCATACAAGACACTTCTCACTCTACAGCAGCCCAGGTCTACTTTTGCTTCCTCTGTTGGGGGTCTTCTTCATCGCTCATGCCCACTTGCTTCTTTTTCTCTCTCTCCAGAAAGCATGCCCAGCGGCCGGGGGCAGTGAAAGTAAAAGGAGTGATTTATGAACTGAGCTGTTCTTCTTAATCAGAGAACCCCTGCTGGGCCCGCTCTGTGCAGATGGGATCGAGTCGCCATCTGGGTCAGTGGGAGGGGCAAGATTAATAAAGCTGTCTGGCCTAGGCAGGGACCTGCAGAGAAGAACCCTGAGGCGCTGCGTGACCTCACCCATCTCTGCCCCTCTCTGGGCCTCAGGACTTCCATCTGTCACGGGATGACAGGATCGGGTCATCCCCCAGAGACCTCCAGCTGGCACGGGGGAGGATGGATGCTAGCTGCCTCCCTGGGACTCTGTGCCTGGTTGCTTGATTCTGGGAAGAGCAGCACCAGGTTGGACACTTTGGGGACTGAGGCATAGTACTCCCTCTTTCTGGTGTCCTCTCTCTGGTGCCGCATCCATGGACCGGTGTTTTGTCAGGAGCTGTGGTTTGGAGTCCAACAAACGTGAGCCTGAATCATGGCATGTCTTACTAACTTTGTGAATAAACTCTGGCAGGTTAATTACATTCTCTGAGCTTCAGTTTCCTCATCTGTAAAATTAGATAGTAGTGGTACCCACCTCCTAGGTGAAGATGAAGTCAGAGAATGCAAGAGAAATGCTAAGCAGAATCTGGTATATGGTAAACATCCAATACTATTAGTAATTATTAGGTTCAATTATCATAAAATTATAAACATTAATTTCAATTTGGAGCCTTTTAGGGGAAAGATGTTTCTATCTATCTTGACTAAGCCATATGTCCATTGTTCTCTCCCATGACCATCTCCACTGATTACAGGTAAATGTGGTCATCCACTTATTTGTAATATATGATGATGCTGGTAATAATAGCTCCCCATGGGAATAGTGCTTTATAGGTTTCCAAGTGTTTTCATATAATTTCATTTCATGTGTTTCATAGCATGAATTCCTACAACCACCTTTGTCTTTGAAACTGAGAGTCACAGTTTTCAGAGGAGAACTGAATATCTCAGGGAGGATAGTGACTCAAGGGAGCTGGCCAAGGCTGGTGCCATCCAGGCTTTGCAGAAGTAGCGGTGATGGAGTGAGTGCTGACTGACATGGAGAGGGAGGAATCAGAACTGGCACCTGAGAGCCAGAAATCACCCCTTCCTCCCTATGGGGATTCCCACCGCAGCCCAAGTTCCCCCAGGGCCTTGGGTTTTTCCTGGAACTGTCCTCTAACCCAGTGTTTGAGCAGGACCTGGCCATGGAATTCCCCACAAGTGCAGTAGAATGGGACACTGCATCTGAGCTCATTTGACAGCTAAAACCAAACCTTTATTTCCATTGCTAGGAGCTGGCCCTCTAAAGGAGCCTTCTGGCAAATCCTTATGCAAAGCTAAGAAACCTTTTCCAGCACCAAATTTCTCTCTCCTGGGAGTCAAGGTTTCTGGGGAGGGGGTTTGATGGTACTCTGCTGAGGCATCACTGTAGATGCCCAAGTAGCATCCAGGTGTGTGGGCCACTCACGCCCATTGTCTCCTCCCAGTTCATCAGCCACAGGCATCGTGTCAGCATAGATGAAGCCCACGCCAGAAAGTTCAAGTCACTTGAAGATGTGGTTCCCCATGCAACCCCAGTGAGGGTACCCGAGAGCTGCCATCTGGGCAGAAGGTGGGCACCCCCTGCAGGCTGCCCGGGCCAGAGGGGCCCAGGTGTTGAGTGCTTTTCATTAGTGCTAATGAGCCCAGATTAGCAAGGCACTTGTCCTGGATATGTGTCTGGAGGGCAGGTTTTCATAAACAGCTTCTTGAACATGGCTGCTCCTTAATGACTTCCTATGGTAATTGAATATTTTCTCTTATAGGACAAGCTGGGCCAATAAAAGAAATATACAGGAGCCCTCTGACCAGGAGACTCTGTCCTGCTGACACCTAAAGAACAGCCCAGGTGACAACTCAGCAGTTGCCTCCCCTCCTCTCTGTGACCCTCTGCTCCAACCCCTGATGCCGCCCCATCTCCACTCAATTCTTTCTAGTCTATCTGTCTCTTCCTTTATCACTTCTTGCTGTCTCTCTCTTTTTCCCTGTCTTTCTCCTTCAGTCTTTCTCCATCTTTCTCTTTTCGACTTGTCTTTGTCTGTTTCTCTGATTTGCTGACTCTCCATTGTTCTCTGTTTTCTCTTTTCCCATCATTCGATCATTCATTCATTCATGCATTCAGATAGATTAATTGAGTGCAAGGCACTGCTCCAGACACTAGGAACATGGCAGTAAACAAAGCAGGTCCATGTCTTTATGATGCACACATTCTAACAGTGTAGAAAGGGAGATGCATACTACCTAAATAAACTAAAACATCGAGCATGCAGTGTGCCCACGGGTACTAGCCTGGGCTTTAAGACACAGGGCTCCAGGCTCAGATCCTTCACTAACTGGTTTTGTAACTTAGCCAGATCCCTTTTCCCTTTCTCAGCCTCAGTTTTCTTATTTCTAGAGTGAGAGTACTGGGCCAGATCAGGGCTGCCCTGCCTTTCGATGACGAAGAACATCTTTTATTGAAATGCTGATGACATAAGTTACACAAAGGCTAGGTTCTAAGTCAGCACTTACACAGACAGTAGTGTCAGATACACGAAACAGTAAGTTGCATCTGAGAGGAAAAACACCCATCTGTAACCCCCTTGGCCAGGTGTGGGGATATTGGGACGGGCACAGGAGGCCGGAGATTGTGAGATCCACAGCAGCAGGTCCAGGCTGCCACCCATGTTCTCCCTGGGGCAGACGCCCACGTGGGAGGGCAGCTAGAACTACAGAATCTAAACTGGTCTGCACGCTCTCCCTGTGCATTGGGGAGTTGCAGTCACACAAAGTCAAGTTTGCCCGTGACGCTGACTCCTGCGTTTCATCCCCCTGAGTCCCAAGATTTAAAGGATTTGTCTACCAAACAGTGCTGCCTTTACCAAGTCATTTATTAAGTATATGTTAAAGATTCTCCTTACTTTTTGTACTTCAAAGTCATACATACCTGGTGGCCAGAGCTTCTGAACAAACTGAGAAACAGGGTCCCCCGTCCTGGGGTGGTTTACTTGCTCCAAAACTCAAGACACTTTTCCTTTAAGCCATCCAGTGGTGAGATGATTTCTGAGATCGTATTCGATAATCTGAAAATAGCTTTAGGAAATAGTTAGTCTCCAGGAACCCAGTTTGAGAACCACTGCACATATTCATTCTCCACGCTCAGAAATCCTCCATGTCAGAGTTCTTCTCTCTCGTGACGTGAACTACAGCTGATGCATCTGGTTGGTATCTAGGAGCACAGAGAGAGGAGCTGGGAAGTAGGGAGGAAAGATGTGTCAGGCCTGGCACGAGGAGCTCTACATATCGTATCATTTAATCCTCCGTCTGTATAATTTGCTGAGGAGGTCGGTATTCCTGGCTCCATTCTGTAGACACGAAAGCAAAGGCCCAAAGGGGTTATGTGATTTGTCCAAAGTCATAAGCCTAGAAGGTGGAAGAACCGGGTCCGGTCTGACCCTGCAGCCCCCACCCACACTGATACTCTCCTCTTGGGGTCCCTATTGGCTCCCTGGAATGAGGAAGCCCCAGTGGGCCTTTCAGCCCTGGCCCCAGGGAGGGCATGTCATTCCCATGTAGCAGAAAGGTCCCTTAGTCTCCTTCATAATTGCCTTTTGAACAACTTTTTTGAGGAACAGTTAAGTCCTTGGACCTCATGGTCTCACGTGTCTTCTCAGCCCACCTTCCAGAGATTGTTTATGACCCCGCTCTCATTAGGGGTAAATTAGGGAACTGTGTGGTGATATCAACTTCCAAAAGCCTCTGTGGGTGGAAAGAGCTAACAGCCAGATCCAGGCATTGGAGATTCCATGTGTCTGTCACTCTTGTCCAGCCAATTGGCTGTAGAGGTGTGTCACTGTGATCAGAAGTCCCTTGTGGGGCGTGGGGCAGGCGAGAGTTGGTCTTTTGACTTCAGCCTGGTGGGGGATGATAGCCCAGGAGGCTGTTTCTCTTGGACAGTGGGAAATAAATTGGCATAGGAGGTGTGAAGACAGGCCTGAATTTTGGAGGGTGGATAAATGGAGCAAGGAATTAGCATTCACTGAATACAATAATTTAGAGTTGTGGCTCCAGATTAGGATGGACAGGGGTTCAAATCCTGGCTCAGGCACTTCCATGCTGTGTGATCTCCAACAAGTGATTCCACCTCTTTGAGCCTCAATTCTCTCACTTGGAAAATGAAGATGACATTACCTGTATCCTGGAGCTTTATGAGGAATAAATGAGATTGTGCATGTTTCTTGGCACATAGTAAGAACTCAAGGTATGCCAGTTATTACTAGCTGTTGATGTTATTAGCTACCATGGGCCAAGCCGAGTGCTCAGTATTTTCCATGCATTATCAGGAAGGCATTGTTTTTATACTAATTTTAAAGACAAGGAAACTCTCGGATACATGCAGTTAGGGAACTTGACCCAGTCAACACCAACTAAGCCTGCCAGAGTTGGGCCAAAGCTCTTTCCCACCCTGCCCTGGAGCTGGAAACCAGGCCTCCATATTTCTGTTCACCCTCTGGCTCACATCATCTGTTTTTCTACCTGCCTCACCTTGGAGGTTGTTGGAGGCTTTTCCCAGGAGACATACCTTTTATTGCATTTGTCTGGGAGCCTAGCACACCACGAGCTGCCCATTCGATATAATCTTTAATGAATGTGGACATAATAAATACAGATAGCCCATTTATGGGCTGCCATATTTATTATGCCCTTTAATTGCTAAATAGCCAGAGTCCATTGAAAGCTGGATCCTGCCCTGGAGAGCAGCTTTTGCCTGGGTGGGCAGAGAGGAAGGACGCCAGAGCCTGGCCCCCTGCAGACTTCTCAGCATCTCATCAGGGCAGCCCCGTCTGCCCCGCAAAGACCCATCCAAGTCCGAGCCTGACAGAGGAAGGGCCTGGGTTCGGGTATGGGGGTCAAGGTGTTTATCACCTGATGGGCACTGGCATGGGCCAATCAGAAGAGATGCTGCCTAGACAGCAGGCCAGCCCTAGCCCTGGGTCCCCACTGAATCTCAGCCCTCCCACTGCCCACCAGCAAGACAGGGCCTGGAACAAGGGCAGGGCTGGGGATGGGATGCTGGACATAGTCAGGGCACGGGGAGGATTTCACCCTAGGAGCAGGCCTTGGGTCCCCAGCTAGGTGTCCCCACTTCTTCCCTGTAGCATCCCTCCTCACTGGGCAAGTCCTGTGGGCTTGAGGGCATGTACAGTGTTGGGAAGTTTGTCAGGCCTGGGTTCTGATCCCGATTCATGACCTTGTCAGGTCCCTCAGGGCTCTGAGCCTCAGTTTTTCATCTACCAAGTAGAAGGTTCACTTTAGCAACCAAGTTATATCATCGTGTAGCATTGTCGAGCCCTGCCACGTGTTGGACATCATGCTGAGCGTGTTATTGCATTATTTCAGTTAACCCTCACAGCCCTGCTTGAGAGCTTCTGTTTTTAATCTCCATTTTCAAGTTGGAGAGAATAAGATTCAGAGTGGTAGTAATTCGCCCAAGGCCACACAGCAAATGAATGGTAACCATGAGCTTGATCCAGGCAGGCTAGCCCCACAGGACAAAGAGGGAATTGTTTTCAGCCTCCCTCTTTCCCCGCTCACTACAAGGTCAAGCGGACCTCTGGGCACCCTCCCCACCCCCCCATTGTGGAGGGGTGAGGCAGGGGTTCTTTCTGAGTGGAGTGCCCCAGCGGGAGGACTGAGGAGCCTTGCTCTTTTATAGGCAGAGCACCATGGAAGGCGACTGTCTGAGCTGCATGAAGTACCTGATGTTCGTTTTTAATTTCTTCATATTTGTAAGTATTCCTGGAACGTGCCTTGGGTCTCCCTAGGCCTCTTCTGGGTGGGAGGAAGCAACTGTCGCTTGGAAATAGTCAGCCCTACCTGCCCAGCCAGGATTTCCTGGCGGGGAGGCCCCCAGCGGTGCCCGCTCCACTCCAAAGAGCCTGCTGTTCTAGGAGAGACGTTTTGCACGGAACTTGGGATGGTTCAGCTCCTCTGACAAAGGATGAGGGTCTCAGTCCTGGGCCCTGTCTTGGGATCTGATCCCTGGTGGGAATTAGGGGAGAAGGAGGAGATGAGCGTGATCAGAGGGCAGCAGAGGGAGCCCCACC
>CM053510.1:10592910-10614107 GCA_028627145.1 Eidolon dupreanum | reverse complement strand
CATTGATATGACTCAAACCCACATGGCAGCCACCCCAGGCAAGTCGGGCAAGACAGTCACCCAGGCAAGTCAGGGATGTGTTTTCTGTTGGAAATAAATCAAGGGGTCTCTCAGTAGAGGGTGACCTTGCTAGACCTTGCCTCCAGGCCAGCAGGGGACCACCAATAGGAAACCATCCAAATTCCCCATCTATCTGGGTGATCTTAAGTCTTCTCTCCTTACGGCATCGCTGTTTCTCTGCTTTATCCCCACTGTTCCCCGTCTGCTCCCTGCCGGGGTAGGAGTGTATGTGCTGCTGTGACTCTCCTTGAAACAAAGTGCTACACTCTTTCTGACAAGACAAAAGCAATTCAGCCAGAGAGTGAGGGCAGCATATGCAAAGGCCCTGGGAAGGGAGGGAGCATGGTGTATTCCAGGAACCAAGAGAAGGCCAGCAGGGCTGGAGCACAGTGAGTGAGGGCATCAGCGGGGCCCGACCTTGCTGGGCAACAGGTCCGTGAGGATGCTGGAAGAGCAATAGAAACCATGCCTAGTTCTACGGGGGGAGTGGGGGGTGGGGTACGTGGCCCTGTTGGTGTTCTGGCTGCTCTGTGGCCAGGGATTAGAGGTGGACAGCCTGAGTGGACAGGAGGGATTTTTACACTGGTCCCAATGAGAAGCGACAGTAGGTTGGACCAGGGTGATGGCAGTGGAGACACAGAGAGGGGTATAGATGTGAGAAATTATTCAGGAGGTAAAAGCCACCATCTGTGACGGCAGGTCAGCTGTGGAGAAGGGAGGGTGAGGAGGGGCTGAGGGCAACTCCACAGGCTCTGGTTTGGGGGAAGGTCTCGAGTTCTGGTTCTGGACATGTTGAGTCCTTGGGACATCCCAGCAGAGGTGCCCAGTGGGCAGCTGGGCATAGGGAGCTGGAGCTCAGGGGAAGGTCCACACCGGAGGCACAAACGTGGGTGTTCTTCATGGTGGCATCTCTTGCCTAGCTGCTTTTGGTCAGATGAGGTTAGAGGGGCAACTGTGGTCCGGAGCCAGGGTGGGGTGGGGTGATACTCCCTCCCTGCAGAGAGGGAGTGTGGGAGCTGGTGACAGCAGCATGGTTAGGGCACTGGTGATCTGCGGTGAGGCTGGGAGAGACGGCACCCCGCGGGGCTGGGTGAGGGGAGGACAGCCATCACGGAGGGGAGGAAGAGGTGATATCTGGGGGTGTCAACAGGAGCTTGGGCCCTGAGC
Source organism: Eidolon dupreanum (assembly GCA_028627145.1). Taxonomy (NCBI): domain Eukaryota; kingdom Metazoa; phylum Chordata; class Mammalia; order Chiroptera; family Pteropodidae; genus Eidolon; species Eidolon dupreanum. The sequence goes on along the minus strand of CM053510.1, from coordinate 10,612,880 downwards.
CAGAAGCCTGGCCTGGATGAGCGAGAACCGAGCCTTCCTGATGCCCAGCTCCCTTCCCCTAGAGCAGAGGGAAGAGCAGTGGGACCTTGGACTCCCCGTGCAAGCCCTGCTTCCTTTCCTCCCTGTGTGTGGCCTTGGGCAAGTGGTCCAGTGGCCCCTGCCCTCCTCTCCTCACATATAGGATGCAGGGAGAGCTCTCTTCCCCAAGGGGCTGTGATGAGGACTAAGTGAGAGCAAGCCCATGAGGCCCCAGCAGAGTTCCCGACAGGGTTGACACTTACAACATGTTGGTGGCATCGTCCCATCCATCCCCCCACCCTCCCTGCTCACTCCGAGGGTGTCTCAGTATCCGGGGCCTCCACCGACCAGCCCAGTCTGCTTGGCACAGTCCAGGGACCCAAAGGGTCTTTGGCACCAGAGCCAGAAGGAAGGGAGATGAGCGGTTTAGACCTCAGGCCCTGTGCACAGCAGAGGGGCACGGGGATGTCCTCCCTCTGCTGGACAAGGCCCCACCCGGAGGAGGCATGTCAAAGTCAACTTCAAGCTCAGAAAGGGCTTTGCCATGCCCTCGGTCCCCTTCCCTTGTGGAACACGGGTGTGTGTGGCGAGAGGATGGTCTGGCAGTGACACCTGGAGGCAAAAGGGATAAACGCACACACACACTCTGCGCTCACTGTCCGCCAGCCAGGACGTGCTGAGAGGGGCATCGAGAGAGGGAGGACGGTCCTACCGGGACTGAGGCTTTGCTCTGTGCCAACGCTGTTGCCTGAGCTTTGAGGCCACATGCCAGTTCCCCAGCTTCACACCCCTGTCCTGATGTGGGCCCCCAACCCATGACCCCAGACTATCCTTCCAGCTTCACCTCTGATCCTTCCCCCCAGGGCTGTTACACGGTGATCCTCAATGCCTTCGAGACCTATGTCTACCTGGCCGGAGCCCTCGCCATTGGGGTGCTGGCCATCGAGGTAAGTGAAGACCCCACTTCTGCAGCTCCCCAGAAGCAAGGCACAAATGGGACCTGGGGAAGATCTCCCATGGCCTCCAATCCCCCGCCCATCTCCATCTCCACGTCCTTAACGCAGGACCCATGGGGCCCCCACTATGGGGACTGTGGGTAGTAAGCCCTGCCATGTCTGTCTGCTGCCTGTGTGTCATCATTGGACTCTGGACACGGCTGAGCAAGTTCTCTGGGTTGTGGGGACAGGCAGGACCTGAGAGTCACTCACCCACCTTCCTGCCACCCCCCTTCTCCATTCCTCTCCCACCAACCTCCCCACATCAGCCCCCCAAACCCACCCAAGGTCCAGAGTGAACTCGCGACTAAAGGCTCAGAACAGCCGACTTGAGGGAAGGGCTGCTGTCTGTGCTCCTAGATCAGGCCCTTCCATGCAGCCCCCTGAACCTCGCAAGGGCTTTCTTAGCCTCCTTTAATTGAAGGTCCCAGCGCCCTCCAAAAGAAGGCAGTTGCAGATTCTCACAGACACCAATAGGTGTCGCTTCAGCCAGAGGGCAGAGCCTTTCCTGGATCTCAAATCCACTGCTCAGGGAGGTTAGGAGGGCAGCGTTGGCCGCGCACAGCCGTCTTCAGGAACAGGTACTCGGGGCCTCAGCCACCCGTCGGCCTTTGGGACATGAAGCCAGGGCAGCCTCCCCTTCCACCTTGCAGGGCGGCCTTGAAGGTCCCCCAACACCTGGCAACATCGCCGCCTGGCTCAGCTTCTTACTGTCCCTTACAGCCATGCTTACAGCAGTTTGTAGAGACTATTGGAGATGGGAGAGAGGAAGGGGCCATTCATTCAGTCATTCATTCACTCAGCAAGCATAAATTGAGGCCCTAGTATGTGCCAGTACTATTTGAGGTGAATGAGTCCTTTTGGGGGAACGTAGCAGTGACTAAGAAACAGATAAACCTGTGCCAGGCCCAGGGAAACTGCAGGCATGTGTCTGATGCAGGAAGAACGTGGGCTTTTAAGAGTCCAGTTCCCCAGCCCCTGTGGGAAGCAGAACCCTGCTCCCAGGTGGGAACCTTTACCATGGTCCCAAACCAGTCTTGCCTCCCTACCCCACTGTCCCTCCTGGAGATTTGGTCATGAGGTCTGGGAACCATCCCTTGTGCTACTTTCGAGAAGAGGTGTGGCCATGGGGACATCAGCCAGTCTGGTGGGAGGTGTACCCCTGAGTCAGTCCCTGCCTGCTCCGCCACCCCAGGGCTCTTAGACAGTGTTCAGTGGCTGTGCCCCTACGCCTTCCCTGCCTGTTAATAGCAACCCTGGTGACTTTTTACTAAGCATCTCCTACATAACAGGCCCCGTGATGTCGTTAGATGATCGCCTTAGATTTCAATCTCACCACCGCCCTGTGAACTAGAAACGGGAGCATTCAGGTTGTGAGCGCGGGCTCTGGGGTCAGATGCCTGGACTCAAACCCTGGCTTCCTTGCTTGTAACTGTGTTACCTTAGGCAGGTTATGTGTCTCTGTCTTCCTAGTCTCTGAAAAGGTTTCTAAGAAAGCGCCTCGAACTGTGCCTGGCACACGGTGAGTTCGAGAGGCACAGCAGGCCCCGAGAAGGGAAGTGTGTGGCCCACGGTCGCCAGTGGCAAGGAGGGAGCGGGATTTGAAGTCGTGTCCCTTGGTTTCCAAAGCCCCTTTCTCGCGGTGAGAAGGGCTCGCCGCCAGGGGGCGTCGCGAGTCCCCACAGCAGGAGCGTGATGAGAAAGACGCGCACGCCCTGTCCTGCCGTGGGGCAGACAGTTTCCGGCAGGGCGGGCGCCCAGTGGAGGGCTGGGCGTCCAGCCTAATGAGCCGACACCTACTTTCTCTGCAGCTTTTCGCCATGATCTTCGCCATGTGCCTCTTCCGGGGCATCCAGTAGAGGGTGTGGCCTGAAGCCTGGAGACTCGCCCTGCCCACCACCACCCAGCACCCAACGCCCTCCTCTCCCTCACGCCCCTGCCCCCTGGGCTCGGGGGAGGGGGGGAGGCCATCCTAAGTGGCCAAAAGAAAGGGCAAGGGGAAATAGCTATTTTTTTAACAAAACGAAGTGACAAAAATACTGACCGATGTACCCTGCCTGGATTCCGGGGTGGGGGCAATGATCTCTGCAGGGACCCCAGCACCTGCACCCCTGATGCAGTGTGCACCAGAGACCAAAGGAACACCAAACCAGGTCCCCTCCTCCGCCCAGCTGGACTCCGACAGCCCCGGGCCTGGGGCCTTTCCTCACAGCTTCAGGACCAGGTGCCAAGAATGTGAGGATTTGGGTAACAAGAAGACGAAAGCAAATCTCGGAGAGGTCGCCAAAGCCCAGAGGCCCCAAATGGACTTGGTCAACATGTCCTTGAGGACTCGGCGCCAACTCGCAATCCCTGGTCCTCCGGTCGATGGAGTTGTCCCTGCTCCAGCTGAGGCCGAGAGTGGGCTGCGGACACTGGATCCAAGAATGGCCCAGCTGGTGGGGTCTTTGCTGTCCCCTGCTGTTGGATCATATAATCCGGAAGGCGAGGATTTTCATCCAGTCACACAGCACATGCGCAACAGTTCTGGACAAGAACTGGGTCATCTCCATGCTGCCTGTCACTCCCCACACCTCTGTCAGTTCAGCAGACCTGCTGCTCACCCCCACCCCAGCCCCAGCATCGTGGTTTCCCCAGAAGAGACAGGGCAGGCTGACCAGGAACCACATCTTCCCTGGTCCACGGCTAGGAAAATTTAGAACTCTGTCCCCTGCCCTCCCTCTCACCCCTACCCGCACTTCTAGGTCCCCGGGAACATGCACACGTACACACACCAGGGTCCTCTTTCCACACCGCCCACCTGTCCCCACAAGCCAGTCCCCTTCCCTGTTTTCCATCAGCTCCCGGCTCTCAGAGCTGGAAGGAGCCCCCAAGATCACCGGGTTCTCTCCCCACCCAGAACCATGGTTTGGACATCTTCTGTATGATCCCAGCCAAGACATCTCCACTCTCTTTGTGTACACCTCCAGCGATGGGGAGCTCACTACCTCCCAAGCGACCTTCTGCCTTTGGACTGCTCACTATAGCATCGGCTCAATGCACAGCAGAAATTTTTCTGTGGTTCCGTCCACTCGCTCTCTCTCCTTCCCCGAGTGTTAAGGCCACGTGTTGTCTCTCCCTGAGCCCCGTTATCTCCAGGCTAAAGAACTCCAGGGCATCTCATCGTTTCTGCTGTGACCTGGTTTCCTGTCCACCCTCCATAGTGTATTTCTGGGTGCTCCCTCCCCTCCAGGCTCCGGCAGCAAGAGGTTTTCCCACAGGCTTACTGACACCCACACAGCACCCACAAATCAGCCCCTCATATGAAGACCTAAACCAGTGTTGGCGACTGGATTGCAAGATGCTTGAACCTCAGTCAACCAGGAGTGGCTGCTGGGGGCCGTGCTGAGGACCTGAGGTTTGGTCTGGCCTCTGGGAGAGGGTGGCGTGATCCTCATCAGCAGTGTCTGCCAGACCCCTTACGCTTGATTAGTGATGTCTGCCACGGGCATGGGAATGGGAGGGTCAGCATGGTGGCTGCCTTCCTCTCTTTGTCTGTCTCTCTTCAGGGTTTGGGAGAAGCCCATTCTGTGTCACAAGCCCTGTGCCAGCTTCCAGCCTCCCCTCCTGCTTTCTAGCCACAAAGCTGCAGCCTCAGGTCCAGTGCTCCCTCAGTCTCCCACTTGCCCCCTTCCGAGGTGCAGCCACGGTTCTGCTTGCTATAAAGGCTTGGTTAGACCCTTCTCCTATCTCTCCCTTTCCCCTTCCCACTCTCCTGGTGTTCCCACCAGCCCTGGCCCTCCCTCCAGGTCTCCAAACTAAGTCTTTCCAAATTGTCCCCGGAACAGCCTGCTCTGGCAACTCCATGATGCCGTGAGCTCCCTAGGGACTGGCCATCCCCAGGATCCAGGGGTCCCCACAGCTGGCACCCCAGCCCAGCCTCACGCTTACCTGCAGCTTCCTGGAGGAGGCAAATGGCTGGTCTGAAGTTGACCAGAAAGAAAACGACATTAAAAAATCCCAGGCTGCTTAGGCGGGACTCATGGGCAGCTGTGTGGCTCCAGTCCAGGGGCAACCCCAGCTTCTGGGCCCCATCTGGTCTCCCCCTGCCCAGGAGAATCTGGGCCCTTGAAAGTAAGAAGAGCCTGACATCTGATACCACCCGGCTTGTCCAGTCTCTTCCACTCCCGCCCATTTCTGAGCCCCATAGGAGTTGAGAGGAGGGAAGGTCACAGAGGACCCATCTAGCTGACGTGGGATCATGGGTGGTTGTTAAACTGTCACCACCAAAGGCTTCCCAGAAAGGTGCCAAGGAGCCCTGAACTGTTCCACTGACCTGCACAGCCACTGGCCCCTCAGGCTGGAAAGGGAAAGCGGGTAGGTGGTCTGCTCTCTAGCATGAACCCAGGCTGGTAGGTATTTGCAAGGCTGTTTGTAGCCATTTGAGGGGTGTGAGAAAAGAAAGCTCTGCCCAGTCTAATGAGCCTCTCCCCAGATACAGCCCATAATAGGTGCTGGTGGCAGTTGTTGGCTGCCGGGGTTGCGGGAGGTTAGGAATGCCCCTATAAATACTTCCTGTGATCCAACAGCAGGGCAAGGGCCAAAGAGGCCTTTCCAAGTTGTCACACACACACCCCATTTGTTCCTGCTCCAAAAACTACTGCCTCTGGGAGAAGGGGATACATCTTAGGGGCTAGGGCCCCTCCTCGGCCTCCTTTGTCCCTCTCCTCTATCCATGCCTAAGGGGCAGAGACAGGAACCCTCAAACGAGCTGAGGCCCCAGAACCCCGTCTCCCCAGAAGACCCTTCTTTCTTTCTCCCATGGGCCCTATGTTAAAAGTCTATTTTGAAAACTGTAAATGTTCCTTGCAGTAGATAGTGAAGCTAATTTATCATGTTTATTTCCTGTGAGCCCCCTTTTTATATTATATATCAAGAGTTTTTGTAATATAAAACAGGACACCCACACTAATGGTTTTGCACTGTTTTTTGTGACTGTTTCTTACAAAAAGAAAAAGGAACAAAGAATAAATAGTGACCGTGAAGAAAGGTCGTCTTGATTGGGGGGTGGGGGTGGGCTGGGGCAAGAGTTTGGCAAGAGGGTGCACTGGGTTCTGGTGGCAAAGGGGATCTGGGGGAACTGGGGAGAGGCTTTCTGAGTCTTCTCAAACCTTTAGGAGAGGAGCTGGGCCCACACCAGGTCTTCTTCACTAGATCTGTGGGTTCCTTTGGCCCTCTCCACTTCGCCCCTGCCTCCTCCCCAACCAGGACTCCTCTTAGCCTCCCTGTACCTACCCCCCAGGCCGTATGTCTGTCTGCCTGCCTGTCTGCCAGGCCCCCTCCCTCCAGGCCTCAGAGCCGTGTTTAACCAAGCAGCCCAGAAATTCCCGGACACTGCTCTGTGCCGGAGGCTGGATGGCGCCATTCCAGTGGGTACTCGCTCTGCCACCTGGGACCAGGCTGGGCTTCCCCCACCCCGCTCACTCCCCAGCTGAGAGGGAGGGACCCTGGCCAGCTTAGCCGGGGTGGATGCCCAACACAGAGCCTGGCTCTGCTTCCCCACCTCTGGAGGGACCTACCAGCCATGCCTAGCGGTTATTAGGACAAACCGCCCAGCACCCATCGGAGGATCAGCCAGGCCTTAAAAGGCGAGGGTCAGATGGAGGGTGTGGCCTTGGCCTGGTGGCACTGCCCGCCAGTCACCAACACCACCTCCCAAGGCAGTGGTGGGCTCCCAGCCTGCCCAGGGCTCTCCCTGGGGACAGGCACACACGTCAATGATGAGAGATGAGTGCCAGGGCAGAGCAGGCCCCCCCTTAGTGTCCCGGCTCCCTTCTGCTCAGCCATGGTCACCAGCAGCATAGCCTTAGGCGCCCAACCCGCTGGACCTCTCTCCTCAGCTGTATATCAATGGTAATGCCACTGCTCTCTCGGGCACTAGGCAGTGGCTACAGGGACAGCTGGGCACAGGGGAGGGCAGTGTGAGGCCCAGTGTGGGCAGGGTAGGCTTCCCAGAAACAGGCCCACGTGGCAGTGCCCAGAGCTGGGCTGCACCTATGGACCATCCCGCCCCCTAAACACACTCTACTGCAAAGCAGGAAGCGAGGCTGGGGCTGGGGCTGCCGGGGTGCACACTTGTGTCCTGGAGAGAAGAAGTGTGTTGGGACTAATGGGGGCCACGCAAGCTGGTGGGCCTGCTGGGGGTCTTAGGCTCTGAGGGAGCCAGTTGTCGGCCTTCTCCAGGGCAACTGGGGGCAAAGGGGTGTAAGAGGAAGTAGCCTGCTAAAATATTTCTATTTATTTCCTTTGCTGAGTTTGAAGGGCACTCAGTCCTACCCCACCAGGCCTTGGGGGTAGCCCAGGCTGGAGGTCCAGAGGGCAGCACCCTGGGCAGGGGGTGGGAAGGGTGAGTGAGGAAGCTAAACCAGGTGAACATCAGAACCCAGGAACATGCCAAAGGACAAGGAGATGCCACTGCTTTTCTCTCTTCCTCATCTCCCAACCCCATCACTCACAGGGAGCCTCCACCTGGGGTTATCTGTGTGTCTGTCAGGGCCAGCCTGTGAGACGCCGCTGGCAGTCTCTGGAACCAGGCCAGTTGGGGGAAGGGAGCTCATAGGGGCCTCCAGGAGCTGGGGTGTAGGCGGAGCAGCCTCAGGCGAGGCCCCGGGAGAGCCCGTGGTGGCAGGGACAGGGCATTGCTTCATGTGGCCCACCCCACAGGAAGGCTGAAAGGGAAATGCCAGATCGAAGGCAGCCACCCCCACCTGCTGGCTGCAGCTCGACTGTGGGGAGGGCAGGTGTGCGTGTTCGGGGGTGGAGGGAGCCCCCACATATGGAGAGGGCCCACAATAAGCAGTAGGGACACAGGATCAAATCCTCAGATCTTCCAGGCATAGACAGAAGCCAAGTTCAGCTGTTTGGGCACTAGACTGGCTGGGGGTGGATGGAGGGGGAGGACAAGGCAGCCCACAGCCTCTCTCAAAAGAAAGCAGCGCCTCCTAGCAGGAGGGGCAGGAGCCTCACCCCAGCCCAATACCCCATGATCCAGGCTCTTCAGTCAGTGTCTGTCCAGGGGATCCAGAGGCCACGAGGCCCAAGAAAAAGGGTGAAGAATAGGGGTGCGAAGGCCCCCATCCTTCCCAAAACCTGAAAGCCCAGAAGATCACAGCATTCGGACAGTGCCCAGGAGGAAAGAAGGTGGCTGCCCCCGCCTGCCCGGGGCAGGGCAGGGTCCTTCCTGCCTTCCGTGAACCAAAGGGAAACCGAGGCCCAGGGCCTCCCCGCCCCATCGTGGCCCCCGGCCCAGCGGGCAGCTAGACTTTCTTGGGTTTTCGGCCGACTTGGTAATAGTAGTAAACGCTGATGGCAACAAAAAGGAGGCGGCTGGCCAGGAGCAGCAGGATCCCCAGGGACATGAGGCCCGTCTCGGCTAGTGTGGCAGTGACCACTGTGGGAGAAAGGCCAGGGGAGGGGAGGGAATAGAGGTCAGAGGAGGGATGTGCCCTCACCCCCAGCACAGGATGGCATGCTGATCCGGGAGCCCTAGGGTGACCACCTCGCTGGCTCTGCCCTGAGCTAAGGGGTCCTGCCAGCTGCCTCACCCCATAGACATGTCTATTCTGATGTCCCCCACTTGGTGGAGACTGGGGCAAGCATGTGGGCAAAACTAGTGTGTGCTGTCACACCTGTGCCGGGGTGTGGGAGGCTGTGGAAATGCACATGTGTGTATTCAGGAAGATACAGGCACACGTTAAGCGCGTGAGCACGGGTGTGCAGGCACACAGGTAAACACAGCCACAGGAGTCCCTCCCCCTCAGACAGGTTCCATCGCTTCTTGGAAACCCAAATGGAAGAGCTGAACGGTGGCGGCAGAGCTGCCTCGGCCACAGCCCGCCTTCGGCCTCCCTCCCTCACTGCCCACCTCAGGACTCACCCATGAACTGCACCCCGAAGTAGCAGGCTTCCGTGAGCAGGGTCCATCGAATGATGACCTTCTCAGCAGTGTAGAGAGCATTCCACATGATCAGGGAGATGCCTGGACGGGGACACAGAGTGGCACAGCCTGATCCACCCACCCCTTGGGGCAGGGAGCCAGGACCCTGGACTCCCACGTCCCCTGCCCCCATTAACACACGCCTCAAACTAAAACTCATCCGCCCGTCCCCTGTCTCATTCCCTCCAGGTTCAATTCTTCTGCTTCAGCCAGTAAGCTCATTCCCATTCATGAAATTTCCCACGCACCACGGGACCCTGGGCACATCAGGTCCCCTCACTGGGACTCGGTCTCTTCATCTGTAACACGGGAGGCTTGAGCTCTAGGTTCTGCCCCTATCAGGTTCTGTTTAGATTCTGGGTTGATGGGAGTCTGTGAGTGAATGGGTTATCTGGTGCTACAGTCACGCTTTCTTTCCAAATGGCCTCCTGGAGACAGAAAATCTGAACCCCTTACAGAATCACTCTAAGGAATTCCCCAGGGGGCAATAGGTAGACCATATTTTCAGTGGAAGAACCACCTACTTAGCCTCTACCAGCTGACCCAGTGTCTGCTGGATCTGACCACCAGATGTAGGCTCATTTTCTCTCAACAAACCTAACCCCATAAACTCTAGCTCTCCCACTGTGTGGGTGGAGTGCTTGAAGCCATGCCAATCTCCACCACCCCCTGCCACAGAGGTATTGGAACTGGCCCTCAAAGGTTGAGTAGAAGTGCAATCAGCACAAGACTGGGGGAACTGTGTGTGCAAAGTGAGAGAGGCCTTCTGAAACTGGGGCACTGAGGTGTGGGTGGGTGTGGGAGAGCTAGGTTTGAGAAGGCAGGCTGGATCCCCACAGATGACCCTGAATGCCAGATGGAGGAGCTGGGACTTTATTCTTCAAGTAATAGGGAGCCATAGAATGCTTTGGAGAAGGGGAGGGACACCATCTTTGCTACGTTTTTAAAGCTATAATTCAGCTTCCTAACATGTACTCTGTGTGACTCAGATTGGAGAGGAAACAGAAGTGGTTCAAATGAGAGGACCAATGGTGTGAGAGGTTTTGCAGATACCATGTTGATTTTGCCACCTCTAGGCGGTAAGGCCCTGGACGGCAGGGCCTTGGCCTCATTCATCTCGGCATCCCAATGCCCAGGTGGGACACTGCACTAGCAAGCGCTCAGTGGGGGGCCAGATATGACAAAGACAGAGCACCAATCCACTGGGTACATCCTACCAGTGGCCACAAGATGGCAGCATACACCCAGCAAAGACAGACGTCAGTTGAAGGGGCGGGGCTCTGGGAAGGGTAGTCCCTGCACAAAGGAAGGCTCCCCATGATCCCACAACCCCAGTTAGTCCCCCAGCTGACCATCACCTCCCGCCTGGAGTCCACTCCAGCAATACTCACTGAGGAGGGCACCACCATAGAGGCGGATGGGGGTCTTGCTTGTCACCTGGGCTCCATCAAAGACTGCATCATAGAGCTGGTCAGGGAAGGCAAGGGCCTGTGGACAAAGGGCAGAGGGCTCAAGGTGGGGGAGATTCACTACTGAAACTTCCCCAGACATCATCTTCCCCCAGGAGCAAGGCCAGGGTCCCCGGGGCATTCCAGGGACAGGACTTGATTGTCCCCTACCCCTCCATGCTAGGACAGAAGGCACTGGGGTTCCCAGAGGCAAGGAACCAGGACTGCGGACATGGGATCTAGGATGCTCCAGGGTAGGCAGGCACAGGTGAGATGAGTATAAGGAGCCAGGACATGGAGGCAGCCAGGGAGCCTTAACAGATGGGGCCTCAGCATGACGGCCATTTGGGGAAAGACAGCGGGGATCCCAGGGCAAGGAGGAGCCCCCAGTAGAGGCCCAGGGTTCCCCGGGTGTATTTGGGGGTGAGGGGCTCACCATGATGGCAATGCCGGAGAAGAGCACAGCAGAAACAAACTGCCAGACCCTGGGGAGGTGTCAAGAGGAAAGTTACACAGCCAGGTCCCTCGCTGCCACCCCCAGACCCCAGAGAACCCTCCCCTCTCCAGTCGAGATGCCCAGGGACAGCTGGTTTGGGGGGAAGGAATGAGATGGGATGGAATCGAGGGCAAGACCACAGGGGCAAGGCTGATAAGGTGGGGTCTCACGCAGCCCCTCCCCATCACCCTGCCTCCACCCGACACACACATAAACGCTCACCTCAGCCCCAGAGGCTCCCGAACAGCAAACTTGATTTCATTGCCCAAGACCTGGCTGATCTGTGGACACAGACGGGTTAGAGGCAACCAGGGTGAGGCAGTGCTCGGCAGGGCTGGCCTGCTCATCCCTGCAAAGCCCCCTGGGATGCCCAGGGATCCACCTGGGTACCTCTGCTTAGCTAAAAGGTCATCCAGGCTGGGAAGGTGACACTGAGGCCACCACCCCTGCCACTGCCTCCCTGACTCTGGGGCTCAAGGGAAGCTGAAAATATGGTGTCTGAGAATGAAAGCTCAGGGTTCTGCCTGAGGTGGGCTTGAAGCCTGGCTCTGGCCCTTACTGGTGTGGCCTCAGGCAAGTCACCTAACCTCTCTGAGCCTGTTTTTCCATCTATAAAATGGGTTAATAATGTTATCTGCATCTCTCAGGGCTAGCAAAATTAAATAACACTTTTAAAGCAGCTGGTACAATAACAGGCACATAATAAGCACTCAATTCTAACAATCTGTTTTCGTTTCTATTATTATTCCCCTAATACCTCCTTAAGTCTCTAGAGAACCAAGCTAAGTCCTAGAGCTCCTGCAGCTATAAAGGCCTCAGCTACTCTCTCCCCAGATGGTGAGCCAGACCTGCCTCCCCAAACTGGTGCTCAGAGGTAGATCCCGGGTGTGGCCAGCTCAAGGCCACTCTGAGGCCCACCTTGGAGCGGTGCACCTCCCCATCATCGTCCTCCCCACCCACGCCGAGGATCTTGCGGGTCTTCAGGCGGCTCACGAGGTCCGTCTGGCTGTGCTTCTTCATGAGAGGCGGGGGCTGCTTGGCTGCCATCTTGTCCTGGTGCCTGGCCTCTGTGGAAGGGCTGCAGGGAGACGCTGGCCTCAGACCAAAGGTCCTGCCCAGCTTCCAGGCCTCAGAGGGTGGCCGGACCCTGGTGCAGGGCCTGCCAAGGCTTCCTGCTTAGACTGCGGTAGCAGATGCATCACAGGACAAAAACTCTGAGGGCCCAGGCTCAGTACCCAGCTCCCTAACCACCCAGTTGTGTGATGAAAAAGGGACAATTCAGTCCTTTTCTGGCCTCAGCTTCCTCATCTGTAAAATGGGTTGAGGCGGGTGGTCCTATGACCCTTCCAGCTCTGCCAGCCCACCTGGCCTGGGTGGACACAGCACGCCCCAGGTGACCGGGCTTGATGGAGCCTTACGGATGGCCCTGGGGGAAAGAGCCCAGGATAAGTGTTGGGACTGAGACCACACCCAAAGGTTCCTGGGGTGTGGGGTTAACAGGGGCTTGGGGTCAGTCAAGCTAACAAAGTTTGGAAGCCCTCCCTTTCTCCCTGCCTCCCTCCCTCCCACCCATCCCCCAGACAACTTCCTTCAAACTGCCACGACTGAAGGAAGGGGAGGGGCTGCTGCAGGACCCAGCGAAGCCAGAGGAAGGATGGCCACAGGTGTGGGCAGAGCTTCTGGCAGTCCAGACCTGTCCCCTCCCTGACGTGAGCACCTACCTCCAGCCTCTCCCCCCACCTCCGGTGTCTGCCCATGACCTTCTATCCCCAGTTACCCCCAGCTCCACCCTGGGCCAGATCTTAAGCACCTACTGTGTGCCAGGCACTGCGCTGGGCAATGGAGATGCAGAGATGAGTTGAGTGCCTGTCCCTCACCTCCAGTCAGCACAAAACCTATGCAGAAGAGACGGGAGTGTAAACTGCCATGAGGCAAAGGCTTCCGGAAGCTGGGGGCAGGGGAGGGCATTGGGCTCCTCTAATCACAGCCTCTCCACCCTGCTGCAAGGTGGGTGCTATTTACCCTCATTTTATAGATGAAGTTCCACAGAGACAGGTTGACAGTAGGACCCCCCACCCCACTGCGTGCCCCACCAACGCTGGGTTTCTCCAGCATCTCATTCCCACCATGGCCACCCTCTGGCAAGGCTCAGAAGTCGCCTGTCCCTTGGCCAGGGATCTGAGCTGGACTTGCCTAACCTCCCTGACCAGGCCTCAGACCCAAGTTTTAGTGCCATGTGGCCCCAGGCAAGTCTCATTCTTCCAGCCCCAGCCAGGGCTGCCAGAAACTGAGTGCAGAAGTGTCCTCAGGTCACCTCCAGTCTTCCAGCCTCCCAGTGTCTTAAAGCAAAATAAAGCGCCCAGCAAATAAACATCAGAACAGAGAATCGCATGGGGTGGGGGGGGGGGTTGGAAAACACAGCTTTAGATTTGGATAAACTAGGCAGGAGGAAGCACATCAGCTCGAGTTTGGAGATAAAGACAAAATCTGTATGGGAGGGGAAAAATATCTGCGTGGGAGGTCTTCGGCGAGTGTGATGTCCAGGCTCAGTGTCCCTCCTAAGGTCCCTGGCCCCGTCTCTTATCTGTCAGATACGGGCAGCCATGCTTTCCCCTCCCTCCCACACACAAACGCTTGGGGGCACAAGAGGTGGCTGGTGGGGACTGGAAGACAGCTCAGTACCCAATGCCGGTAGATGGGGAGGCGGCCGGCCCCACGGGGCAGTCAGGGTTTAGCCACACTGCTTCTTGGGAACATAGGTGCTGTCACAACACTTGCCACCACCTTTCTGTGAATTCAGACAGAAGCTATAATCAGCCTGGCATCCGTCCTGCTGCCAGGTGGGCCCAGAAGCCATTGCTGAGAAGAGTGCAGAGCTGGCCCCCTCACGGTCCGTCCCTCAGTGCAGGAGCCTTCGCCTCTTCCTCCTCCAGCCTCCCCTCTTGCCTTGTATTTTTAAATTACATACAGCAACATTGACCTTCTTTGTTACAGTTACACGAATTTTAGCACATGTATAGATTCGTGTAACCACCACCTCCAAATCAGGGCACAGGGTGGTCGCATCGCTCCCCAGACTCCCTCACTCTGTCCCAGTCACACCCTCTCCTCACCCCTCACCCCTCACCCCTGGCTACTGGTGGTCTGTAGTCTGTCACTACAGTTTTCTTTATGTTTTTTTCAAATGTGCTATATTAATGCGATTGCAGCGTCTAGAACCTTGTGAGACCGGCTCCCTTCTTCCGGCATAATGCCTCTGAGATTCTTCCGAGCTGAGTGCCCATAAAAGCCCATTCCTCTTCACTGGAGTACTATTCTGTGGACACATGTAACAGTGTCATTATCCAGTCACTCACTGAGGGACATCTGGGTTGAGTCAAGAGTTTGATGAGTACAAACAGAGCTGCTCTAAACATCCTTGCACAGACTTTTGTGTGACCACAAATTTTCATCTCTCTTAAGGTAAATGCCCTGGAGTGGGTAAGTCACTTAATCTCTCGGTGCCTCAGTCTTCTCATCTGTAGTTGGGAAAACAAAACGATCCCACTTCGCGGGGATGTTGTGAGAACATACGACGTGATCTCCATGAAGCGCACGGGCCGTGCCTGGCCCCTGGGAAGTGCTCAGCTGAGACGGGTCCTTAGCTGAACACTCCCTCCCTCCCCAAGTTCCCCCAGGTGGCAGTGGCTCTGGGGTGGAGGCCAGGGAGGATCAGGAGAGGGGCTTAATGTCTCCACCCCACTGGGCAAAGCCCCCAGACCTCAGTCCCATGGCATAAGGCTGATATTTGGGCCACAGCCCACCAGGCCTGGGCTGTCAGTGACCCCAGCTCAGAGGGTCAGTTGTCTTCCTCTGCCCAAAGACCCCTCCCCACCAACACACAAGGCTCCCCTCTGTACCACAGGCCCGAACCGCAAAGCGAAGGCTGGGAGGGATGGCAGTGCCAGCCTCCTGGGGCCGGTCACAGAAAGGGGCTCGATTTGACACTGGCATCTCTCGGAGGAGAGACAAGCTTCATCCACAGGCACTGACGTCAGGTATCTGGGCTGGTGGGACCCACTGTGGCCACCTCCCAGAGCCCAGCCCCAGCAGCGAGCTCACTGCCAACAAAGGGCCTTGGGCCTCCCAGGGAGGATGAGATCTTGAACTTGATCTCCAGGGAGTGGAGCCCCTGCACGTGCCTCTGCAGTTAACTGCTCAAGCAGAGTTCTGACCCTTCTTCACCAGCAGGACTGGGCGCAGCCTGGGGAGGGCAGGCAGGCAGCTACAACACTCCTGTACCCCCAGACCCAAAACGCACCCCACCCCAAGGGAAACCCCACACACATACCCCTCAGATCTGCCCTTTAACTCTTCCCCATCAAAGCCACTCTACGTGTTTTAGTCCTAGCTCCGTTTTAACCTGAGAGAGGACAGAGGCCGCCTCCTCCACTCCCCTCCCTGCATGAGTGAGACACTGGCTTTGGGGCAGCCAGACCTGGGTTCAACTTCTGGTTCTGCCTCCTCACTAGCTGTAGGGCTTTAGGTAAGTCGCCACCTCTCTCCTAGCCTCAGTTTCTGTCCCTGCGACAGGGGGGTAATGAGAACATCCACTTTGCAGAAAGTGCTGGAGGATAGAGAGAGGGAGCACAGGCCGTGCCTGCAGCAAAGGGCCCGCCTGGGACAGGCCTGGCCCACGCTCCTTCCACTTCCCTTTCTTCATCTGGCCACACACAATGGAAAAAGCCTGCCTGGCACGGCTGTCATGCTTTCTTTCCCAGACCCGGCTCCTTCTGAAGGGCCTCGGGGCCTCCCCAGGTGCCAGGCTTCCTGAGGCTAGGGGACAGGGTGGGGAGGACACGGTGCCAAGCAAGAAGGGAGAATGTGGCTTGCAGCCCCCCAGACTTTGAGTTCACGACCCTCCGGTCAACTTCTCTGATCTCAATTCCCAATAAAGCTGGCCAGTCACTGTCCTTGTAATAGTTGTTTCCACTTCTGAACCACTGCCCAGCCAGGGATTCCCTCCCTGCCCTCTGCTCCCCCAACCCTGCTTGCTCCTCACGTCTTTGCGTGGCCCCAGGGCAGTGAGTGCCCTCCCTCCTCTGGACTTTGGGGTTCCCGTGTAGGTGGCAGCTGCCACTTCCAGCCCATACACTTAGTCATGTCATGGGCAGTTGGCCTCCTTGAGACCCAGTGATCGGAAGGCAGGGCTGGTATTGTGCCCACCTGACAGTCTCCGCGCTGGGCCTGGGCGCACAGTGGGCACTTTGTCAGCACAGGCAAATGAATGACCGTCAGTCAGGCTGAGAGAAGCAGGGCCCCCCGCCCACCCAGAATACTCAAGATCACTCAGTTGTAAGTGGCAGGCCCGAGGGGAGGCTCTCCTCCCAAATACACACCCTGACCATGCACTAGACAGGGCAGAAAGCTGAGGCCCAGCGGGGGCAGGATCTGCCCAGGCCACAGGTGAGCTGGTGGCAGAGGAGCACAGGAAAGGGGCTTCGCAGTAAGGCAGGGCTGGGTTCGAATTTGGGCTCCCCTTACTGGCCAGGTGGCCTAGAGCAGTTCACGGGATGCTGAAGCCTCCAGGAGAATACAAACACTCTAGGCAAAGGGCCTGGCATACAGGGGACCCAGGACACTGGTGGGGTTAAAGCAGGGGTCCCCAACCCCCAGGCCTCAGACTGGTACCAGTCTGTGGCCTGTTAGGACCCGGGCCACACAGCAGAAGGTGAGCGGTGGACAGGTGAGCGAACCTTCAGCTGTATTTGTAGCCGCTCCCCAGCACTAGCACTGCTGCCTCAGTTTTATCTCAGATCATCAGATTCTCATAGGAGCTCCGGTCCCTCGTGACAAAAAGGTTGGGGACCGCTGGGTTAGAGGACTGGGTGAGAACACGGGGTGAGGCCTTGCCCCCACTGTCTCAGAGAACTGAGGCGGGTACTAACAGGTGAGCACCAAAGGGGCAGGGTTTCTGTCTACAGGATCTGGGACAGTTTCTGGCACTTGAACTCAACAAATATTTGTGACAAATTAATGAGCTGAGAGGGGGCTGAGAGACCCCTTGCTGGCCAAGGTGTCACTCCTTGCAGCCCCTTCCCCCCTTCCTCATGTGCTGTGATATCAGAGGTTAGGAAAGAACACCCCTAAAGAGCTCCCAACGGCAGCAAGATACAGGGCCCGGGACTGGGTAGAGGCCAAGCAAAGCCCACAGAGACTGAACCAGGCAGGAAGGAAGGAGCTCATCAGGGGTGAAAACGTCAGAGGCAGATGGCACAGTGGGGTGGAGGGGCATATACTTAATGATTGGTGGACTTGGACTCGAACCCCAGTGCGTTGTCTTAATTGTGCTCTGACCTCAGAAAAGTTTCTTAACCTCTCTGAGACTCTATTTCCTCTTTTGTGAAACCACACCGATACTTCTTAGCTCACAGGGTTGTGATGAGGCATACTGAGAAAAGGCAGTGGAGGGGCCAGGCACCTGGTATGTGCTATGTAAAGGACAGGACAGCAATTAGTAAGATTACCTGGGGCTGCCTAGGCCCAGCCCTGGCAGCTGAGCAGATGGGGCCGGACATCACTTTCACACCCATCCTAGAGGACCTCTCCCACTGCCCCCCTCCCAGACTTCCCAGGAAGCCTGGTTTCCATAGAAACAGATGGACTGCAGAGCTGTCCTTGTCATGGAATCTGATGGGCAAGGGGAGGAGGAAGAAGAAGGGGCCTAGGGCCCAGAACACCCACCAGCTACCGAGCCACCCCATGATTCAGTGGGGAGTCACTGCTGCTGAGTATCGCAGCCAAGAACCACTTCCTTTTCAGACGAGACCCTCTGCCGAAGGAGCAGCACACCTGTCCCTCCCCATCTGGTAAGAACTGCTCCCAGAGGCATTCAACCCAGGGGCTGAAGTGGAGGACAAGTACTTCCAAGACTAGGAATTCCCTGTAACCCCACCACAAACCTATGAGATCGGCTGTATTATCACTTTCGTTTTACAGATGAGGAAACTAAGGCCAAAATGACTTATTCAAGTGTCTCCTGGAATAAGTGGCAGAGCTGAAATTCAAACCAAATTAACTGTGCTTTACCTGGACATCCTGACAAGCTGGGGGTAGCGTGCGTGTGTTTGTGTGTGGCGGCGGGGAGGGGTGGCAATTGTTGGGTGAGCCTGACCTCCAAAAAGAACTAAGCTTTAAGCCATCTTCCCTACTGCATCTTCCCTTGAAAGTCCCTGGCAAGTCGCCAGCATCTGAACTCCTCCCTGGGGTCCAGCCTCCCTTGGGCTAAGCCCTGTGACTCCAGCAGGACCTGGAGAGGGCTTCAGGGAGACTCATTGTTCTGTTATCACATTTGTGCAAAATAGCTGGAAATGGAATTTGAGACTGGGCAATGCCAGGGGGTGGGGAGCAATGAGAGAGAGACTCAAAGGCCCTAGCCAGAGAGAAGGGGAGGTGGGGAGAGCCCTAGCAAGGAAGCCAGGGCCCACACCAGCCACCCCAATGGTCCCTTCCTGGGATAACCCACCACCACCTCCTTGGGCAAGATGAGGTCCAAAGACCCTCAGCCCAGAATCTACCACCTGGGCCCTCAGGTAGAACAAATCTTGGGAAGTAAAGGGACCTGTGTTCACATCTTGGCTGTGCGTTATTAGCCCTGTGCCCTCTCCATTCCTTCATGATAAATGGGGGGTGCTAATGCCTGACTTACTAGGTTGTGGGTGGGTTACAGCTAAACTAAGAGGCTTCATCGACACAACTACATTACCGACATCATCACAGAGGCCTCTGGGTACAGGTTTTGGCAGAAGGGTCTCAGGGCCCACAGGCTAGGAGAGGAAGCTGAGGCCAGCCTTTGATGTGGCGGGCTCCAATGGGCCGCTGGAGAGCGTAATTTATTCTAAAGGCCGGGCCAGTCTTAGTCAGCCTTGTCTCTCAAGTAGCAGGTGAGCCAGTGGCAGACGGGGCTGCATCATCCATCTCTGTCATGTCCCACCATCGCTGAGAGCTCAGTGTCCACGCTGCTACACAGGGCTAGGATGACGGAGTGGAAGTGGCAGGGAGGGGAGGGAGCACGGTGCGAGCCCTGTAGTCAAGAAGAGGATTTCACGCCCTCGTCCATGAACCTCCAGGAACATGGGAGCCGGCAGCCGAGGATTTACACTGAAGCTGGAAGGCTGGCAGGGGAGCCCTGAGTCACTGGGCTGAGACGGGCCAGTTGAGGTCACCGGCAGATTGTGCCATCGTGGGTAAGCCAGGGCTGGACATTGGGGCTCAGTTTCCTCATCTAAAAAAATGGCAGTGTGGTCCCGGCTGTGACATTCATAATTTGGCTTCCAACCCCTGCCATCCACTAGCCACACTCCAGCTGCCTGAAAGGCCTTAGCTCCTGCTGCCGGCCCCCAAGTCCCGCCAGCTCTCCCATTGTCTCCACGGACACACACGTTCTTTGTTCTCTGTCTTTTGAAGGCGCCTAATTTCCAGAAAGACAGAGAAAAGCCTGAAGTTTCATCATAAACAAATATCTCCGAAGTGTAAGGGACAAAACATAAACACTGCCTGCTGTGTTGGAGAGTGGGGAGGGCAGGGCGGAAAGCCAGGAGGGGACACCCCTGAGGGCCTCTGGCCAGGGGTCTGAAGCTGTTGCTGTGTGCAAGGGGGCATTCAGCCATTGTCCCCACTTAGGAGTCTGAGAGGATTTTCCCTGTCCCTACTGTCACTCATAGGGGGCGGAGCACACAGAGAATTCCTGTCCTTTTCAGACCAGGAGTGGCCAGCCTCCCCCTTGGCCCAGTGACCATGTCAGGACTGTCAAAGGCAGCTAGTGCCTCCTGATCCCATGAGGCCATGGTCATCAGGACGGACTTGCTTTTGGATCCCATGGGACTGGAGCTCTTCTGAGAAGGCAGTGGACACATCCCTGTCCCCTCCCACCACTCCCACCTTCCCCCACCCCTGTAGTTGCTCAGGAACTCAGAGTCAGAGGACAGGAGAGGAGATAGGAGAGGAATGGAGAAGAGGGGAGGGGAGGGGAGGGGAGGGGAGGGGAGAGGAGAAGAGGG
>CM053510.1:10566109-10592810 GCA_028627145.1 Eidolon dupreanum | reverse complement strand
TAGAAAAGTACCTGTTTCATAGTGAATGCTCAATAATAAAGTTGTTGTTATTTTCAGACTGGGAGACTCAATTCTTTGCCTCCGTCTCCGCCCTTGACCATACCAGCTTCAGAACGTGTCCCCTTCCAGGCTACACAGAGTGGGGTGCTTATGGGGGGGGGTGGCACAGGAAGGAAATGGGAAGAGAGAGAACAAGGGTCACTCTGGGTTAAGATGCTGGCCTGAGAGCATTGACAGCAGGTGGGCAGGCAGCACCTGGGGAGGGGGCTGGCAACAGGTTGCAGAGATGAAGCCCCTTGGGGCACCAAGCCTGGGAGGTTCCCCTCCACGTCCCCGGCACTTGGCCAAGCCTGGCCCTGGGCGGGTCACAGCCAGTGCTGTGAATGAACAGTTAAGATGCAGGGTGAAGGGAAAGCGTTGTGGGCCAGAAGTCAGAACAGCAGGCACCCCCACCTCGCAGCTGCCTCTCCTGCACGTTCAGGGTGACTTATACGCTGTCTCTGGACATAACTGCCCTCATCTGTGAAATGGGGATATCTCCAGCCGCGCTATCTCCTCTACAGGGCCTTTCTCCACCCTACCTGCACTGGCTCCTTATGTTTCCTCAAATACAGCAGGCACATTCCAGCCTCAGGGCCTTTGTATAAGCTGTTCTCTGCAGGATCTTTACTTCCTGAAGCTATCCCCCCAGCTCACCCCCACCCCCAGCCTTAATTCAAAAGTCACCACCTCAGGGAGGCCGCCTTGACCATCCTACTTAAAATGGCGATCCCACCCTGGCCTTGACGCTCAACTATTCTCCTTTACCTCCTAATACACAACACGATTTGATTATTGATTTTATTAGTTATTTGTCCCTTCCCCTGTAAGTGTCAGCTCCATAAGGGCAAGAATATTTTGTCCACAGGTTTCTCCCCAGAACTGTGCCCGGCACTTTGTTCACTGAATTATTTTTGGTGTAGAGCTCACATTTTGTTCAGAGGGAAAGAACAGTCCTGGTCTATGTGGAATATGATCACACGCCCTTCCCCCCATCCTACCCCTACACCCTCAGAGCAGCAGACCCTCTCTCCAGCAGAGGATGTGGGGTTATCATAAGATCTTGGGGGAGCAAACGCAGCTAAGTGCAGGGTAGGTGAAGCTGTTGGGGCGGGGAGGGGGAGGGGACGGTTCTGGGGACAGGGCCCTGTGGAGAAGGCGCTTGAGCAGTGGATCCTGCAGATGTTGACAGCCAGATATGGGTGAAGGGCTTTGGGCCTCAGCCCTCCTCTCCACACTGGGAAGGGCTGATTAAGCTGACAGTATGCGAGTGGAAAAGTAGAAGCCAGGGCAACTGGATCTCAGGACACTGGGGCCCCAAGGGACCTCAGGGACCAGACCTCCCATTTTTCAGACGGGATAACAGAGGCCTGAAGGAATAGGACCATATTTCCTAACAGCCCAGCAAGAAAAATCTTTCCTCCTCCCGGGCTGAGTGTGGAGTTTTGACTAAGAAACAGTCAGTGCCGCCACCTAACAACCCGCCCCGCCCCGCCGCGCCCCACCTCCCGTGTCCCTGGGATTTACGGGCTGCAGGAAGAGGGGCCGCCAGGCACAGAGGTGGGCATCCCTACAGCCCCAGGGCCTTCAACCCGCTGGACGGCCCCACCAGGAAAAGTTTGTCTGAAGGAAATCAACCAGGAAGCGCGGAGCGGCAGAGCGGCCTTGGCTTTGGAAGAACCTCGGGGTTTTCGGCCTCCGCCCTGAACCTACTCCCGCCCTCCACGCTCAGGCGAAGAAACCCGCTTCTCTCGGCTGCGAGGAGGCGGCGGAGCCTGGGACTGGGTGGGGGCGCGGAGGGTGGAGCGAGGGGACTCCCAGCGAGCGCCAGACCCCGCTGGGCGCGCCGAGGGTAGGCGGCGTTCTGGCGGTTTCCCTACACACCCTCAGGGTGGGTGCGAGTATTTTGCGGACAGCCGGGAGCCCCAGCCCACCCTGCTCCAGGCCAATGGTCCCACACCGCCTCCTTCCTGCTGAGCGCATGACTGGGGAGAGTGGGGGGCTTCCGTCTCCACCTGTGCTTCCCCTACCCCGCCCCCAACAACTGGGGCTTAAGAGGGGCTTCCGTTTTTGCCTGCTTCCCCCCAGCCTAGATACCGGGTCTCTCCAATCTGGCTTCTACCCGCTCCAATGTGTCCTTTATCTCCCAGCTCCATCCACTCACCCACTTTCTAAGACCCCAGGCGGGGAGCTCCAGGCTGTTGGGCGCCCGCGGGTCCTCTGGCCCAGCACCCCCGCACCCCCAGCCCCCCCACCCCCCGAATCAGAAGATCGTTCCACACTTGTGGGCAGCAGGAACTCCGCCACCTCCGTCCACAGCCCTGCGGGGGCGAAGACGGGAGGAGGGACACTCGCAAGTTTGTGCCGCTCACTCCCCGGACTGGGAACAATGGCTAGGCGGTGGGGGTGGGTCGGGGGCAGAGATGGAGGAGGCGGGACAGAGAACCGAGCGCGGGGACAGAGTCAGACCTCCGCGAGAGAGAACCTGCTTTTCGCTCCGTCTGTCTTGCTCCGAAGCAGAGAGCGTGAGCCCAGGAAGAGGAGGCCGAGCGCGAAAACAAACAGTGCAAGAGGGAGGAGACGGCGGAGGGACAAAGCCGCCGAGAGGGAAACCGAGTCAGAGGGAAGGGCAGCGAGCAGAGACCGCGAAGGAGAGGAACAGAAGGGCTGCGGGGTGGCGCCTTGGAGAGTCGGGGAGGGAATCCCTGGGGTCCCGGCCGAATCTGCCGGTGCCAAGCGGTCCTGGAGCGCCTGGCTCGCGCGCATGGGGTCCTCACTGTCCCCAGTGGTCCCCGCGACCGCAGGAGCGCAGCTGGGCTGCGCTGCGCAGGCACCGGCCGACCGGCGGCGGGAGGGGAAAGTGCGAGGCTCCGAAGCGCCGGTGGGGAGCAAAACTTACGTTCCTAGCGCATGCTGGCGCCGGCTGCGCAGAGCTGTCGCGTAGGGGGGCCTCGGACCCTCGGGCGCTCACATCGCGCCGCCGGCGCCGGGCAGGGCAGGGAAGGGCCGGGCTGGGCTGCGCGCAGCACCCAGAGCGGCCGGGGTTTGCCCGAGTCTGGCAGCCCGCGCTGGTCCCTCCTCTCAGTGCCGCGCAGAAGCCAATGGCGCGCCGTCCCCTCCCACGCGCCCGGCTGCCTCGCCCCCGAGGGTGGCCGCTGGGGCGGGCGGGAGAGGGAGGTTGGGGGGACTGGGCTCTGGGCTCCCCAGCTGAGGCCTTCCTGGAGACTGCCGGCGGGGGGCGCGCTCACGCCCTGGGAGAAGGCTCTCGAGAATCGAAACCCAGGGCCCGCGCTGCCCAGGAAGACTTTCTTGTTAAGTTCTGAAGACTGTACCCCTTTTGTGAAATTATCAACACCCTCATAAGCTGGAAAACCACACTGTCTTAAATACCCTCGGGGTATTCCCTGGGGCCGAGGTCAGTGTCTAAAATAGAAGGGACTGCTTGGCTGGTAGATCCTCAAGTGTGTATAACACAATTACAATGGTCACTGTCTGCTGACCGCGGGCTTAGTGTCAGGCCCCTTGGGCTAAAGAGTTACAGGTATTAATTTATTTGATTCTCACAACCACCTATGAGGTCAGGATGATCAATCCCATTTTACAGATGGCTGTCATTAATGTTTGATTTTATTTAAACTTCTGGCTTCTAGCCCAGGCCCACCTTTCTCTCCGCCCTGCTTGGTGTGACTTTGCCAAATAATATGACACCATCTCTCTCTCTCTCTCTCTCTCTCTCTCTCTCTCTCTCTCTCTCTCTCTCTCTCACACACACACACACACACACACACACACACCCCTTCGTCCTCCACCCTGTTTCAGCGATGTTGCTGTAAAATTGCACTGTCACAGACTAAGATTTTATCTGGGGCTCCTGGACATGTGGAGGTGAGGGAGGCAGTTGTCAGATGGGGGTGAGATGGGGTTTGGGGGGCCTGGAGGCTCTCTGGGATCCTTTCAGCCTAAAAGAACCAGGCTCCTATAAACAATATCTCTTCCACCAAATTCTGGACTCATTCCAACACTCTGCGACCAGTAATGTGCTTGACCCAATTCCCACCACCCTGAACCTTCCTTTTTAGAAAACCACCTGCATCTCTTCATCTTGTCTGATGGTCGCAAACGGAGGGGGGTAGGAGTGGAGGGAAGAGGAAGGCAAGGTTGCTGACATGCTCCATTTCACAAGTAAATGAAGCAGAAAGAGGTGAGTGGTGCCCCAGGCATCTAGTTAGGTGAGCATTTTGATTCCAGGTCTGAGTTATTTCTGCACCAGTTCCTTAAAGGTTAATCAAGCAGGCTCTGGAACCAGACTGCCCAGGTTCAAATCCAGGTACAGCCTTTTGGTGACTGTGTAGCCTTGGGCACACACAGCAGCAAAAGAAACAGTGCACAATAACAGGCAAAGTGCTTGGGGGGCTGGAGTAGAAGGAAGAGACCCCCACCCCTGCCCTCCCAGCATCCACTTTCCCTAAAGCGCCCATTAGAAGCTCATGTTCATTTCTTTCTTATACACTTCTCTAAACTGATGAGCAGGAATATTCTAGTGCAGGAAAATTCCTTAGAGTGCCATCCTGCCCTTAACCTTTCTGAATTACCTCATTTTTACATTGAGCATTAAAAAGTTCACCTCACTGACGTTCTTAAAGTGTACCCCAAATCTAGGCAAGAATAGGTACTTGGCACATGGGAACAACGAGATGTCCTATTTAGGATACAGTAGCAGGAACATTAATTGAGAAGGCATGAGAGGGAGGGTCAGGTCCTCAACTCTGCTCCTAACTAGCTATTTAACCCTCTGCTGCACCTGACACATGGAAATATTAAAACACTTGCCTCTCAGAGCTTGTGAGAGTCGAGTGGATTAGATGAAAAAGGTTTGCAAACTGGAAAAGCTAATTTCTGTTATTATCATTATGACTGTGATTCTCATTATTGTGGAATGTTTCCCTCGAAACCCCAGGAGGGGTGGGGGATGGAGCCAGCAAGGCCAGCTGAGGGACGGTCACTCCTTTCCAGCCTCCCACTGGAGCATGGGAGAAGCTGGCTTCCATCTGCCCTGGTTCCCCTCAGCAGGGGCAGCTACGCCTCCTTTATACCTCCTTTGTGCCCGATATGAGTGTGCTTGAGTGTCTGTGTGTGCCTGTGCAGGTGGGTGCCGGAAGGTGGCATGGGCATAAGGATTGCCAATGTCAGTTTTAATCCTCACAGTGCCAGAAATCACCTGTGGGTTGTGAATTCCCCTGGGAAGAATGCAAATGCAATTGGATTTCAAAGGTGCCAGCAGTGGGCCTAGTTTGGGCACCTGGGAGGTACAGGAGAGAGGTTAAGGGGATGCGGGTTGGCCCTACTCCTGTAGCCAGGGCCTGAAGATGGGTCTCAGTAGTGATCTACTCCCTGGGGCTGGGGGGCACATAGAGAAAAAATATGTTGTCAAAGACTGTTGCAGTTGAGCCCAGGGGCTGTGGAGCTGCTGGGTATGGGTTTAAATCCTAGTTATGGGACCATAGGCCAGTGCTTTCATTTCTCTGAGCCTCAGTTTCCTGGTCTATAAAATAGGGATAGTAGTAGAGCTTACTCCTAGGGCTTACTGGAAGTTTAACAGAAAGGATAAATGTACAGCAAGGAGCAAACACAAAGTGAATTATTGCTGCTGGTATTATTAGTAGGCAAGCCCAGAAGATGGAAAGAGGGAAAAGGCCTCAGGAGGTGCCCGTGCTTGTAAACAGTAAAAGGTAGCTCTAGGGTGAGAGTTGTCAAGCAGGCCTGGGGGGTTGAAGCTGTCATGGAGAGTACCATTTTGGCCAAAGATGAAAGGGCTACTATTCCACGGAGTAAGGCAGAGGGCCTGGGCCTTCATAGCTCCTGCTGGTTCCCTTTCCTGGTTCCCCTCACTTCCTCTAGAGCTTCTTTCCTTGGGAGCCTGCCTGGTCAGAGACCTCTGGGGCTTTCCTCTCCACTCCTGGTGGTTCCAGGCTGAGCACAGTTTTGGGGGCTGGGAGAAGCAGCTGGAAGCTCAGGAACTCTGAGGCAAGCCTCCCCCACACTATCCAGGCCTCCTTCCCTCCACCCCACTCCCCCGTGGCCACCCTCCCTCCTGTGAATCATCCCCTCAGCTGCTGCTGCTGCTGCTGCTTCAGGACAACAGAATGGCAAGCAGCTCCTCACCTGGGGAAGAGACATCAGAATGGGCAGAAGCGATGAGGTTCAGTCCTTCTCAAAGGAAGGATGTGAATGCTTATGTACCTGAGGACCTCAATAAGCCATTTCCTGCTTCCAGTGAGGCAAGGCTCCAGGGGACAGGTAAGAGCAGGACTTTGGAGTTAGAGCATCCTGGATTTAGAGGCATGGCCCTAGTCCTTGATAAGTAGCTCTGTGGCCTTAGGCAAGTTTCTCAACCTCTCTGAGCCTCAGTTTCTTCATCTGTCAAATGGAAAGAAGAAAATCATGATGATTCACAGGGTACTTGGAGGATTAAGTGTAAGCCCTGAGCTCAGGGCCTGGTTCACTCTAAGTGCTCAATAAATGTTCATTGACCCAATGAATGAATGAACACGTGGAAATTAAAGTGACTAGGAGTGGGGGGTAGGTGTGGCTGTCTGTGGGAAAGCCATCCTCCACCACCAGCTGTGAGAGTCAGGGGAATGTCTGGGAGCCTTGTATTCTAGTTCCAGGGCATCTGTTGCTCTGTGCTGGTGTGAAGGGGATGGCTTCCAAAACTCAGACAGGATGGAATGTGGACTATTCCTTGTGGGCACAGCTGATACTTCTGCAAGCCAAACAAGAGCCTCATTCTGGGTCCAGATGCTCTCAAAGTGCTGAGCGTCACCTGTGCCAACAGATTCTAATTCATAAAATCACTTTAGAGTAGTGGTTCTCAATGTGCAGTTACATGTTAGAAATGCAAAATTTCAATCTCACCATGGACTACAGAATTAGAAACTGTGGAAGGAGGGAGTGGCTGGAGCAGCAGCCTGCCTTGCAGCAAGCCCTCTAGGAGAGTCTGATTGGAGCTAAAGTTTGAGAACCATTGTTTTAGAGATTGCAAAACAGATTCCTAGATTCCTTCATTGAAAGGGACCCTTTGGTATCATTTGGCCCATTCTACAGGCAAGGCTAACAGGGCGGCCTTTGCCAGATGGTATCCATCAGGGAAGTGGAAGAGGTGGGCCTGCAATCCACAGCTTTTGGTTCTGGAGTATTTGTTTTCGTTCTCGGATGGGACTGCTGACCCAGGTGTGGGGGTTGGGGGAGGGCTCTGAGGGGAGGGGCTGCGGTGGGGTGCCGGTTCCTTCCCCTCTCCCTGGAGAGGGGGCAGGCGGTGTTTATTATTCCCTCTAAGGTGCCTCAACCCAAATCCACGTAAATCAAGCCCAGCCTGGCACTTGGAGTAATCGGTTTATTAATATTCTCGGCCGCTGCCGAGGCGGATTGCAATAACAAAGGCAGCCCTGCCGCCGCGCACCCGAGACATCATTATGTAATTGCTCCGAGGAGCAGAAGGCCGGGGCGTCAAAGGCCCCAAGCACCCCAGTCCCACACTCAGGGCGGGCTGGGGGGCTCCGGCGGTGGGGAGGCTGCGCCCTGGAGAACCGAGGCTCCAGGCCAGCGGTTGGGCGAGCGGGTGGAAAGAGCGACAGAACTGGAGCCCTCGCCCGCCCGCTTCATCCGTGTTCTCCTCCTCCCATGGCCGGCAGCGGGTTAACCCCTGCGCGGCTGGGTGCAGACCTACGCTCTGGGCAAAGGGATCCCCAGAGGCAGATGGCTGTCCCAGGGGACTCCGAAGGCTGAGCCAGAGCTTCCCCTCTCCGACTCCACCGACTCTCTTGATTTGAAGGAGAAAAGGCTAAAGCATCTTCGGACAACTTCGGGGTTCAAGACTGGTGACCCGCATATCAAAATCATGGCAACCTCTGTGAGACAGCCCATTTTACAGATGGGGATCTGAGGTCCAGACAGGCGGTCACTAAGAATGCCAGCCCCTGAATCTGTCAGCTCCAAAGCCCATGTTCTTTTTCTTTTTACTCCACAAGGAATCTTCATAATTACCATGAATTGGTTGTTGCCTCAGTTTCCCCACTGGGGGGTCAAAGTGCCAGGATGTTGTTGATGGAGGGTATTGTGTGCATCTCAACTTTTAGGGACAGGGGAAAGGGTTTGGCATAGGCAGCACCATAGCTGGTGTGCAGTGTCCACCTGGAAGTCGGTGCCAAGGGTACACCACTGGTTGGTTGGGTTAGGGGTGAGGAGGTCTCAGCATACCAGGCCCTGCCCCCACACTCTGCCCCATGCCCAGACTCTCTCTGAGAAGCAACCCCTGCAGACCCTTAAGTACTCCAGTGTTCCAGCCTCCCTGGCCTTTGCCCAGGTGGGCCCCGTGCTAGGAACACCCTCTTCTCCCATCCACCAGGCGGTTTCATCTCTGAGAAGTCTTCCCAGCAACCCCCCTCCCCCCACTACACACACCAGGAAGCCTTCAAGGCTGCCTCTTACAGCCCCGGGAACACCTGGTGACAGCACCTGACACACTGCATTAGGAGAGCCATTGTTATCTGCCTCCATTAGGCCATGTGTTCTGAGATGGTGGCTCTGTGTCTGACTCATCCTCATGGAGATGCCCTGCCCCTAAGCACAGGGCCTTGCGCACAGTAGGCCTCTCCCAGCACAGGGTGAATTCGAGGTGAAGGGTGGAACTCTCAGATGGATTTAATGCTTGGTGACAGTCTTCACCTGGCTTCAGAACTTCACAGACCTGTCAGTGGCTCTGCCCACTCCTAACTGCGTGGCCTTGGGCAGTTTTTGTAGCCGCCCCCCCCCCCTTATTAAACAGGGATAGTGGCAATCCCAGTCTCAGGATGCTGTAACCAGAGGGCAACTGAATCCAGGGCTCATGCTGCCTGTGCTACTCAGCCAATAGACCAACACAGGAGTTGGACTGTTTAGAATAAGCATTTATTGTCAGAGCGCCAGTGATCTGAGAAAGCAGCAGGTTAATGCCTTTAAAACTGCCTTGCCTTCTCAGTCCCGCTTAGGGTATTGAAGGGAAAGCCTGGGCCTTATTCCAGAGGCTGCACGATGGTTGGGGGGGGGGGTCTGTTGTGCTTCACGGAGCCGTTCCTCTGGCAATGTGGTCCTCCAGTGGCATTAGCAACCCAGGAACAAAGACGGAAATAGTCTGGAAAGAATGCTAGACCAGAAGGATTGTGATCAGTAAGCATAAGGTCATTAATCTTAAGTTTCAGGGCAGGGGATGTTCCAAGCTCTGGGTCAAGCCGCAGGGAGCAATCTATTGTTAAGCTATAGAGTAAGGAAAGGTGAGTGAGGCCAGGAGGCTGTGAGGCTCTACTACAGGGATCCCAACCAGGCCTTTCTTCAAGGCTAGTTGCTATTTATTGAGCATTTACTATATGCTGGTACCTATATGCTGTGTGATTTCATGGACTCTGCATACCAGCCTGAAGAGGTAGCTAGCTACTGGTGTTCTTATCACCACTTTGTAATAAGTAGCTCTCCAAAATCATCAGCTGACAAGTAACAGAGCCTGGATTCAAACCCTGGCCTCTCTGCCTCATGTGTTTCTTATCTCCCTTTCACAGGATTATTTTGACAATGAGATAAGAAGTAGTTAGGACTAGAAAACTAGGTGCTCAATAATGCTCATGGCCCTCCACTGTAAGGCTCCCAGGGCAGCTCTCCTTTTGCCCTTCAGCCTCCCCCTGCCCCAAGGACCCCTGGGAATTCTGGGAACCCTTCTGTGGGGCTGAGGGAGGGGGCTGCAAGAAGATCTGGCAGAAGGAAGTGTTCTGGTTTCTGAGTATAAATAAATTATTGTTTTATATCCTTATATTAAGGGATGGGCACAGCATGCATTTGCCAGTCCAAGCGTGTGGAGCTGCAGCCTCCCTGCTTTTTGCCAGTTGCTAAATGTGTTGTCAGCCCAAGGCGGTAAACAGAAACCCACTCTGCCTGACCACTCCCACAGTCCTGGGGTCGGGGAGGACACCTGACCCCAGCCAGGCCTACAGAAAGAGTAGGTGTCAGTGGGATGCTGAGGCAGGGACAGAGTTCCTGCGAGAACTTCAGAGGACTCTTCACCCCTCTGAGCCTCAGTTTTACATGGCTGAAAATGGGCCTGTTACTAGTGTCCTGTCCATTTCACAAGGTGAGAAAGTGGCTGTAAAGGTTCTTCGTGCTCAAGAATATGACTGTGGTTGTTACTGCCAGGAGAGCGGTAGGGGTGCCCAGTTCCATCCTGCCCCCTCTGTGCCTCTTCAACTCAGCTGCCACCATCTACCTTAAAACATGCTACCTAACTCCAACCCAGGCCACTGTCACCTCTCACTGGGACTGCTGTCTTCCCTCCTGACTGGTCCTCCAGCTCTTAGCTTTGCCTCCTCCAGGTCACTTTCCACTCAGCAGCCCAAGAGAGATTTGAAAAAGCTGATCAGAGATTATTATGACTTTCCTTGTCGCTTAGAAAAAAATCTAGAATAAAAAAAAATTCAGGCCAGCAAGGGCCTGAATGCACTGGCCCCCTCCACACCGCATCCACCTTCCTGGTGCTGCTATCCCCCGAATTCGTTCCCACCTTGGGCTTTTGGCACATGCTGTTCCCTCTACCTGGAATATTCTCCTCCTCAGGCCTTCATATGTCTGCCTCTCTGTCTCTGTCTCTGTCTCTGTCTCTGTCTCTGTCTCTGTCTCTTTCTCTCTCTCTCTTTCTATGTGTGTCAGCTGAAAGGTCACCTTAGAGAGCTTTCCAGACCACGCAGTCACATAGCCCCCATCACTCACCTGCTTTACCCTGTCTCGCTGCCCTTAGAGCATGTATCACCACCTAAGATTACCTTTAAATTTTTAAATTTCCTTGTTTCTTTTACCTGCCTCTTCTAGAATATACTTTCCGTGAGGATAAAAACTTCATTTGCCTCACTCACCATTGTATTCCCAGCATCTTACTCTATACATATTACATAAAAGAGAAGGAGAGAGAGAGGAAGAATAATCGCTCCTAATAAATAACTGTAGAGCAGAGCTGTGGGGCGTCCCTTTGACCGCAGAAGGAATGTTGCAGTGCACAGCCTGTGCGGCAACACCCGGCAGCCCGAGGATCGAGGCCATCGTAGCTCTCCCATTTCATTCTCAAGATTTTTACAGTATTCCATTTTAATATCACTAAAACGAACGAAGGAATGAATGCCTGTCTACATACATATGAATATATGTATATGAAACGAGTGATAAGTAGAACCCAGATTTGCATCAGAGAAGCCCGTCACCTGATGGTGACAGACATCTGAGCAGATGCTACTTCCAGTTGCTCCATCCTGTGTCTGGACCTGTCCTGCGTGCTGTTCCCTCTGCTGGGACGTCCTTCCCCTACATGCCGCTGTCTTCAGCTACCGTCACTTGCTCATGCTTCCCTGATCTCAGCTTGTTTCCTCTGAAAACCCTTCATGACTGCCTCCCCCATCCCCCACTGCATCTCTCATACTCTAACTCAAGTTTGGGCCCCCACAGACCCCCAGCAACTCCAGCAGCTTCCTCAGGGCACTGTGGTGGATTTGACAGCTAGGTTCTGGGTGCCTAGGACTAGCTGAAAACTGCTTCCAGGCAGAACTGTGTCTGTCTGCTGCTGTATCTTTGTGCCTAGCATCGCACTGGCACCTGGTAGGTGTCTGAAAAGAGTGGCAAAAGTATAGAGATGATGGGGAGATTGTAAGAGCAGAAGTAGGCTCAGCTGCCCGCTCCTACACACATACAGCTCCTGGCCCGAGGCTTTAATCCCTGGAGTCCAAGAAGCCTGATTAGAACCTCCCATGGGTGCATCTACCCTCTGAACTACCCCCCACTCAATTGCTGTCACCTCTGCCACCATTTTACTTTCCCTGCCCCCAGAAGCCACCAAGGTCCAGGGCAGCCTGGGAGATGGTTAGAAACCCCTGCAGCCACCCTGGCCTCTCTCCTCTGCCTGGCCCTCCACAACCCCCCACCCCACTGCTACCCGCCCACACGCCACCCCCCACCCTTTTTCTTTTTCTTCTGCTTTGCTTTACACTCAATTCCCTCCCCCAGCCTATTGAATGCAAACTGAAATGAAAAGGGTGGGGGGGAAGGCCCACACAGCTTCAACAGTGAAAAATAACCAATTTGAGGAGTAATTGTTGCTGTAATGATTGTTGAAGTCCTGAGTCACTGCAGAAAATCAGGCCGAGGCTCTGGGACTCCCAGGCTCCCTGAGTCGTGTCAAAGGGTTTGTTTCATGCCCAGGATCTCAGCGTCTCCATCTGTAAAATGGAGTGACTAATACCAGCCCAAAGGAACTGACCTTGACGTCATGATTCTCCCTGGGGCTGCAATCAGAGGTTTAGGAAGCACGCACAGCCTGGGACATGTTTTTCCTGCATGAGGCCATTGGGAGGAATGCAGTGTGGGACGGGGCAGGGGGCGCTGCCCAGAGAGGCTTACGGTTTAGGGGGTCTAGAAATGGTGACATTTAACTGATCTGGGAAGGATGAATGGAAGCTATGGAAAATGATGAAAGGTCAGCCCTGGAAGGACCTAGAGACATCATGTGGTCCCCCACTCTTATTGTATAGATGGTAAAACTGAGGCCCAGGAGGGCTACGGCAATTGCTCGAAGCCACCCACTCATTGGTGGCAGAAACCAAATGAGAATGCAGGTGCCTTGACTCCCATTCCAGTGTTCTTTCTTCCCTTGCCAAACTAGCTCATAGTGACAATAAGGACAACGTGTCGAATGTTCAGTGACACACCCAGGCTCTGTGCTAAATGCATGTGTGCTACTTCCTTTTATCTTTGGATAATCCCGTTAGGTGAGATTAGAATACTGGCCCTGCTTTACCTTAGTAAGGTTCAGAGAGGTTAAATGACTTATTGAACAGCACATGGCACAATTTTCTTAGCTCCCAAAGTCCCTCACAGCTTCTCTGTGAAGAGGAGAGAGTAGCTCTGAGCTGTGTGCCTGGGTGGGCTGCCCTTCACTGGGGTCTCTCTCCTCTCTAAAGAGGTTAGAGTGGGGTGCTTCCTCAGAGGGGTTTGAAGGGAGACAGGGCTTTCCCTCAAAGCCCCCACAGGAAGGGAAATAGATGGTCAAGGAGATAAGAAGCGTACATTTCAAGTCCCCATCAATAAGAGTCTGCCTCGCCTGGGTCCTCTGAGATGCCAGGCTCTCCTGATGAGTGCATTCCAGCTTCTGGGGAGGAAATTGGGTAAAACTGGGGAGCTGGAGAAGGACCAGCCCAGGGATGTGATGGCAGCTTCCAGGGGCCAGTCAGACCCTCACCCAGACCTCTCACTGGCTGAGCTAGACAATGAGCCATCTCTTAGGAAGTGGGGACACTGCTCAGGCACCACGTAAGCAGGGCCACCAGTAAAATTGGAGGAGATGGTTTTAAAGAATTTAATCCAAAAAAACTCATCGAAGTACTATTGTCATCCTGGGATTTCCTTACAGTTATTTTAGAGTTGAATGTTATTTTTATTTAGGATTGCACTGAGATGATTGGAGACACCATCGTCTTGTCAGGACTTGGGGCCTTTGAGTGTTAGAGTTGGGGAGCAATGATGGGAGTGTCTACGAACCAACCCCACTCTCCCTTGGGGACATAGCAGGGGACTGTTATCCAAAAGCCATTAACTAAGGAGCTAGAACTATTCAGTACCAGGCCTGGCTCTGACGAGAGTTTACCGCGTACAATTTACTTTGTGAAACTGTGTAGCTTTGGGGAACTCAATATCTTCACCCTTGAAATGGGGATATTTACTCCTGTTCTGCCTATGTCACAGATGTTTAACTGCCATACAGGCTAGAAATAAACAGAGACAATACCCAGGATAGCAGTGCCTATGATGAGACCTTCTGGAAATCAGCTGCAAAGTTTAGCAAGAATGCAGGTTAATAGGTTCTCCCCAGGCCTCCTGGTTCAGAATCTGGAAGGATGGGGCCCAGGAATCTGCATTCCTACAACCCCCGCACTAACTGATCCTGTAGTCTGAGGACCACAGCTGTGAGGCAGTAAACACTTATCAGAAGCCAGAGATTCGAGTTCCAGCCTGGCTTATCCTCTGAGGAGCTGTGCGGCCTCAGGCAGGCCATGGTGTGTCCTGTGTAGACCCAGGGGACTGGTCTGGTGGTATCTGAGGGTGTGGCCCTCAAGGTGCCTCCCTGAATGGTCATGGGTGGGGCTGGCTGGGCCGTGGGATGTATGGAGGGCTCCAGGAGGGATGACAGAGGCCTAGGGAAATAGGGGCTCAGGGCCCGGGTTCTGGCACTGACCACAGACCACACTGCCCCAGTTCCAGCTGGGCCTCAAGGCTTCTGGGCTCTGTGGAGGGGTGGCAGGCGGGCCATCTGCTCAGGCTGGGCCGGGGACAGGGGGTTAGACACAGGCAGAGTGCTGAATGGCCTCCTTGTTGGGACCCACCCAGCCTGAAGAACAGATGATCTGGGGGCTGGTGGCAGGTAAGCGGGTGGACAGAGGCCAGGCCTGTCTCCTTCCCCCAGCCAAGTCACAAAGTCCTCTCTTCCGGGGAGAGGAGGCCCCAACAGCCATTTATGGCAAAAATAGCCAGGAAGAAGTGGGTTTGAAGGGATCGGGGAGGCCAACAGGGGCTGCCTGAGAAGTGGAGTGACACCTGAAGCCTCCGTCAGGGCAAGGGGAAGGCTGCACAGCGGGGCAGGGAGGGGCTTTCAGAGCTTCGTCAGGCCCAGGGGAGCTCAGAGTTCTCTCTGTCTAAACCTCTCCTACCAGTTTCGTAGATGGGGACATTGAGTCCTGGGAAGGGGCAGAAAGCCCACTCCGCACCACCCAGCAAGTCAGTGGCAGAGCTGGGACCGGAACCCAGGTATCCTGATTCTTGGATCAAGGCTCTTCCTTGCCACACCTGCTTCCCGTCTGCCTGCCTCCTCCCTTCTCTCCCCTCCCCCCTCACTCCTCCCTTCCCTGCAGTCAGGCCCCAGGCTGCCTCCTAGGAACTGGCCCTGCCTACCCACCTGTGTCTTTATTATCCCTGCCCTTCCTCCTACCAGTCCTTCAAGACCCAGATCGAGTCCCTACCTTCTGGGAACCTTCCAGTCCATCCACAGAG
Organism: Eidolon dupreanum; assembly: GCA_028627145.1. Lineage (NCBI taxonomy): Eukaryota > Metazoa > Chordata > Mammalia > Chiroptera > Pteropodidae > Eidolon > Eidolon dupreanum. Next base: position 10,577,666 of record CM053510.1, on the reverse strand, counting down.
CTTACTATCCCGAATGGGAGACTCACACATTGCTGTCTTTGGGTTGTCAAGGCCAGTCCCTTCATTGTAACTGAGACTCAAAGAGGGAAGGACATTTTGAAATGGTCCCCACCACATCCTACCCCAGCCATTCTTCAGTTTTGTTTAAGGATATATTAAAAAGAGCTTCACTTCACAGAGGAATCTGGTAAAACAAGGGTCCCTTTGGGGCCCTTTCTTGAAAGGAGGTATTTTCTCCTGCTTTCTCTCCAAGGTTTCCCAGAGAGTCAGATTTCATTTCTCTTCTGAGTCAGGCAATGAGCAGAAGCTGGGGTTGGTGCCAGGAAAGCAGCCACACCTGCTGACACCTGGGTGAGGGCTGGTGATTGTCCCTCCCCTGTGTACCAGCTAATCACAGGTGACTAAGTCTGCAACTTGCCTCACAACTGCGTTTGGGCCTGACTGGAAGGGGCTTGAGGGCAGAGGAGTGGGGAGAGGAGGGGAGGGGTCCCCTTGAATGGGAGAGACCAGATGTGAATCCAGGCGCCACCATTATATTACCTGAGTGAGCTTGGATCAGTCTTTGAGCCTCATCTTTGCCTCCTTGACCAGCCTGTGGGGACTAGAATTGTCACAGGAGGGTCATGTGAGCACAAACTCCAGTTATAAAGAGGGTGAAGCCTCAGCCCCGGCCTGACAAAAGCTTCCTGCCCCCAACAACTACACACTTCCCAGGGTGCCTCAGTTCACTTAGCTAAGCGAACCCCAATTCTCCTCTTCACCTGTGTTCCTGATCATTTTCTCTTTCCTTACCTTGCTGTGTGTCTTTGGGTGCAGCCCTATCCCTCTCTGACACTCAGGGTTCTCGGCCCTCAGAGGAGGGGAGCGGACATTCGTTCTCCATAGCCTCATCTCCCCTGGGAAACCACTCCAGGCTTCTCCGAGCACCTCAGATGGGGGGCGGGGGACCTGCCTAGTATAAGGGAGGCTGGTGAGGTCCAAAGCCAGGGAATGGGAAGGCTGCTTCCCCATACCTGGTAGTTTCTAGCTGTGGCCAAGAGACAAGTCTAGTCCAGAAAAAACATTTGTAGATAGATGCTCTAAGACCTGATTCATTTATTTCATGTTTCATTTATTTCTTAAGAACCTGTAATACATCAGGAACACTCTGGGCTCTGGGCATACAGCAGTGAAACAGGCAGACATGGGTGCTCCCTGGTGGTCCCCAGCTCACCATTTAGTGGGAGAGATAGCAAACAGAGACTACAAACAGATTTATATAGTGACCAAATGTGATTGCTGCCTTAAAGTTTATGAAGAAGCAATGCGGGGGGCAGGGGGGGCGGATAATATGTTTTAGGTGAGGGGCTGAGCCTGGCCTCTCTGAGAGGTGACATTAGAACTAGGACCTGCAGGCTGAGAGGGTGCCAGCTACACGTCTTGGGTGGAGCTGCATGACTGGGCCAAGGAGCTCGGGAGGCCTTTGTGGCTGGTGCAGCCTGGGACAGGAGTGGGGAGGAGGGGGCACAGAGGAGGTATGCGAAGCAACCAGCCCTGGGGGGAAGTTTTGCTTTTCCCTAAGACCCATGGGATCAAAGGGATGGGCAGCGACTTGATCAAATCCACATTTTTCACATTTTCACAATCTCCTGCTGGCTACTGTTTCCAATAGAGACTGGTTAGGAAGCAAGGGGGAGGGTGAAGAGATTGACAGAGGGGTCTCCAAAGTGAGGTGCAAGCACCCCAGGAAGTGTACAAGGTAGTTCTCTGAGGAGAAAGGAATATTAAAACTTATTCCTGTGCCCATCTTGTCCAAAAAAAAAAAAAAAGAGTTAATTGTTACCAGTATTTATAGATTGACACTGATGTCCCTATTTGGTCTTTATGTCACTTGTTACTCAGGGCAGGGTGAGACTCAGACCAAAGAGAGAAGCTGAGTCCTTTCCTTGCTTTTAACGTTTTGAAGAATTTTTCTCTTTATGAAAGAGCAGTTCGGTAGATTTATAAATTATAATGAATCTGATTGTTCCCCAAATGGACAAAGACTTAAAAAGAAAGGTGGAAAAGGAGGAAAAAGAATGAAAAAACACTGAACATAACACAAAGCCTTGAATCCCGAGCTGGGCACATGTGGGCCCTTTGCTCCTGCTGTTGTTGCTCCGAAGCCACAGGCAAGGCAAAGACAATGACCGTGCAACTGGGTCTAATAAGAAAGTGACCCCTACATTTCAAATATGAGTGAGAAGACAATTTGCAGTAAGAGTTTAGATCCACGGTTATTACTGATGAGCCTAACAGTAAGTATAGACTTTTGCTTTGAAAACTTAGCTAATGATGGTGCAAACCATTCGCAATTATTTAAAACATTTAAAAATATTATTTTAATCTCATTTAATCTTTTCATTTGTTTCTGTGTTTGATAACATTCATAATACATTAGCACAGCAATGCAGGATTATTATTTGTAAATAAGTAAATATGCTGAGTAAGTGTGATCAAAACTTTTTCCTGCATTAAGGAAATGAGCACCCTGGGTAGAGCGCCCCGGGCTGCAGGGTGAGAAGCCCAGGACGGGGTGGCCTGGGCAATGCTGGCTCCGACTGTTCAAGTGGTTCCACGGCTCCCGTGCCCAGCTTGCTGGGGTGAGGGGACCTCTCTCAGGAATCCTCAGGTTGCTATCAGGGCCACTCCGTCTAGCTCATTCCATGACAGCAACTGGGAGAGACACTTCCCCCAGTCCAGGCTCTTGTCTGGGGAGGCTTTTTTTTTTTTTTTTTTTTTTAACTCTCCAAGTGAAACAGAAGTTCATTCCCTTAAAGGGTAAGTGGCGGATCCTGGTAAGGCTTTCCGATTATTTATTCACCGGCCAGTAATAGACGAGGACGCGCATCCTGGCTGGTGAGAGGGCGTTTCGGTGCCTGCACACGAAGCCGTGGAGACCTGGAGTCCTGGAACTTGCCCCTTGAGAGTTTTCCTGCCAGCTATTTCTGCACAAGGGCCCACTTTTCTGGCCTGTCCTTATTGGGCATAGTTTCTGAGTTGTTTTTTTTTTTTTTTTTTACTGCGTCCTGGAAAGGTGCTGTAATGCGAGCTGTGTGTGCTGAGGGTCTGCTGTGTGCAGGCCACCCTGCACGTCGCCTGTGTGGTCAAGACTCCCTCCCACAGAGGCCTCCCTGCCCTTCCCGTTGCGTTGGGGTTTAAGATCCTCTGCAGGTGCAGTACTGTGCCACCTACCCCACCCCTCGCCCTTACACCCAGCGTCCAGCCGTCCCTGGGGGAAGATGTGTCTGGCTGCCCGAAGCTGGGCTGAGCAAGGCCTCCAGCCCCTAAGCAGCTCAAAGTCCTCTGGCTGGAGGGTCAGGGAACCAGCCTCCTTCCTATCCCAATTCCTCCCAACTTTCTTTTTCCCAAAAAGGTCTTCGAAACCCCAGAGGTCCTTGGGTGTCTCCAGATGCCCTAAATTGGGCCATCCGGCTGTTGGGCCATCCCTTCTTCCCATAGATCTCTGTCTGCTTCTCTTGTGGCCACAATCCAGCCAGCAGACTCCCCAGAGCATGTTCCCACTCCTGTTCCCAGGCAGTAGTTTCCATGTGTTGGCATCAGTGCGCATTTAATAATAAAATGAACAAAGTAACCAAATGCTTTGGCAGCTCCTGATGTTTGCCAGAGGCTTTGTGCATGCCCAGTGGCACCAGAGGACCCTGGAGAGGAAGTCTGCAGGGAGCCAACAGGGGACATGCCCCGACCATTGGGGAAACCGTCTAGAATCTGAAAGGGCTGACGGCGCCCTTGCTATTTTGGCTCAGGGTGGCTTTGGGGGGAAAAAAAAGCCATGATGGAGGTGGAGTGGCCTGCAAATAGCTTCTGGGAGAACCCTGCTCAAGAGAGACCTACCAGCCCACCTCCTGGGACAGACGGCCTGGCTGGAACCTTCAGGCCCACGAACGGTAGAGAGTAGGTTAGTGCCTGCCCATCGGGGGAAGCGCTCTTTGTGTTAATAACGCCAGTTTAGGGTCCTACCTCAACATTCAAATCCTGTCCCTCCCCCTTACTGGCTGTGGGGCCTTTGCCAAGTCACTTAACCCAGCTCCCCACTTCTAACTCATCTGGGCTGCCGCACCCATATAAATGCATCAGGCCCACCCTGGACTCCTGTAACCATCCTGGGTGGACTCAGGCCCAGAAACCTGCTTTATCACATGTTCTCCTTGTGTGTTTGCATGTGGTCAGGTCAGCACTTGGGAGCCACTAATCAACCTCTCAATTTTCATTCATCCCCCGCAAAAAAAACCAATAAGCCATGGATGAGGTGAAGAGGAGGACAATTGATCTTACCTTTCAGGGTCATTGTGAAGATTAAAGTGACGAATGTATATAAACAATACCAAAATCTAGCCAGCATTTACTAACACTGCTGATGCTATATTAACTCATCTAATCCTCGCACAAGCCTATGAGGTATGCGCATTATTAAACCCATTTCACAGGTGAGACCGAAGCTCAGAGATGTTAAGTAATTTTCCCAAGTCTGAACATATGGTAGTGGCCCGGATCCATGTACACTGCTTGGCACAGTGCTCAGAACATAATAAGTACTCATTAATGATGGCTTGTTTAAAAGATAAGGAGGGGGCCGGTTCAGGTCTGTTGCTCAGGAGAGGAACGTCGTTCCTGTCCCACCACCCAGAACATGCTGCCCCACCTCTGGTCAACCTGATCAAAGTCTCTCCTTGCAGGAGCGCCCCATTGCCTAGATCTCCAGCCAGAGCTGGCTGCCTCTGCCCAGTTGTGTGCATCTCCAGGCCCCAAGGAAAACCTCATAAGCTGAATCCAGCATAATTCCTCCAAGTACACTTAATCACCCCTCGACCGTTTTACCCTAAAGCCTGTGTAGCTTTCTCACCGGTTGGAGAGGGAAAATGCTTTATGCTTCCTTTAGTTCATGCTTATGCGTTCAAGTTCACAAGTGGTGCTTTTCTTAGACCAGTGCGTCATTTATGCTGGAAGGGTAAATTCAACATGAGGAAGAATTCCAGCAGAGAAGAGGAACGTGTGTTAAGCCAGGCACTGAGGCAGGACTCGGCCATGTTGTCTCATTTTGTCTTCTCACCTGCCCTGTTCAGGATACTACCTTCTCTTGTGATCCCCTCTAGCCATGCCTCACTGCTGCTCCAGGGTGACATCGCCAGGTGGCTTCACCTGTCTGTGCCTCAGTTTCTCATTCTGTAAAAAGAGGATAATAATGGCTTCTGCTCCATAGTGTCGTTGTGAAGAATAAATGATAAAAAGTGTATAAAGGACTGTGTGTGCCTAGTGCCTAGACTATAGGAAGCCCTCAATAAATGATGGATAATGACAATGATAAAGATGAAAATATCCATTCCACTGATGGGATAAAGCTTTAGTTGATGACTTCTAAGATTGCTTGAGACCTAGAGCTGATTATACATAAAAAAAAAAAAAAAAAAGTTTTCTGCGGGCATTTGACCAGAGAGGAGGTGAGGAGGAAAGGAGAAGGTAGGAAGTGGATGTAGAGGTAGGTATTTTGCTATGGCCACTTTTGGGGAGGTCTGTACAGTCTATGGGTCAAAGATCCTTCTATCTATAGCACCACCTCCCTCCCCATCCCCAAGGAAGGGTGTAGGGCTGTGCTGCACCACCGAACCCTAGCTATGGGCTATTAGACTCGAGCTGGACACGTGACCCAATCTGGGCTATCGGTTTTCTCTTCCAAAGATTTGGATTTGGGAAGGAAAGGAGCGGGTAGGAGATAGCCAGTTGGTCTCTCCACATGGCTGGGCTGCAGCCAAAAGAGTGGACACTGTTGCTCAGGGTAGCCATGGCCTCTGAGGAATGGAAAACGTTGCTTGGCAAAGAGAGAGAGGAATGAAGCCAGCTGGCAGAGAGGAGCAGAAATGAGGAGGGAGAGACTGTCCTGACAGCTCCCAGCCCAGCCCTAGTGTCCCCAGGCCTAGCCCTTCCTGCCAGCTCAGGGTAGACCATCTGGAAGATGCCATCAGAGCCTCATAAAGAAGTCCCCCCTTTTTGCTGAACACAGCTTGAGTGGATTTCTCTGACTCGAAATCCTGGAGCCCAACCAATACAGCTTTACCTCCATCCAGGCCAGAAACACCCCGATGGGGGAACGCCCATCCTCCAGGGCTCATTTATCAGAAACCCGGGGAGAGAAGAGCTGAGACGTGAGTGTTTGGTCTCTTGAGTTCTTGGGATAGAAATGGGGCTCTGTAACCCGGAGAGCTGCCATGGTCACGCTCCCTGAGTAAGGGGCAGTGGCTAGAGCTCAGACTGGCTTTGATCTGAGTCGTCTTAAGCTATTTCTGAAAACTCAGTTCCAAGACAGAGCCTCACTATGGATGCTGAATAACTTAACCATGGTTTCCACTTACTCAGCTCTTTCAGTGTGCAGGCTGCCTTGTCACCACTCTGGGAAGCTTACCTGGACCTTCCCATTAGGTCAAATTGGACTCCCCTGCACCTTGGACATCCTTCTGCTGAGGCTGTCACACTCTCAAAACAAGCAGGCTACGGATGAGGGCAGAGCACGTGCTTCAGAGGGAGGTCAGGCGGGTTTGAATCCCAGTCCTACCTCCTGGTTCCCATCTGTGAAATGGAGGTGGACATTTCCTCATGGGTTGTTTTAAGGATCTTATGATACTGCAAATCTGAAGGGCTCAGCACAAAGCCTGGCATTTAGTGAAATCGCAAAAAGTGGCTTTTTTACTGGTAATTTGGAGTAGAAGCCAGATCTCACTGAGCCCCAGCCCAGGCCCAGTCCCCACTTTGCCAGGTGGTGTCTCCACATAAGACTTGATTAATCCTGTGCTCATCTGACATGAGATAAGCTGTGGGGCCTGGTGTTCTGCTTGAGGACATCCATATACTACCCATCAGCAACTCGGCTTCTCAGTCAAGCCCAGAGCTAGAGCAGAGGATGGGCGGAGGCAACAACACGGTGGCCTTTCCTGAATGCAGCTCAGCCTTGGCCCTTACACCAACTGGCCGGTGAGTACTTTGCTGAGTTGTAGGGGGTTCAGTGTTCAAAGTCTCAGAGCAGTCTGGGCCTCCCAAATTCTCGGAACCATCTACCCGAATGTCTCTATCTCAGGTCCTGGGTCCCACTCTCCCCAGCAGGGCTCTGAGCTGGCTTCAGAGATCCGTCTAGCTGTGTGTTCATGCTCCTCTGCAGTCCTGCCACCTCTCCAATTCCATCCTGAGCCTGATTTTCAGCACGGGTACCATTTGCCTACAGGAGGAGAGCGTTCCCCTAAACATGACCGGAGAGGATTTGGGTCTTCATGGCATGCCCTGAGTTGATGCTTGATTGGCTTGAGCCCAATACTTTCTTTCTTTAAGGCTTCCAAAGCAAATACCAGAAGCCAACCAACCTCACGATCCTTATAATGACCATTGTCCAGGTCCTTCGAATGCTGGAACTGCCACATAACCTCGAGCTTCACCTTCCATCTGCACCTCAGCCCAGCCCCCCACAGGTGACAGCCTTGACACTTGTGATTCTCAGGATGCCAGAGCTTGTCATATCCCCCATCCCACTACAACGGGGTCCTCACTGCCTCTCACCAAGTGATCTAGTTCCAGAATGCCACCCTGTAATGTTGCTCTTAGGGCTACTCTAGTGCCAATTGTCTTAGCCCAGGGTCCCCTCGAAGCAGAACCTGATGCAAGGAAGTGTGTGGGGAAAGTTTATTTTGGAGGCGATCCTAAGGAGCAGAAATGAGGGACCAATAGGATTGAAAACAAAAACAAAAACAAAAACAAAACCAGAAAAGCCAGCAGTGCATTATCAGTTCACTGCTGTGGGTGACTGGCACCCAGTACTCTTGGGACCTTCCTAGTAGTGTATAAAAGGACCCTTGGACTTGTCAGCCAGATGACAGACTGACAGAAGCATTCACCTGCCAGTTCCTGTGCCTCTCTGGTTGAGGATGGCCCAGTGGAAGCCAAATTCCTTCCACATGTCCTCATGCTGAGCATGCTCCTGGCAGCAGCCCATGATGGGCACTGCACACGCCCAAAGACGGAAAAGGAAAGAGCCTTATGCTCACGTGAGGGGAGATGCTGTCAGTGCAAAGTGAGATGAAACCCACGTAGAGCTGTTTGCCACAGTGTGGCTGGAAATGGAGATGCCGCTGATGCCTGGGAGGCTGTGAATACGGGCTCTTGAGCCAGATGGTCTGGGATCAAATCCTTTGCTGCGCTTCACCTTCCTCTGCTTATACAAGAGAAAGTACTAAGAGGAAAATGCTTGACTGGGTTGTTTGTTATGCAGTAAATGAGAAAATCCACAGCGCCTGGCGCATATAAGCCTTCCGTAAGAATAACTTCTATTACACCATTTTATGGTTGGAGACATCAAGATGTAATTTTTAAGAGAGGGAGAAAGACGGGAGAATGAGAGAGGGAGAGACTTTGTTTAGAATCTGCTCGGACCTCCAGAGAGGCCTCGATTTGCAGCTCACAGGAAGACCTGGCATTTCCAAGCCGAGTTCCTCGCCCTTTCCGCGTTTCTACACCCACTTTCCCTATCACGTGAGGGGCCTCCGGAGGGGAAGCAGATGCTCTTTCTTCCCCTAAACATGCATTCATGCTTCCTCTGCTCCAGCTGAAAAATCTGGAGCTTCCTTGTGATGTCACAGCTCGTTGCTATGGAGACCAGGTTGCTCTGAATGTCAGTCTGGGTCCAGGAGGAGCAGCACAGTCATCAGCATCCCAGCTGGGCCCAGGGAGAGAGGAAATGAGGCACCCCTAGAGGTCTCATAAACACCTCTCCCTGTGCCCCAAACACACAGACACACACAGTGGAGCCAGCCGGCCCCACGAGAGTCCCACTCTCGTCACCTGGCCCACCCTGTTGGGTTGAGATCTGAAAACATATGTTTGGAGACAAATAACACCAGCAGCCAGGAGCAGGATGACACATAGTCAACATCAGCCATGCTTCCCTTTCAATGCCCTGGGAGGAAAGGTGCTGCTCGAAGGTGGTGGCATCCTGAGCATCCCCATGGCAACACTGAGTCAGAACTTACTGAGGTGACCTCACTCTGGGGCCACTGGACACAGGCTGTCATTGCCACCAGGGGGAAGGGAAACACTGTGCAGAGTCTCTCAAAAAAATGGATCTGCCCTCTTAAGATAATGTCTCTGGGTGAATCCATCCCAGCCCTCCTCTGGCTTGAAGGAAGCAGAGGGCCGTGGGCCCGGGCTTAGTTTTTCCCTGGGCATAGTCAGGGCTACAGGAAGTGGCTTTCCTGACTCTTAGGACACCAGACAGCCACCCTGGAAAGGGCTCCTAGCTGTAGGTCCTGGGCGGGTTGCTCTGTGACCTGTGCATGAGGAAAGACTTCTTGGGAGATGAGCAGAGGTGGGGGAGCACCCCTTGCCCTTCTCCAGATTTCAAGAGGGATTCTCCCCTGAGCCCTGGCCATGCCCTGCCACCTCCCAGGATGGAGCCTGACTCAAGGCAGCATGCTGGCTGTCCCTGCTGCAGGATCACCCCTGCCTGCCTGCCTCAGCCTAGGCCAGTCCCCTCATCCTTCCTTAAGCTGAAGCACTTGCCTGTTTGGGATAACTCTTTGGGAGGGACTCTCACCCTTCACTGCTGGATCCTTGCAGGAAATAGTTACTCCTGACCTTGAACTTGACACCATAGCTGGGGTCCTTCATCTGGCTGATGGGCAATCTGGGAAGGGGGAAGAGAAATCATAAGTTGTCATGGATATAAAGCCCATCTCTACTCCTTTCTAGAAGTGTGGCCTTGTCACATTCCCTCTCTGAGACTCTTGTTTTCTCAGGGTTGTCGTGAGGATTAGACAGTCCCATAATTTTTCATATCCTTCTTTCAATTCCCCACTGCCTGGACCCGCAGCTGCCACCACCTGCCTCAGAGGCCCTGTATCGGTGCTCTGCACACTTATTGTGTCACCTGTTGCTTCACCTGGGCCCCAAGGCTGGTGGCTTTTCTAAAACTCACTCTTGCTGTCTCAGCAAATATGTCTAACTAGTCAGTCCCGACCCCTTTCCACCTGTCTCTTCCAAAGAGAATGACCACCAAGAGCCATGGCCTGCTCTGCGTTAGGATCTGTGATAGACATTTCACACCCATTGTTCTACGGAATTCTCACCACAGACCTGTCAGAGAGATATCACTAGTCCCATTTTAGGAATTAAAAAAATGGAGACTTACAGAAGTAAAATGACATATCTAAGGTCACACAGCAACCCGAATACCATGTTGAGTTTTATACTAAAATGCTTTATACACATTATGTCAGTATAGAGTAGGAAGTTAAAAGCATGAACTCTGGGGCCAGCCTTCCTGGGTTTGATTCCTGCCCCTGTCTCTTAACAGCTATGTGTAATATAATGTTATATGTTAATTATATTTCAATTAAAAAAAAAGTCTGTATGGCCTTGGGAAAGTTGCTTAGCCTCTTTGTGCCTCAGAGTCATCTTTAAAATAAGATAGTGACAGTGTCTCCCTTGTTGGGTTTTTACAAGGATTATATTAGAAATAAAAACGCTTACAACAGTGCCTAGAACAAAGTAAGAGCTATATAAATAATGATCACTGAAAATTTTTTAAAAGGGGGTGGGGTTGGGAGGGTGAAGAAAGCTCCACACCATCTTTTTGGATGGAGTCCCTACTGTTGGTTGTGTTAGGGGGTAAACAGGCTCAGAGAGGCGAGTGAACATACCTGAGGGCACACAGGTTGTGCGTGGCAGGGCTGGGACTTAGCCTGGGAGACCTGGCACCTGAAGCTGTGATGGTTCCATCCTGCCAGTCCACCCTGCTGGAGAACACAGCAGAGGTCCGGCTAGAGGGCTAGAAAGAGTAGGGTTCGTGAGGACTCAGAACCGGGAAGGAGAGCTGCCAGCTGACCCAGGAGTGACCCAGGAACTTGGCTAGGGCTAGGGGCGGGAGGACTCAGGGGGTTGTGGAGTGGGGAAGGGGAGGGGGTTCTGGCAGAGGCTTACCAGGACCCCAGCATCCCAAATTCCTACTCCAGCTGAGTTAAAAAAAAAAAAGGAACCATGGCTCTACTGGGCTGCTGGCAGAGCTCAGCTCTGGGCTGCCTCCCAAAGCCAGGAACTTCTTGCCTAGATTAAGCTTGAGCCCTTGTAAATCCTTGAATTGACTGTAGTTACTGGGGCAAAGCTCTCAGAAAGTTAGGAACTGCTGTATTTGTTCATTTCCTCCTCAAGACAGCCTGGGAGAACAGAGGGAAGTGGCTTCTCTCACTTCCTGACCCTGGGTCTCAATGTTGTGCCTCCAATCGACTGGATGATCTTGGACAAGCCACTTCCCCTCTCTGAACTTCAGTTTCCTCATGTATGAAATGGGGAGATAATAGGAGCTAACCCTTTACTGCTGTTTTGGGAGGGTCCAGTTCTATCACGTATGTAATGTGGACTAGCTTTCCACAGAGAATGAAATGTTTCGTCAGTAGAACTACTATTTCCAACTCTTAGTGACCTTAGACAGGAACTTGACCTATGTGGGCCTTGCGTCACAGGTCATTATGGGGAATGAGTGAGTGAA
>CM053510.1:10543429-10565609 GCA_028627145.1 Eidolon dupreanum | reverse complement strand
GGCTGTGCCCTGCCTTTGTCTCAGGGTAACACATGGATGGACACTGGATCACATGGGAGCTTTAAAAGCTGCTGTCAGCGGGACGCACCCTCAGAGACCCCGATTATTTCATTGGTTTGGGGTGCGCCCTGGGCACCCGGGCGATTCTAGCATGCAGCTGAGGTCAAACTGTCCACACACCCTTTCCGTCTACAGCCAGACCTTCCTGTGAAGTGCTTTTATGGATTTGTTTATTTGTTGCCCACACTGACAAGGGGTAAAGTGCTAACTCAGAGCATTTACCAGGGGCCAGGCGTCAGTGAGCTTTACTCACTTAGTCTCATTAAATCTTCATGACATTCCTGTGAAGTACATACTCTTACTATAATCCTGATTTTTCAGAAAATCAAGTCTCAAAGTGTGAAGGGTTTGTCATGTTTGCACAGCTGGTCAGTGACAGCCCCAGGATCTGAATCCCAGCCTGACCCCAGAGCCTGCCCCACTGTTGGTACGGCTTTCTCCCTTCTCTTTTCCCCTTGACCTCTGCCAAAGCCCAGCGGACATTCTCCCAGACACACATCTCCGCTTGAGAGCACTTGGCACCGTTACCATTTCCATTTATCGTGTCATTATTCGATTAGCGTCTGTCTCTTTCTGGCCCCCTCACCTGACCATAAACTCCATGGGGGCCAGATTGTGTTTTTACAGCATTTCTGGGGCTTACTTAGCACAGTGTCTCCTTTAGCTTGCAGGGATTGATGGATGAAAGATGTGACCCTGGGGCAGAGGTTCTGAACCTTTTTCCTCTGGATCAGGACCAGCCCTCCTGGCCCCACATCATCCAAGGAAAGGTAGGTTTGTTCATGGATCCTTCAAGCAGATCTCTTGAGCCTTGATTTCCTTGTCCATTTAATGGGTAAAATAAGGCCCAACTTTTAAGCTGACACATTCTCCAATGAGGTTGCCTGAGAAAGAACACGATGAACAGTAAAGTGTCATCCATCTGGGCTGGTGACAGAGCCGTCTTTTGGCCTTGAACATGAAGACTGCTCAAGGTGAAATGTGGCTGGAGCAGATGGAGGAGGTCCGAAGGGTAGGAGCTTTAGGACTGGTTTTGTAAGTGGAGCCGTAGAAGGTTTCACCCCAACCACCATATTCTGAGCAACCATAGAGCCACTGGGTATCTGCAGACAAATGTAACCTTGTTCCCAATGGCCACAGTCATGACCACTTCAGAAGGTCTGGCACTGGCCTTGCTTCTCAGCTGGGCCTGAAACCACATGTCCCGGAACCAGGTCACATCCTCCAGGCATACCTCACTTTCCAGAACAGAGCATTCCAAGGAGGGGAGCGGGATTCACCTATCAACCCTGAGGACAGGCGGTGCTGGTTGAGTAGCAACAGCTGTGGGGCTCGAGGGTTTCAGCCTGGCTGCTGGGCTGCACAGGAGCCCTGCCAATGGCAGCGTTCTGCTCCCTGGCTGGCTGTCGAGGAAAGCCAGGAAGCTCTGTCCTCAGCTCTCAGCCAGCTGGAATGGTTGCTGCCAAGGAAACCAGCCCTGCCTGGAGGACAGCTGGCCCTCTGGCCCAGGAAGAACCATGTCTACAGGCTAGAGAAAGCCTAGAGGTTGCCCCCCAGCCTCGAGGTACAAGAAAGGCTCCTATCTGCCATGTGATCGCATGCAAGTCACTTCCCCATCCGGGGTCTTGACTCCTTATCTGGACACTGGAGGTAACGGTACTTTACATATTTTCTGGTCTGTGTTTTATTTACTTGTAAATATTTAATTAATTTGTGTTTGTTTACTTCCTGGGTTGACACTGGATAGTATATTGCATGGGGATAAGAAACACATGTCTTGTATCACATGGCACATAGGAGGAGTTCAGCACATGGGTGTTGATTAAGTGACTACAGTAAAGATCAGATGAGATAATGTATGTGACGGCGCTTGCGAAATACAAAATGCAAGTGATATGTACAATAGTATTGGCCCTTACCTCAAAGTGGCATGGTCCCAGTCTCAGCATCTGAAAGAATTGCTGCAGGTGGTCACAAGGACAAGAAAACACAACAGGAATTATAAATACTGAAAAGGAAGGCAAAAATTATAACAACGTGATTTTCTACCTTGAAAAATCCAAACAACTCTGCTGGGCCGGCAATGAGCAGCACTGGTAAGAAAGTTTAGTAAAAGAACTAAATAGAAGAATTAGGTAATAATTGTTTTCCCATCTAGTCATTAGACTTAATTTCGAAGTTATTCGAAAAAGGATCTTGCTCATAATAGCAACGAAAAGCTGAAAAACCTCTTAGGATTTTCTTAATGAAAAACATTGCAAGTGCTTTAGAGAAAAATTATTAACATTTTACTGAAGAAAAAAGAATATCTGATAAGTAGAGACACATTCATGTTTCTAGAAAGGAAGCCCAAAAGTAAAGATGTCCATTTTCTCTCATGTATTTAATAAGCATAATGTAATTCCAGGGAAAATAGCAGTGGGAATATAAAGTTCATTTGGAACAGTAATTGCTTGAGATTAGCCAAAAATTTTGGACAAGAATAATAATGAAATAATGGTGAGATTTTACTTTACTTGATAACAAAACATACTATGAAGTGACAGTAATTACAACAGTGTGAGTTTTATATGGGTAAACCTGGTCTGATTCTCACTTCCCCCATTCCTAGCTGAGGGACCTCGGGTTATCTCTTATCTTCTCTATGTTCATTTCAGTAAGATGGGGATAATAATGTTCTCAGAGTTGATGAGGGAATTAAATGAGTGGAAGCATAAGTGATGCTTAGCATGGTGCCTAGAGTAAACTCTCAATAGATGATGTTATTTTATTCATTAGAAACAATAACAAGTATATCATTATTTGGCTTATGGGCCAAGGAAAAGAAAGAGCCAGTTGCATTTTTCCATTATTAGTTGCTAGATCTTGGTACAATTTCCCAGTTTGAGCATGTGCTGGGCCAGCTCTGAGCAGATGGGAGGTGGAACCATCTGCCCTCAGCTCACCTTCCAAGTGGTTCTCTGATTTCTCTGTTTTTTTTTTTTTTTTCCCAATTTCAGTTCACAAGGCCATCTTCCCTGCCACCTTCTCAGGCTAGACAGAATCAGGCAGCCAAGAGCTGCCCAAACTTCACTCTGTGGGGACAGGGCCTCTGCCCTTGGTCTTCCACTGCTTAGGATGCACCCCGTAGGATCAGTTCAGTACAGAGCGGGAGCCTCTTCCTCACCCCTTCCCACCCATCTCAGCCTCCAGCACTCACTGGCTCCCATCTAGGAGAGAATAATATTTTCCTAAACACAATATGTATGTGATCTGGGATGAAGCTCTGGGGTGACCTTGGTACTGTTTGCAAGGAATAGAGCCGAGATCGTGTGAAATGCCCAGGATCCCATGAGCACAGTCAGCATCACAAGGGCCCCCAGGGGCTGTCATCACACCTGTCCCCTCTGATGGGGGTGAGGGCAGTACCTGGGGAATGGGCTGTCCTGGGCAGAATGGGGACTATTCCGAATGGGAAGTGAAAGAAGTAGGAAGAGCACTGGGTGGGGAGTTGCGAGGCCTCTGTTTGAGCCACTCAGCCTCTAATAAGGTGAGGTAACTGCAGCATGGCTGATCCCTCACGAAGGATGAGACCAGTGTCCTATTTGTCTGTGGTCCCCAAGCCTGTGGAGGGCCTGGGCACAGTAAGTCCTGGAGGTGACAGCTGACCTTTCAGAGGGGTGGAGGGGCATTGAATCATCCCACCGCCTCTAGCCGACACTCATCTATGGACCCTTGGACACCAAAGGCACAATCATTGACAACAACACAGACAAGATTTAGGGAGTGACCAGGGTTAGGGCTCAATCCAATTAGGTAAGTTACCATATGTGATCTAGCAAGGCATTTGTGGGCTACCGCTCAGTTTGTGGATGAACTGATTTGCTTCCTTCTAGGTAATTCGCTCCAACTCCCACTTTCCTATCTCTATAAATAGCACCACATCCCCCCAATTCCCCAGACTGAAAACACAAGAACCATCCTGGTTTCCCTCCTTTCCTTCACCACCCACATCCAACCCACATGAGCAAACCTGGTCAGTTTCACCACCAATTAAGATCTCAGAGTCACTCACTTCTCCCCATCTCAGCACTGAGATCGTAGCCCAAAACATCCCAGGCTGGGGTGGTGTAGGAGCTCCTGGGGGGTGGGTAGTACTGCCTAATTCTGGGGTTCAGCTTAAGAAGCTCATTTTCCCAGAGAGACAAGCTACGTGTTCCCATTATCAGCCTTATCACTAACAACAACAATATTTTTGTTTTATTTCACTACCCCTTGAAAGCACTTTTTAGGTCAAAGAATGTTCCCATTTCAACCGTACAACATAAAGATTATTCTTATTATTCCTACTTTACTAATATAAAAGACTTAAAATTGTGAAGTGACTTGCCCAAGGTCATACAGAGTGAAGCCTGGGACCCAGGTTTCACAAAATTTCACATCGAGAGCTTCTTCCTTTTGGCTTAAAGTTTGAATTTCTACAAAAATTCAGGGTTTTGTTGTTGTTGTTGTTGTTGTTGTTGTTGTTGGTTTGTTTTATTCCTATATAGCTAGAGTATAGTTAGTGTATCAATTTTATAACTTCTTGTTAGTCTAAAGGATACAGATAGAAGAAGAAGAGGTGATTTAGTGGAGTTCATGGAGCCCTCTCCATAGAAAGAACAAAGAGAGCAGGTGCTCTAGGCTTAGCAACCTGGACCCAGCCTAGGAAGTGCAGCAGGTTCCAGGCTGAGACCCAGGGGCAGCTGCCCACCTTGAGCTGTCAGGAACAATGCAGCAGAAGGGCAAGAAGCCTTCTGCAAGGCTTCACAGCAGTGTATAGCCAGGAATGTTCCATCCCACTGCCAGCTTTCAAAGAATCAAGAAGCAGCTGAGGCATGAGGAAGCTTGAAGGCTTATGTGGGAAAGGCTTGTCTGCCCTTCCTCCATACATCTGTCTAGCCATCTGTCCATCCGTGCATCCACCCATCCACCCATCCATCCAATAATATATTGTACCCATTATGTGCCAGGTATCAGACTGACCCCTCAGGGTACAGAGATAAACACATAATTTGACCTCAAGGTGCTTGTGTTCTATTTCTAGGTACAAACAAGAAGACAGTACAATGTGATACAGGAAAGGACAGGGATGCTGGATGCTCATAGGAGGAGCACCTAATCCCCATACCTGGAGACTCAGGGCAGGCTTCCTAGATGAAGCAACACTTAACTTGACACCTGAAGGATGAGGTGAAACTAGTCAGATGTAGAAGAGATTAGAGATGGTGGTTGTCCATCAAAATTCATGCTCCCCTTCCCTGGTGTAGAATTGTCACTAGAAAGGGGGCTACATTTTCCAGCCTACCCTCTCCTTGATTGTGTGGGCTTTAATGAGATCTTGCTGGTGGAATGTAAGTGGAAGTGATATGTGCCATTCTCGGGCAAAGGCTTTTAAGAAGCAGGTGTGTCTTCTCCAGTATCTTGTTCTCCCATCTGGATGCAGATGCTGATGAGGATGGCAGAACTACGTAACAGAAGGAGGCTGGATCCCCGAGTCCGTGTGGGAGAGAGCTGCCCACAGGGCAGGAACACCCACTTTGTACTGCTATGAGAACAATAAATAAACTTCTGTTACCTTAAGTCACGGACATTTGGAGTTCATTTGTTACAGCAGCTAGTGTTCTTTAAAAGGAAATAAAGAATACACCTCATGAAGAGACAGAGAGGAAAGGGAGAAAATTACTTCAGAGGAAACCTTGAGTATAAAAGTCCTAGGAAGAGAGAGAGGAGAGTGATGCCAGGTGAGGCCAGATGGCAGATTTGAAGCCAGGTCAGCCATGCTAAGCAGCTGGGACCCCATCCTAAGTCAATAGGGTATAACCAGGTCAGACAGCCCCAGGCATTCCCCTCCCTGCCCTCAGGCTCAGAGAAGATGGGTAACTTGTTAAAAGTCATCTGATCGATAAACAGCACAGTTGGACTCAAGCCCAAGTCTTATTGACTCCATGTACCTAAACATTTAGCTCTGTGCTTTCAGAAGAATGTTATACAACAGAGAAACTAGAATATTCATCTCCCAAGAACTCTATGGGAGTCCTGTCTTTGTGGACTTCTCCACTTTTCTGAGACTGGTCTCCAACCAAGAGTGCTGGAATGTTGTCTCCTGGCACCAGCACACAGAATGTCCACCCCCGCCAAACTACAGTGGCTCCAGCATCTCCCAACCTGACTGGCCTCAACATCCCAGACAAGCTAAAAGAATGTCCTGCCTGGTCTGGCTAGTCCACCTTCTGGGCTGCCCAACAAAACCCATCACCCAGTGAGTGAGGTTGGCCACATCAATCAGCTCCCACAGTGTGGTCTGATTCACAGATGAGACACAGCAGGTGGCAGAGGTTGCCCCAAGTTACTCACTCTTCTCCGTAGCTCCCTGGGCTAAGGTGAACAACATGGCAGGGTTTCAGACAATATCTAATTTCCCTACCCATAAGTCCTCAGGAGAGCTAGAAGCAGACATCGCCGTGCTCTTAGCTGGGCAGGCCCTTCCTAACTCACTAGGCACTGATATTTGATGTGGACAGAAAAGGCTAGGGGTTTGGCTAAGATCCCCATTCCTCTGCCACCCCTCCTCAATATGTTGGTCCTTGTTTCTGAAACTAGAACATTCTGGACCATCTTTGTCCAAGGTCTTCCTTGGTTTTACAATGTTGTATCTGATGCTCCTATAGAAAATGAGAAGCTGAGCTTCTTCTGGCACCCTGCCTACCTCTTTTCTCAACCCTATCCAGAGCAATTCTTCTTTTCTCATGCCCAGCTTCTCCCACTAGGTAGCATTTGAAGATAGGATTTCACTATTAAAACAAACATTTGAAAATAACTGGTCAAGTCCAGCCCTCTAATGGAGACCCTGAGGCTCAAAACAGAAATAAATTTTTTGAAAAAATATGCACTTAAGTTAGAGAAGGATGCTACTTGCTTATTTGTGTCTGTCACAAACTATCTAACTATCTATCCACTCCTCACTTGCCACTTCCCTCCATCTCCCCATCCATCCATCCATCCATCCATGCATGCAGTCAACAGGTGCTGAAGGCTCAGGATGTTCTGGCCTTCTAGCCTTACAGTCTGGGTAATTGCTTCTAAAGCTCTTGGTCTTCTTAGCATCATGAAAATTAAAGAACATGGATTCTTTATAGATTTGGGCTCAAACTCCTTTTCTGCCACATTCCAGTGATGAGATTAACTTTAGTTTCCTCAGTTTAAAAATGCAATCAGTACTTTTAACCCCGAATTACTGCGAGGATTTGGCAAGGCAGTGTGCACAGCCCTTGATGGAGTGTTTAGGAAATCGCAGGGCCTCAGTGCCTGCTCGAGGTCTGAAAGTTCTCCCAGTGTTCTGTGCCTAGGGCCACGCGGGGAGGCCCTGTGCCTGCTCTCATCCAGAAGTACTCAACGCCACCAGAGAAGGAAGTTTCTCTGCTCTCCTTACAGAAAGCCTGGCCCTGGTCCTTCCTCGGCTGTGACCTAATTTTGATCTGGCCAGAGCTGGCATCTTCCTTTTCCCCTCATTGTCCTGAAGAGCTCAAGTGAACTTGGCCAGGACCATTTCTGTAGGAATGACATATATTCCCCCAGCCAGGCACACTGGGCACGCACCCCCACGCTCTCTCACACACTTTCTCTCCTGCAATTTCTGGGGCATCTCCCCCATATATCTCTGCAGCTGGCTCCTTGGCTTCCTGCAGTTTTACTCCATCAATCGTCTCCTCAGTGAGAGAGGCCATCCTGACTCCCTCTCTGCTGCTTGCTCTCCCCTTACCCTAACTTATTTTAAATTATATACTTAGCATTCCCTTTATAGTTTATCTTGTCTCAGTAGGGTGTAAGCTTCGTTATTTTGTTCATTGCTGCATCCTCAGCCCTATCATGTGGTTGGCATTTAAAAAGATTTGTTGAATGAGTGAGTTGGTGAGAAATTGAGAAATCCTAAATTTCTCTACCCTAAAATTCACCTGATTTGCTGAAATCACCTCTTTATCCATGCCACAGAGCGTCTATGGCTGGCTGGGTCAAGGTGGTGATGACATGGGGTGAAGTCTTGGGCAGAGCATTAGAACGTCCCCAAAGGGGAAGGATTAAAGGTCAAACTCACCTGGCTGTTTGTGAGAGGCTGTGTATGGATCACACCTGCTCCCCCTAAGAGTGGGCAAGGGAATGACTGAACATAGGAAGGTTGAGGCTAGGCTTGGAAGTCACAGACTTGGGTTCAAGTCCTGACTCTATTACTTTCTAGGAGCAGTGACCTAGGCTCTCTGAGCCTCAGTTTCTTTCATGTAATGGGGCTAATGATTCTTGCTTCACATGGTTGTTAATAACAAAAGCTACTCTTTATTGATATAGAACATAACCGTGTGTTGATCATTTGCTGCTGCTAGAGCCAGTGCTCTGCTTCTTAGACTCTAATGTAATTGCAAAGAATGGTGCAAAGAATGGGGACCTTGTTCAAGTCCCCGCTTATATACCTCTAAGTTGTGCAAACTTGAGCAACACACTTAACCTCCCTGAGCCTTGATTTCTCATCTAAAACGTGTTAAAAATAGACCTGACCGTAGAGAGATTGATTAACTAGGCTAATGTCCAGTCAAGTTTAGTACAATGCTTAACACATAATAAACACTCAATAAATATTAGCCATTCTTAGTAATGTTAGCTATTTGGATTGTATATTATCAAGGCGCAGGACCGGGATTTGAATCAAAGTCAACGTCTGTGTACTTTACGCATGGTACTAGTCTTCACCCAGAGAGCTGGTTAACAAGAGAAGTTCCAGACCTTATCCTTAAATGGCTGATTCGGAAGATCCGGGGTGGGATCTAGCAAACTGCACGTCGACAAGCATCATAGGTAAATCGGATACAGATCTGAGGCCACACTTTGAAGATCGCCCTGAGGCTGTTCCACTTTCTTGCTTGGACCCAGGCAGTGGCAGAGATTGAGGTCAGGAGGGGGACCATGATGATTTCTGGTCACCAACACATCTCTTCACACTCTGCAGATCAAGCAAAGAACAACCCTGTCCCCCCACCTCCCCCATCCCCCCGGTATATTTAGGTGGTTCTGGGAGCCCCATGGGACCAAGTCCGTAGCTGTCAGCTTGAGACTTAGCACAGCAGGGCTGGAGCTGTCAAGTCCAGCCCTGTTCTCTGTCTATTCTCAGGATATGGCAGGTTGGGTGTGCTGTCCTCTTCAAAGAAAAGGCCCTGAAGTTGGGTCATAGAATTGCCAAATTAAGTTGTTCATCTACTAGGCTCTGACCCTATGCAAGATGGCCAGCTCTGTGGGCCAAACGAGTTTCATTCCATGGGCCAAATCAGGTTGACAGTGGCTATTTGGGGCGTTGTGTGAACAAGAATGCTGAGGCTGAGTCTGGGTCAGTGGTTCTCAGCCAGGGGCAGTTTTGTCCAACAGGAGACATTTGACAGAAATATCCGAAGACACTTTTGGTTGTCATGATGGGGGTGGTATCGGGGTAATGGCATCTAGTGGGTAGAGGCCAGGGATGCTACTAAAGTCCTATAGTGGATTGGACAGCCCTCCACAACCAAGAATGACCCCACGCAAGTGGTAATAATGCCAAGATGAGAAATTCTTCTCTAGGTTCAGTGGGAAAGAGTGTCATGATCCATTAGCAATGGCTGGCACAGAACGGGTTAAGGTCATGAGAACTCATACGATACATATTTGCAGACACACAGAACAAAGGAATTGGAAAGGAAAAGATAGTATGCGCAGAGAAAAATCACAGAAGTATATAATAATAAAAACGAAAAGCTCTAAATCCAAAGAGAGCTAACAGAAGATAATGCATCTATGAACAAAGAACATAATGCCATAAAAAAGGAACACAGAGAACAAGAAGAGCTCTTGGGAAAAAAATATGAGAAAAAAATATAAAACTCAGCCAAAGATTTGGGAGATGAAGTTGAGGACATTTCTCAAGAATGTGTAGCAAAATAAATCATTGAAAAGAGGAGATAAATGGTAAGAAAATTAGAGGACTGGCACACAAGCGCTAAGACTCAAATCATAGGAGTTCTAGGAAGATAAAGAAAATGGAGAGGAGTAAATATCAAAACAGTTGAGAAAAATTACCCTGAAGTGAAGACTATGGATCTCAAGATCAAAAGGACCCCAACAAATGCTTTGCACGGTACATGAAGCTAGATTTCCATCATGGAAGGTCAATGAGAAATTTCAGGATGTTGACAGCACAGAGAAAAGTTGACAAACTTCCAGAGAGGTAAAAAATGGAATCAGAATGGCTTTAAACCTCTCGACAGAAACTCTAGAAGTGAGAAGACAAAGGAGTAAAGCCTTTAAAATTTTGAAAGAGAAGTATTTCTAATCTAGAGTTATATGTCAAACCCCGATATAAAGATAGCCTTAGATATGCAGTGTTTTGAGACATTTACCTCTCACCTACTCTTTCTTAGGAAACTGCTGGAGGATGAGCTCTACGGAAACGAGGCTGTGAATCAAGAAACGGGAAGGTGTAGAATCCAGGAAACAGGAAATCCAACTCAGAAGGGAGACGAAGGGATCCTCAGGCTGATGTGGGGTGAGATCCCAGAACACCAGCTGCCGAGGGCAACAAATTCAGTTTGGAAATGCCAGAAGGTCTCAGGAGCAACTTCTTTCAAAATGATAGAAAGTCGGATGTGCATGGAAGTCCTGAGAAAGCTTTGTACAATTTGCGGAGAGTCTGAGGTTAACAATGTTAGTGATTAGTGCACAGAACACTAGGCAAATGAAGAACTCATAACACTTATAACATTGAGTAGCAATCTCCCCTAAATTATGGCTTGGCTATTTGGAGAGGGTGGGCAGGGGAATGAAAGTGTGGGGTTGGGGCAGGAGAAGACAGATTTAAAAGTGCATCTCCTGTAGCAGGGAAGCAATGGACAATGCCTGACAGTGAAAAATAAACGCAGCAATACAAGCACGCTCTGTAGCCATAAGAGCTAAATACGGAATGGTCAGCTGAAGGAACAGAAGGTGGCTGTTTCTGGAAAAGATGGAGTAGAGGAGAGAAGGGCTGGAAACTGCAGCTTGTCTTAACTCACCTCCAAAACCAGCTGACTCTCTAAACTAGGAGCTTGGGCAACTGCTAAAATTTGGAGATTAAAAATAATGCAGTTGGAGTGCGTGTAAAAACTGCTAAAACCTGAGTAAGAGTCTGTGTCTGAATTAATAGCACGCTGACATAGGTTTCCTGAGTCTGGCAATGTACTTTGGTTACTTTACATGTTATCACTGAGGGAAGCTGGGTGCAGGGTGGGTGGGACCTCTCAACCATTTTTGTAACTTTCTGTGAGTCTTAATATCAAATTAAAAACTTATATAAACAACAACAAAGAACAACAGTTACAACATCCAAATATGCTGTCCTCAAAGCCACACCTGTAGAGGGAGGATACTCCTGGTCACCTCTGCCCAGGTCTGGGTTGGTGGGCCCAGGGGCTCCAGGCTCCAACACTGCCTACAGCCCATTTTTGAGAGGAATCTGGGGCACGTAGGACAGGCTGACCTAAGAGGCAGCTGTGCCTGAGCCTCAGTGAAAGGCCAGTGTTGCCGCTTTGAGAGCAGGCAGCAGGCAGACTGAAGTGTTCTCTTCCAGCAGTTTTGTGGGGAGCTGTGAAGGAGAAAACAAAAATTAAACCATAAATATGCCATTGACATTGTCCTTTTAAGAGGAAATAAATGCCTGCCAGTTGCTGCCGGGAAATGAGCCCTAATCACGCAGCCAGGCAGCGTCTGGAAAGAGCAGCCACCTCGGTCGGTTGGCATTCTCCCCGGAGGGCTGTGGTTCTGCAGCTGTGGGTGGTGGGAGAATGGGGGGCACTCCAAGGCCAAGATGCTGAGCAGACCCACCCGCTGAAACTTCTTGTCCTATCCTCGTGGGACAGATGCAGAAATAGGCGGAAGGAAGCAGAAAGAATTGGTGGATCAGACTGATCTGAATTTAAATAATATTTAAACCAATATCTTTGCTACTACACCATGGTGTGCAATTGGGCATGCACAGATCTTTACTGAGCCCCTACTATATGCCAGGCAGCGTCCTAGGAGCTGAAGATGCAGCTGTGAATAAAATCAGCCTACGCCCTCAAGAAACTGGCATTCCAGCGGGGAGAGGACAAAAACATAAACATGGGAGAAGATGTCAGGTGTGAGGAAAGCCAGCTGACGAGGTGTGCCGAGCACTCTGTGAGGGTGTGCTGACAGGCGAGAGGGCACTGTCACTGTCCAGTGGGGGAACTTGAGCAAGTTCTTCTGTGGGGTGGGGGTAGGGGAGGACATGCGGGGGAGCACAGTGGGGTTTGGACTGCAGCATCCTCACTCCTGGAATGACTGGGAGAGACAAGGCCAGTCTTGGCAATTAGCTCAAGGACGGTCTTTGGCTGTGTAAGCTTGAGGCTATTGCTATAGACTGAATGTTTGTGTCCCCCTGAAATCTGTGAAGTTGAAAACCTAAGATGATGGTTTTAGAAGGTAGGGCCTTTGGGTGCTCAGTCTTGAGGTCTGAGCCCTAACCAAGAGGATTAATGCTGTCATAAAAGGGGAGCTCCCTGGCCCTTCCACCACGTGAGGACACAGAAAGAAGTCGGAGGTCTGTAACTCGGAAGAGAGCTGCCACCAGAACTTGACCATGCTGGCACCCCGACCTTGGACTTCCAGCCTCCAGACTGTGATCTATAAATTTCTGTCATTTAGAAGCCACCCAGCCTGTGGAATTTATTATGGTAACCCGAACAGACTAAGATAGCTATAGAATTCACAAAACTAACTTATTTTCTTTATGGACCTCCAAGAAGATTGCAGGGGTCTGGGGACAGTTCTTGAGGTGCCCATGGATAGCTGCCCCCTGGGGTCCCTCGTACCACTTTGTTCTTCATCAGTAAGACGAAATGAGGTAACACTCAGTACCTGGCATATAGCAAGGGTTCAGTAAATCTAACTGCCACTAAATATTTATTAAACACCTACTGCATCTGGCACTGATCCTGGAATTACCGGGCTGAATAAGACATGCAGGGCTCTGCCCTCACAGAGCTTCTACTCAAGCAGGGGGACACAGAACGAACAAGCTCTGAAGCATGTTGTGACAAAAAGTGACTGAGTCGAGATGTGGAGGGAAATCAAGGCAGACCTGTCTGGGAGGTGACCTCTAAGTCAAGACCTGGAAGATGAGAAGGAGCCAGCCACTGGAAGATGAGGAGAAAGGCTGTTCTAGCAACAGGAATAACACATACAAAGGCCCTGCAGAGGGACCCAAGTGGGTGAGACTCAGGACCCCAGAGGGTCTGCACGGAGGCTGGGGGCTCTGCGGGGCGGTGGGAGGAGCACGGTGGAGGAGTCCGTACCGGCGATATAAGATGGCACTGCTTTATGATTACTGTTGGTGGGGTTGCTCTCAGCCCAGGTTCAAGCCTGACCCAGAGCAAATGCTCAGCCCATGCTGGACAAGTGGCCGGTCAGCGAGGGTTCAGGCATAAGCTGTGGAGTGTTTCTATGGAAACCCATCACGCTCCCTGTTGATAACTAGAGAGGCTCCCCAAGGTCTCATATCCTCTGGTCTCAGCTGGCCCTGGGCTGATAATACTTCCTGAGCCCCCATGGAGGGGGGTCACTTCCTCTTCCTCTGCACCTTGTCCTGAGCCTCCAGCTATTAGGGAGGCTGCTCAGGCACACGGACTGGAAGGCTCTTCCTATGATACACACACACATGCAAACACACAGACATAACATACATAACAGGTGGCCCCAGGCCAGGCCTCATGGTCTAGCCCACGTCAGAGCCCAGGCCCCAGGATGCAGCTGGGCCCCGCTTGGCCTTAGAGTAGGAAGCACCTACACTGATTGATAGGGTGTGAGGAGTGACTAGTCTGCACCCTGGACAAAGGAGCTGGAGTGAGATGTGTTCTCAAGACATTCAACATAAAGAGTGTTCGCACAGCCCCAGTGCCAAGAACTGTGGCCCCACTCAACAGCTGAGGGAATGGGCCATGGAGGCGGGACTAGCCTGCTCTGGAAGGCTGGTGGTTTGAGAGCCAGGCTGCATCTTTCATTTAGGAATATGTGTGTATGCACATGTGCACACGTCCACACACACACCCACACACAACCACACATGATAAAGATAAAGATAAATTCAGACATAACATGCTCTGATATGAGTAAGACAGAATTGCAAAGACCTTGTGACACACAGACACAGAGACAGACACGAGAAGGACTCATAGACATACCACACAGCAGGACACTCTCCTGTGAGGATATGACACACAAACATGCGATTTGGCACAAGACAGACACACATGCACATCCATACAGATACTCCTTACAGCACACACACAGAGCTGTAACACATCGTCTGAGGCCCTGCCCTCACTTCCCAGATAATTGTGCCAGAAAGTAGACACACCTGCTCCCCACCAAGCCGTTACCTCTGGAGAGAGCAGATTAATTAAGCCTTCACAGGAGGCTGGCATTTTCCTGGCAGCCCTGCTGCCCCTTGCTGCCAGAGTGGCCAGCCGCCAGCCAAAGTGGCCTTTGTGTTGGGCCCCAGGGGGCACTCAGCCCAACCTCTCTCCCCCTCCTCCCTCTCTGGACCCTGGAATGACTCCCCACTTTGCTGTCCCTTCTTGGGCCATTGAACAGGATGAAACTCTCCCAGAAGTCTGAGGTCTGGATCAACATTGATTCCCAAGGGATTCCCAGTTTCCTGACCCGAGGACACTTGATGGATTTAAATCAGCTGTGGACATGAGTAGTGGATGCCCCCAGCTGCTTTCTGCCTAGTCTAAGGGCTAAACTTAGTCCCTCTGGCCAGAGGGGGACTAATTTTTCCTACTTGCCGTCCCGGGTTTGAGTTCTCAGTTGTTTCCTCACACACGTACCTCTCTGCCATGCTGGCCTCCCTGCTCTTCTTCCAACACACCAAAGTCACACCTGTCTCAGGGCCTTTGCACCTGCTCTGTTCTCTGAGACACCTCCCACCCCCCACCAGGTCTCAGCTCACCTGTCACCTCCTCAGAGAGGCCCGCCCTGATCAAGCTCGTTAAAATGTCTCCTCCAAGTGGGCCCCTCAGTTATTTTCCAACTCAGTGGTTCTCGATCTTGGCTCCTTGTTAGAATTGCCTGTGTAGCTTTTGAAAAGAATCGTTCAATGCCAGGCCCTATGTAGACCAATTAACCAAGCATCTCTGGGGCATGGGTCCTGGGTACTGGTGTCCTTAAAAAGAATTCCCCACCTTGCCCTAACACGCAGTCAAGACGGAGACTCCTTGGCCCAGAGACTTCACAGGCATTAAGAGGAAAGGCTGGCTTTTGCACCTCCTCCCTGCCCTTCCTCGTTGCTGCGGTTTATCGGGCGCCTACCTGGCCTGCAGTGTCCGTGAGCCTGGTCATGTCAGCACACACTTGTGCCGAGCTTACTATGCGCCAGGTGCTGTTCAAAGGGCTCTGCATGGGACAGTTCATTTCATCCCCCTAACAATGTGGGAACTAGTAACACCACTTCTTTACAGATGAGGAAACTGAGGCACAGAGAATGAAAGTAACTTACCCCAAGTCACGTAGCTGGAAAACGGTACAACTGGGGGTTTAACCCAAGCAGTGTGGCTCCAAAGCCTGGCGCTTAACCCTGACACGAAGCTGCTGTTGTTTTGTTTAGTCCTCCAACCACTTCATGACACAACATTTTCAAGATGAGGAAACTATGACTTAGAAAGTCAGAAGACTCAACCAAGGTTACAAAGCCAGGGTTCGAACTCGTAGCACTCTGACTCTAAAATATAGAGTGCAGATATTTCATCATCGCTTATGTCCTTATTCCCCCACCTCTCAGAAACCAGACTTAGGGGCAGTAGGGCAGATGACAGACTGGAACCAGCAGAGGTCAGCCCATTTGCTGCCCATGAATTAATTTAATATAGCAATATAACTATCACCTGTATGACATGAACGTGCAGCCGCTGTTCTAAGTGTTTGACATACATTGTCTTCTATGACCCTCAAACGGACCCTCATTTTACTGAAGAGCAAACAGCTGCACAGAGAGTTCAGTAACTCATCCAAGGTCACACAGCTAGATCTGAGACTTACACTCAGGCAGGCTGGTTCCAGGGTCTACATACTTAACCCCTACACTATACTCTCTCTTGACTGCCTTACTTATTTACGCTACTTCAAACTCACTTTTCTCTTCTATGAAATGAGCACCTTAGGAAAATGTCCCCTTTCTTGGTGACAAAACAAGAGCATGAATGCATTGAAGGCCCTAACACAGGGACTTCCAATAGTAGGCATTTGATAAGCGAGGTCATTGGACAGAGTAGACAGAGCACAACGTCATCCTGCAGCCACTAGCCTGGAGTCTCACACATGATTGAGACCTAATTAACATGGGACATGGACGTGGGCGGTAGCATTTGGAGGCCTCCAGCCTGCAGTTCCCTCAGAGAGGTACAGGGCCCCAGCAGCCCCCTGGGACCCCGAGCTCAACATGGGCACCTTCAAATGCTTAGAAAACAGCTGTGTTTGCCACTGCTGACCCCCCATTAATGTGTAATTGGTATTGCAGACGAGCGAGTAGCTGTGTTCTCTGGGATGAGATTTACAGCAGAGCAGGAAACAGCCAGGCAACAGGCCAGATGAAGATAGGAAAAGAGAAGGGACTGGAGGACCAGGGGGAGAAGATGCCTCCACGCAGGAAAGCTGCACCCTTGGTGAACCTGCAGCCTGGGTTTTCAGGTCCAGACCTCATTTTACATGGTCTGCCCTGCTGCCCTGGAAATGCTAGCGTTTGAGCCTCCAAGCTACGTCTCCCATGAGGATGTGAAAATACATCCAGGGAACGGACAGTACTGAGATTAAAGACTTTTTTGTGAGTCTCCGTAATGTTCTCCCTGTGTGCGTGATATCACCGATGCGTGAGAATCATCAAAGACATCCTGTCTGGAGGGTGTAAAGACAGCCTTTTAGTTTCAAGGCTCTGGCTATCTCTCCCCATCACAGACCTACACATGCCTTACTAGATGAGCTGTTCATCACTCTGGCCCTTCAAAAAGATCTTCAAATGTGCAAACAACAAGCAGCCGAGAGCCCCATTTGTACCATTGTTTCCTCTAAAGATGCCATTGGAGTTAGGGAAAACAGGTACTGTGCTTCCATATGCCGCATTCTCTCCTGAGCTCTTGCCTTTGCACCAGCACTTGCCTTTGCTGGGGATACTCTTTGTCTAGCCAGCCTGGCAAATTTCTCCTGGACCTTCAAGGCTCAGCTCAAGTATCACTTCCCCTATTCCCCCTTCCACCTCAAACCTCCTCAAAGGGGCTGCTCCCCATCTCAGAGTTATCCTCCAAGAAGCCTTCCCCACCAGAGCCCTTCTGATTACCTTCTTTATGGTCCGCTTCCCAAGGTCAACTTTGGGTCCCCCATAAAG
The DNA here is from genome assembly GCA_028627145.1 of Eidolon dupreanum. NCBI lineage: Eukaryota > Metazoa > Chordata > Mammalia > Chiroptera > Pteropodidae > Eidolon > Eidolon dupreanum. Next base: position 10,548,082 of record CM053510.1, on the reverse strand, counting down.
CAGCTTTGCAATAGAGCAATGATTCTCAAAGTGTGGTCCCTGAGCCTGCAGTGGCAGCTCCAGCATCCCCTGGGACCTTGCTAGGATTCTCGGTTCCCTTCCCCCCAGACCTAGTGAATCAGAAACTCTGAGGGCTCAGCTATCTTTCAACAAGCCCTCAGGTGACAGATGCACACTCAAGTCGAGAACCACTGCAGTAGGGAGATGAGGCAGGTCCATGAATTCTTAATGCAGAACAAACAATACAGATAACCACAGCAAAGACCACACAGAAGACCATGAGGCATGAGGCAGATGCATACCAGGCACTCCATCTGCATTAATTCTCCACAGCAACACATGAGGAAGATACTCATATGCCTGTTATCAGAATGAGGAAACTGAGGTTCAGACAGTCACTTTCTTCCCTAGAAAACAACTATTAAGTGGTGGATCTAATTGCAAACCAGTCTGGTCACTCTGAACATAAAGCCTGTGTGTTACTAAGAGGGTACTGTCCACATGATCTGGGGGTTTAAAAGAAGGAAACCCCACGTCCAAGTCTGGTCTTTCCTAAATTTTGTATTTTCAAAATATAGTTTCATAAGATTAAATAGCGCTTTAAATAACAACAACAACAACAACAACAACTCTTGCTTTCTCCTACACAGCAATCATCTCAACTTCCAGAAACGACTATCCTTTCAAGTCTTGGTTCCTTTTTCAGATTTTAATTCCATACTTTAATACTTGCATCTTGTATTATCTTGATTTATCCACTCAAGCCCTAGAATTATGCTGAATAAGAACTTCTAATTTTTCCCAAGTGAAAAAAATCTAGAGACAAATCCAGGGCAGGTGTAGAAGGTCCATGACTGTCAAAAACCCAGGCTCTTTCTAGCTCTTGCTTTACTACACTTAATACAGAGCTCTCAACTCACAGATCAAGATGGTTGTTTGAGCTTCCACCACCGTGTCTGCATCCCAGCCGTTAGAAAGAAGGGTTCTTCCATTCCATATAGAGACACTTCTTGAAAATTGTGCTCACCATTTTATTTATACTCCAACATTTGCAACTTAATCACAGGGCAACACTTAGCAAAAAGGAAGGCTGGGAAAAGTAGTCTTTATTCTCAGTGGCTACGTGCCCAGCAGAAAAACCGGAGTTCTGAGATTAGGGAAGAATGGAAGAACTGAGAGTAGAGGCAAGTGGCAGCCTTGGCCACACTCCTTTTCACTTGAATTCACTAGCGCTAGTATGCCAGCCCTTGCATCCTCGCACCCTTGCTGAGAACATGTGGCTGCCTCTTCCTGCATCTCCAGCACCTTCTCTCCCCTCTTCGGGCTCCAGGCACCCTGCACTCCTCCTTGCCTCCGGCCCTCGCACACACTATACCTCCGCTGGGATGTCTCACCGAGCGCCCAGCCCACCTCTGATGTTGATAACTCCTGCTTATCCTCCAGCTCTTAGATGAGGTGACAGCTGCTTGGTCAGGGCCAGCTAGATGGTATTGTAGCTTCCCTATCCTCTCCTTTACAGCATCCTTGGCAACTGTAATTAGATGTTGACTTGTGTAATTATGCTCACTCACTGTCTCTTTTCTAGACTATAAGCTCCTGAAGGCAGGACCATCTCTGTTATGCTCAGCAACTAGCTCATGAAAGTGCAATAAACCTTTGTGATATGAAAGGTACCTATTCCTGGAAAGCCATCACGTCCTAACTTCTCTATTCATCCAGAACCAACTAAAATGCTTCTTCTCCAGGAAGTCTCTCTGTGTTCCCTCTGAGACAAGGTGCCCTCCCTCCTGAGTGCCCATCGCTCTTAGTCATGATCACTCTCTGACACATGGCACTGACTTTGGGGAGCTTGTCTCAGCTCTTCTATGAGCCTGTGAGTCCTGAGAGGACAGGACCCATATCTGTTTCTTTTGTGTACCTCACACATACTCACAGGAACAACCTATGTGATTACTGACCAGGAAGCAAGACTCCTGGTGTGGTCTTTGGCTTGCTGTGTAACATCTAGCAGTGGCTTCATTTTTCCCATCTGGTCTCTCAGGGCCCTTCCGTATCTGACATTCTCTGATTTGCCATCCAACACCATGATTCAGCTCGGGAACCGCTGACCTTGACCCAGCCAGCCTCCCTCCACAGGCCAGGAGCCCAGGTTCTCTGAGTTTCGTTTTTCAGTTAGAGATCAGAGAAATAGAAATGCTGGACACCAGACTTACAGGCAAAGCAAAGCAAAACAAACCTATTAGAATGAAGGAACTTTTATTAACTTAACAGCTGGCATCAGAGCTCCTCATAGGAAGGAATGTAACATTGTTTGGAAAAAATATTTTGACAAGTGCTGGGAGAAAGGTAAGAACTTGTGAGCCCAGTTCCAAAGTCTCAGAGTGAGGGAGGTGCTGGCCTGTGATGAGGAAGACTTAGCGGCTCCTAGGGCCTCCAGAACAGTGGGGGTGAGGAATGATGAAGAATAATAGAATAATAGCTATTATTTATTGATATCTTGATTTGCACTAAGGAATGTGCACACTTAGCATCTTGCAGCAATCAAGGTGCTTAATGACAAAAAAGAATAGAAAGAAAAGAAAGAGAGAAAAGACAGAAAAGGGGAAAAAACAGAAAGAACAGAAGAGAGAACAGAAAAGACAAGACAAAGGAACCTCTCTGGCCTAGCAGTGGAGGAAATCTGTGAGCTGTATGAGTTATATAGAAGGCCCTCGGCTACTGGAAAAAGAAAACCAGAAATAACGATGGCTCAAGTAAGATGGAAATGTCTGTCTTTCCTAGTAAAGAGCTGGAATGTTATGGTGGTTCTGCTCCATAAATTTTTCAGGCCCTCAGCATGTGGTCCAGCAAGGCTCTCATAGAATCTCTACATTCCAGCCAGCAGGAAGGAGAATAAGGGGAGGGGCTGGCCTTTCCCTTCCCTATAAGGGGAGCAAACTCCACAAGGTGCACACATCACTCTGCTCACACCCCATTATCAGGAGCCTGCTTAAGGGCCACACCTGGAGTGCAGGAGACTGAGCAATGTGGCTGTATTCTGGGCAGCCATTGCCCTAGTGAAATATTCTATTACTGCATGAGCAGGGCAGACGCTGCGGGGGTGGGGCAGGGAGCAGAAGTCTGCCACGGACTGAGATTGAGGAACTCACAGGATTGGTGGGAAGGCTAGGGGATCATGCTCAAAAAACTGGTAAGAGCCAAAAGTGGCCACGGGGCAGGATCCACAGACACGGTCATGCTAATGGCTGCATGCACCCGCCAAAATGCAAAAAAAAAAAAAAAAGAAAAGAAAAAAAAAAGAGTCCACAACCCGTGTAATGTCATTTATTCTCATAACCACCCCTTGAGATAAGTACTTAAGTCCCAGTTTTCAAGTGAAAGGGGTTACATTTACCAGTTGCGACTATAGCCCTTCCTATGAGCTAGGCATTGCCCTGAGTACAGTTAAGCAGTTAAGTCCTCACTCAGTGTTCTTGAAACAATGCATAACAAACCAGTTTTATCATAGGCTAATTCTTGAAACAATGCATAACAAACCAGTTTTATCATAGGCTAATTCTTGAAACAATGCATAACAAACCAGTTTTATCATAGGCTAATTGACATAAACAGTGTTAAGTTCCTAGGCATTTTACCAGTGTTATAATGGAAGGATATTATCCGAGGACAATCAACTTGTGATTTGTTTAGTGCCAGAACAATGGTAGGACAGGTATCATTGTAGAGGAGCCCAGAGGTGAGGAAAGGTGCCCAGGGCTGTGCTAACTAGTAAGCAGCCGTAAAGCTGGAACATGAACCCGGGCGGTTTGGCCGTAAATCTGTGCTCATGACCACTACGCTACACTCCTAGCAAAGGAAGCAGCAGGGAAAGGTATGAGGCTGTGTGTTCTGAGACGAGGCCCATCCTCAGGTTTTCCAAAACAATTTTTAGTAGAAGATGCTCATTCATGGATAGTTTATCTAAGCGATTGTTGTTGCTATTCTAGAAATCAGGCAGAGCTCAAGTCAGGATAAGTGAGGCTTTGCTCAGAGGCTGCACCTTCAAAAAAAGTAAGCCCCTCCCTTTCCTGCTACACACAGCTGCTGCTAGGAATTAGCAAAAGTACAGGAAAAAGCTTTGAACTTCACTAGGTGTTGGAACAAAAGCCATAAAGATAATCTCATTTAGACCTCAGAGGCAGAATGGCCAACAGCTGTCATCTGAGTCACCCAGTCTCTAAAGTCCGCAAGCAGGGGCCCAACCTCCGCCCCCACATGCACACAGATGCCTTGCTCTCCAGTCCTGGCTGCTGTCTGGGAACTGAATTACAAATTTGCATTTTGCCTGACCCAGTCCTGACCCCATGTTCCAACTAGGGTGCTCCAAGCAAACTGTGACCACCAAGTGGAAAGCTGAGAAAAGAGAAGGCAGGTCTGCAAAATCCATCAATGTGTATCTGTCCCCAGAATTCGCAAAGAGACCCAGGACTTACCCTGCATGCTGGGCCCTAGACCTCATGGGCAAGCTGACTTCTGGAATAAGTAGAAAGGCCTTGGGGAGCCCTGCTCCAGAGACGCTGATCTAACTTGCTGTAAGAACCCCCTACCTCAGGCCATGGCTGATTTAAGAGCTTGAATGTTGGGAGCTGTGTGTCCTCAGAGGCCTGCTGTATA
>CM053510.1:10480319-10542929 GCA_028627145.1 Eidolon dupreanum | reverse complement strand
AAATGAATGTATTTAATAAAAAAGACTGGCAGGGGAAGGAGAAATTGGGCATTCTGTGCAGAGAAAAAGCTCTGAGCAAAAGCTCAGAGAGGTGGTTTTAATGAGACTTGCACTCAGATGTAAATAAAAAAGTACCAGATTAACAAATCGCTTAAGCCAGTGGTTTCTATAGTTCAATACGTGTCAGAATCACTCAGAGCATTTGTTTAAACCTAGATTGCTCAGAGAATTTGTTTTAGCAGGACTGGGTGGTGGAGGAAGGGCAAGAATTTGCTTTCCTAACAGGTTTCTATGTGATCCTGATGCCGCTATTCAAATAGGTATCATGCTTTGATAACTATTGACCTGAATTTAGCCTTCAAACAAATGATGAGGGTGCTATTGGAGTGGTAGTTCAGGCCTCAATCTAGTAGTTCTAGGTTCAGCCATCAGGAATTTGCAGTTTGTCTTCTCGGACATCCTTAGCATATTGGTTTTATCCTTATGTTTGAGGTCTCATGGTCACAAGATGGCTGCTGTGGCTCCAGAATTCACAGGCATGAAGAAGGAAGAGAGTAGAAGTTATCTATGTACTAATGGAATTTGAACTCTTTAGCAGAAATTAAAAGATTTCTTTGAAAGACCTTTTCACTTCCTACTACTGCTTACCCCTACTCCCTGTACTGGGTTGTCAGATATATTTCTAGCTGCAAAAGAAGCTGGGAAATTGAGTATGCAGCTCTCTCATCTCTAGAGTAGAGGCATGCAGGAAAAAGGGGTGGGAAGTAAAACACTGTAGTAAACAGTGTTTACTACAGTTGAGAGGGTAACCAAAAGTTTGAAGGCCAGTCCTTACTGGACTCAAGTGGGAGACAAAATAGATACCCAATAAGTGTTTATATATGAATGAGTGTCAGGAGTGGATTCTGAAAGAACAGTATGATTAGACCTCTTTCACTTACCAGTTGGATCTTGAACAAGTCACTTTACTTCTATGAATCTTAGTTTCTCTTTCTGTGAAAAAAATCAAATAACCTCATTGAGTTGTGAACATTACATGAGATATATGTGGAAGGTTCTGGATGGGGCCTTTGACCTTGAAAGGTGGGATAGAATCAAGAGTGTGCAACTGTAACAACAGCCTCATTGACTGAGGGCTTGTTGTGGGCTGGGCTCTGTGCTAGACCCTTTGTGTCTTTTCCTCATTTCTTCAGCATAATTGCGTTCCCTTTCTTCAGATGGGAAAACTGAGGATCAGATGAGCCTTTTATAAAGTCTGGCTGGTAAGCAGAAAGCAAGGATTCAAACCAGGTCTGTTGGGCTCCGAGTGTACACCCCTAACCACTACTCTAGATTGCTTTTACAGAAAAATAAACCAATGTGGAGCCTCCAACACCATGAGCCCAGCTGACACTCTTCCTTGTCTTGCTCTCACTAGGTTAGTAACAGCCAAAGGCCAGACACGCCTTTGCTGTCCCTGAGCCTCATCTGGAAGTGGCCCGCAGGAGCCCAGCAGGGACAGCCTCCTACTCAGACTGCCTCCCCCAGCAGGAATGGAGTCCTGCCAGGTCAGCAGAGTGACTTCCAATTAGACACCATCTCCTGCCCAAGCAGGAGGCAGAGAGCAGGCGGGGCCCAGCGGGGAGCAGGCAGTTAGAGGGTAATTAACTGTGGATAGAGAGCAGCTTCCTTAATGAGGAGGCTGCTCTGGGTGAGGCACACTTAGGAGAAACATCACTCCAGGAACCCGCCTCCTATCAGCATCTTGGCCAGGGCACCATAGGGCAGGAAGAAGCAACTAACATTCTTTGTGGCCCAGGACCTTGGCTGACCACAGGACTCCTTTACGCTCATAACACCCAGACTGCAGATGAGACACCAAGACTCAGGGAGAGACAATAACCTCTCCAGGGTACATAGCCAGGAAATGTCAGAGAAAGGGGTTGAAAGATCTGAGTCCCAAGTCTGTGCTCTTTCTCTTCTAGCATACTATTGGTCCTATGTTCTTCACCTGCTCATATCATCTTCAGATGGTAGAGCATCTGATAGGTACTCATGGCTGATACCAAGGATGATATTCGAATTACTTGTCATCTGATATGGCAGGGCTCTGACCAGTTGGAATAGACCGAAGCCTGCTGAAGCCTGTGCCAAGCGTTGACACCTTGGCTGCTGGATCAGGAAGGTTCAGAGAATCCCACGTGAGGGGCCAGGGTGACTGAGACAGCAGTAGCAGTGGTGGAACTTGGGGGCTCAGAGCAGCAGCTTTTAAAAAACTAGTATGAAAAAATTTCAATTTTAGTAACCATCATGACCATAATAACAAATGCATTGTGGCAGACCTTTAGCCAGTATTGGGTCTATCCTTAGAGGTGGCCTTCACTTTCTAGGCCACAGGACTATGGCCCAGGATACTGCTCATGCTGTCTCACTGAGCATACCCTTCTTCACATCCCAGAGCTGGCACTCAAAACCCAAGACGGGTGACTAATGGCTTCTTCCAGGAGCAGAAAACAGACTTTGCAGGCAGGAGCAGTAAGCTCAGGGAAGCCCCCATCTGTCTAAGGCAATCTGTCCATCTGGAAGAGGATAGAAGTGTGCCAAACACCACAGCAGCTATGCCCAAAGCAAGTTCTGCAAATCTGAAAGATTGTCCTCAAGAAAGAGAGTACCCTGGGTAAATTTGTTTGGGAAGCATGCATGCTTCATTCTCCTCTGGAGAGTCATAATCCATATTGACATATTAAAGTTTCTCAGAAGTCCTGGGGCAAAAAGGCCTTTTCACTTGATGTAACTAGACATTTTCCAGGCATGTTTCACCACAGAGCTGTTCTTCATTTAACCCCACTAGGTCTCCGAGGGCATGAATTTTCCTTGAGATGCAGCTTTGGAAACACAGTTATGTATAAATTCCTTCCCTAATCCTAGCAGCCCAATGTCACCACTCAGCCACAACTGGTGCTAGGGACAAAAGGTGAGTGAACTCAAGAGAAAGGGGAGTACGGTCTGGGGGAATGAGGCTGATCTGCACCCAGGGGTCCCCGAAGTCCTCCGTTCTCATTATGGTCTTCCTTTATCATATAATCTAAGCCTGTGCACAGGCAGGGGCTCGAGCAGGACCCAGGCCTCTCCTCAGGATGGAGAGTGATTTAAAGCTGCAACTCGGTACCTAAGCACCAGGAAACAATTCCTCAGTGCCAAGGGCTCTGGACTGGAATAGCCAGGGTTAAAGTACCAACTTCAGCTCTGACTGGCTGCGTGACCTTGGACAAGTCACGTAGCCTCTCGGAACTTTAGTTTCTATCTGAATAAATGGATGGTAATGCTTAGATGACAGGGTGGTCGTGAGAATAAAGATTTAATGGTTATAATAGCCACACTTATGAAGCACTAACTATGTGCCCTTCTTGGCTCTAAGCACTTCATGTGTTAACATTGTTGCCCTAACAATTCTATGAGGGAGATACTCTTGTCTCCATTTTACAAAAGAGGACACTGTGGCACAGATTGTTTGCGACTTGCCCAAAGTTGCACAAATGATAGGTAACAGGGCCAAGACTCCCATCTAGGGAGTCTAGCTGCTCCCAAAACCACATTGTTGTCAACCATGACACAAAGAGCCTGGCCTCAGGAAATGCTCAGTATGTAGTCACAATCTGTGACATTAGACAGAAGTTCTGGGGATCTAGAGATTGCAGGGGGCAGAGTGGAGAAGAGCCCATTTAATAATGCTGGGAGAGGGTACAGTCGTAGAAAAGGACACAGTAGGGAACCTCTCCACTTCCAGAAAGCATGGCACTCTCTCCCCTCTAGGTCCGATTTAACATCACAGTGATGCCACTTCTAAAGGAGAAGGAAGGCCTCATGGAGGGGGTCCTACCTTCAACAACACGATGCATTGGTTATTGGAGCCCAGAGGAGAGCAGTCTGTCTTGCTCAGTGTATAACTTCCGTCCTAGATTCTAGCCTTGTATGAACTGAATGTTCCACAGCTAGACGTGAATGGGTAATGGTGCGTGTCTGCACCTAAGGTACTGCAGAAAGCACAGCCTATGACAAAGATTTAAGTGCAAATTCTTAGTTGGAGAGTGTGATCCAGAGACCAGGGGGTGGGTTCCAAGCAGAGTTGCTCTGTCTCATGGAACTTTCAGGAGGACTTAGAGCAGGAAGAAAGCAGGACACATTTATGCACAGGTTCTGTCTTCCCTTGACCAAGGTGGCCTTATGGGAAAGCAACTTCTTCTGCACCTCTGTGCTGTGCGTACGTTTGTGCCAGAGAAGGCCCAGGCCAGGAAGGATCAGGAGGGACAGAGGCAAGCTCAAGGGGAGGCAAGTTGCTCTTGAAGCCAGTCAAAACCAACAAACAACAAACCTGCATGGAGCAGAGCATCACGGCTGTAGCTGGTACGAGAGGCAGGAACAAGAGGATTTGAAGTGGTGCCCAAAGCTGTCTGATTCCGGGAGCTATTGAAGGGTTTTGGGCAGCAAAGTGTTGTGATTTGTATTTGTGTCTGTATTTAAAACAATTTTTCTGAACACAGTGAAGAATGAAGAGTGCATGGCTTAAAGGATTCGAAGTGGAGAGATTGGCCCGAACTCTCTGTGGTTCTCAAACTTTGGTGGCTCCAGAATCACTTGGAGGGTTCGAGAAAGCACAGGTCACCGGGCCCCAGGCCCAGGGATGGCATTTCTGCTATGATGCTGCTGGCCAGGGGAAGTACACCCCAAGAACCACTGGTGTGAGTTCTGAGACAGGGAAAGAAGAGAAAGGCTTCTAGACTGTGCGATCTCATAAGATGAAGGCAGGAGACCCACATTTCAGTCCGGACTCACCTCTCTGTCCGCAGTCGTTCATCTCTAAGTGAGGGAGAACAATGTTGCTCTAGATGATATCGGGGGCCCTTTCTGTTTGGAGGTCCCATGAGTCTTCAGTCCAGGACAGGAACGAGGAGCGTGGGGAGTTGTCACCAGCCCTGGACACTTAGGAAGAAAGAAGTCTGACTGTCTTGGAGAAGGGATGTCTCTACAGCACGGCGGGGGATTTGGCCCTTCTGTGTTCCCCCTACTTACTTGTAGAGGAGCTGACAGCAACTTCCAGGTCTGTCCACTCTCCAGGGCCACAGCTCCATCTGACGACCTGACCCAGAGGAGATAGGATGTCAAAAGAGCTGAAAGTCTGTGAGGATGAGGCCTCAGGAAGAAGCATAGCCCAGGGAAGTTGGCTGGGTAGCCCTGGTCCTTTGCCTCTACATGGATTTGAGCTCCATGGCTGGTGGCTGAGACCCTCTACAGCCAAGCCCAAACTAACCGGTCAGCCTGCTCCAGGCAGAACATACCCATTGCCTCCTAGGGCCACTGAGGGAATGAGGGCTTTGGAATCAGACAGGCTTGGATCAAGTCCTGTGTGACCTTGAACATCTCTAAGCCTCTGTTTCCTCAACTGTAAATTGGAGGTGACCTCAGAGTTGTTTTTAGGATTGAATAAGATAAGATAGATAATAGTATGCCTGTGGTAAAATAGGACTCAATGACTGTAATTGTCATTAAGCCCATAAGTGCTCTGTGACACCACACTGGTCATGAAATACCATCTGTGGACTTATAATGCCCACATTTATTTCTCTAGCCCTGGTGACGCAAATTGACAACAGCACGTGAAACATCTCCACATGGGCTAGTGATTTCCAGAGTGCGCAGGGCAGGTCTGTAGCCTCAGTCTCTCCCAAAAGAATAAAGCTCTTTGAAGGAGGAGGCTTGTCCCTTTTGTTCATGAATATATCCCAGGACCCGCGACATTTTCTGGCATATGTAGTAGGTGTTCAAAAAAAAATCCTCGTGAATGAACGCCTCTATTATCATAGAATTATATTCTTTCTCCCACTTACATGAATGAGGGAACTAGGGCCCAGAGAGGATAATCAGTCAGCAAGTCACACACATCAGTCCCTGCCCACTGAACCAGACTCCCTCCCCTGTCCGTCTTTACTCTGCTTCCTGGTGATTTGTTGGCAGCAGGGAACTGATTAGAACCAATCAACCTGATTAACCCCAGAGAGCCTGGGATGCCGAGCTCTAGGCAGAGGTTGGCACAGGCTGAGACTGCTAGCGAGCGAATGCAGAGGCCACGTGCTGCTGCCTCGGGCTGCGGGGGAGAACTGGGATCCACAAAGGTGTGTGAGTCACCGGCTGAGGCCATCATGAAATTGTTTGTGATGACAACACGCGAGAGAAAGACGAAAGCCCAGGAGACGGAGACGTATTCTTTTTTAAACCGAGAACTCTTTTATGGATTTCTGTTAGACGGGCCTCAGGAATTAGGGGTCAAAGAAAAATCTTGTTAAGAATTTTAAAAGGAAACAGGATACTTTGCTTCCTGCTGGTTTGAACAGGAAATGAGTTTATAATTAGAAAGAGAAAGGTACAGAGGGGAAGTAAGCGAGGGGTCTCTGTGGCCTGAAAATGCGATTGGCATAAACAGCCCACACTACAGAGGTTAGCGTTGCCCTGATCCCCTGGGACCGAGGAGGGGCGTGCAGTTCTGAGACCTCACAGCCTGCATCTGTCTGCATCCTTGTTATCTAGCCTCGCCGAGCCTGTTTCCTCATCTGTCCAATGCAGAGAAAGGAAGCCACCCCACAGGTGATATGAGAATAAAATGCGAAGTGTCTGACACAATAAGTGGTAGCTGATGTTACGATTGTCATCAGTCTCCCAGTGCTGGGAGAGATGGAGAGGTCAGAAAAGACTCTTCTGAGCTGGTGACAGACTGGACCTTTGACAAGCAGGTGAGGTGAGAAGGGAATGCCAGGAAGAGGGAACGGCCTGAGCGAAGGCTCAGAGGTCGGACCGAGGGGTCCTACTTGTGCCACACAACTGACAAGTTCCAATTTTCTCCCTGCCCCTGACTGTGACCTTGGGAGGCAGTCTGTTCTACCTCCTCCCCATGGCTCCCTCAGTGGGGATCTCCAGAGCAGGATGAAGGGGTGGGGAAAAGCGGGGCAGAGCAAAAGGCAAGGGTGGGAGCCCTTCGGTCTAGTCAGTCAGCCTGAGGGGTGACTCTGGCAGCCTCAAGGAGGAGCAGGAGTGTCCTCCATCTTCCCACTGAGGATTGCTAGATTCAGCAAAGAAACACACACAAAAACAAAACAGAGAATAAAACAAGACAGGATACCCAATGAAATTTAAATTTCAGATAAACAGAAATATTTTCAGTGTAAATATGGAGAAGCCAGGACATGCTTATACTGAAAAATTATGCCTTGTTTATCTGACACCCAACTATAACGGGATGTCGTGCATGCAGACTCTGTGCCAGGTTGGCAGTGCAACCTCAGATGGAGTTGCCCAGGAGGGGCACCCACAGACAGGGTAGGAGACCAACCACGGCCCCTCAAAGTGGCCATCTTTGCTCCTCAGTGAAGTTCAAGGGCCAGGGGTCAGACCCGCCCACTTTCCAGCTTCACCCGGTATCTAATGCCCCTTATCCCTCCGACCCCCATGCTCCAGCCTCCAGACCTTTGCCCTTGCTATGCCCTGTCCAGGGGCACAGTTCTACACCACCCCCCTTGCTCCTCCCTCATCTCCCCAATTTAATTCCAACTCTCCTGCTAGGACTTCCTTCAATCCTCACTCCCTTGACCCCTCCAAGGAGTTAATTTGCTCTGTTACTATTTCTCACAGCCCTTGAACCTTTTCTTCATTATAGGCAGATATCATTTGACATTACTTGTAAAACTTTTTCATTTCTGTTGGTGGCTTTGGCTCACTGTTGCCCCCAGCAGCTGGCCCCCTGGCCTTAGCAGGGGATGCAGCCCTTTGTGTTATGTGAATGAATGGGAATATTCCTGGAAGTGGGGAAGAGGCGGAGAAACACCCATGTGCGCCCATCTCCCCTTAGACCATTTGCAAACCTGGATAGGACAGGAGCCCGTGGCCATGGTAAAGGAGCCAGAGCTCTTGAAGGAGGCTGAGAGTGGGACTCAGCTCTGCACACGCAGTTGTTCACTTGGGGCAACTCTCTACTCCTGTCTGAGGCCCTGTTGCCCCCTAAATAAGGCCTGACACCCCTCCTGGCTAGGCTTGTCACTGAACACCCCTAATCCTCCTGAGAGGGATGTCGGCCTCCCCTCCTCCACTAGGCTGTAATCCGGGCCCAGGGCTGGTTTGCAACATCCTCCCTCTGTCCCCAGTACCTCACAGTGTCTGCAAACATAGTACTAGCTCAATAATTATCTGTAGGGTGAATGAATGAGTAAACGGCCTGTTTCTTTCATACCGCATGAGTTTTTCAGGGACTTAGGGGGAGGGGAGAGAGGCAGCAGCAATAGCAGATGGCCATTGGGACCAAGAATGAGAGCTAAAAAGGGAAGAGGATGCTGAGAAGGGGGATGAGGCCACAGGCATGCTTCTCAACAGTGCTGTCATCTTGGACCAAACCCAGGGGGGCTGGCTGGGTTATTACAAATAATGTCTCCCCAGGCTAGTGTTATCATCTGATTTTGAACAAATTACAGAATTAAGGGGTGGGGGTGGCTGGGCCTGTTCTATATTCGGCACTGGCATATCAGCAGAGCCAGCAAGAGTCTTCTGGGATTGTGCTCAAAACCTGATTAACGTTGGTTTGGGCCAGAACGTCGTGTGCTCCCCCAGACAGCCAAGAATCTCACAGGCGGGCAGGGCAGCGGGGAGGAACAGGTCAGCCTGAGACCTTCGCACCCCAGCCACCAGTTCCCATTAACCCAATAAACGTACCCATGGCCTGAGTTGGCAGCTGGCAGGTGCTGCGTTGCCAGAAGGTGCTGCTGACGCTCTGATGGAGGACCAGATTACACCCAGCATCTCGAGAGGTTGGGAACAGGTGCAGAGAGACACCAAGGAGGTGCAAATGAGGATATCACAGAGCCAAGGGGGAAGTTGAGAGGTGGAGAAAGCTGGGGAGGGGGCGCAGTGGTGTGAATTAGAGCTTCTCTTCACATTCTGAGCTCTTGCTACCTATAGAGGACATCTGGTGTTTTTCATTTCATTCATTTCCCTCCTGGAAACATCATCCTAGTTTTCCTTTGAGAAATTGCCCAGCCCCCACTCTCAGCCCATGTTGTCCAGGCAGGGCTGACACTACTCCCCCAATTCCAGGTCCAGGGGTGGGCCCAAGGCATTCCTGGCATGGCTCAGGAATGCCTTGACACGGAAGCTGGGCCAGTTGGGGTCAGCCGTGGGACTTTGGTTGCAATCTCTGGGAAGGATCCATTCTTTCCTATCTGGGGTTGAAGCAGGAGGGAGAAACGCCATGAGATTTTCATTTATTTCAAAAAGAAGCCAATGCAAGGAAAGCAGAACTAGGAGATGGAAGAAAGACCAACTCTAAAAGCCATCCTTTGAGCACCTGGATCCAGCTGCACCTGAAGCTCGTTGCCCACATTCTTCTGATAACATGAGCAAAAAAATTCTCTTTGAGTTGAGTTTCTGTAATTTGTACCCCAAAGAACTGATTAATGATCTTTGGTCCTCCATTTTAGCCACAGGAGACTAGCTGCAAGTTCCACACCCCACCCCCACACCCAGGTTGTTACTCAAGCTGGAACTTCTACGGAGGATGGCCATCCCCACCTCACAGCTTCCTGTTTAAACTCTACACTACCTTTCATTCAAATGATACCTACTTCAAGGAGCATCCTCGATGTAGCAGTCACATTAATTCCTCTGTCACTCCCACAGCGGACTGCCTGAACTTTTTTTATGGGGTGCACGAGGTGGCACTGAGTCTACACCCTTACTGCATGTCCTTAACCATGCTGGCAGCACGGTCTCACTTTATCCTCACACTCACCACTTGAGGCGATAGCTTTACACTATTCAGTCAATAGGGAGGCATTGATTCAGAGAGGCTGAGAGATGTGCTTCCTGTCCGGGTCGAGCCCATGGAGCTCCGTCCCTGGCCCACTGTGCTGTGTGAGCCCCTGGTTCATTTGCCTGCCGAGGTCTTTCTCCCTCCTTTTATCGCAGTTGCTCATGGGAAAGATGCAGAAGTAATGAGTGTAAATGCTGGAGCCCCTCCATGTGGGTTCAGCGGTACTAGGAAGCTATACTTCCTAGTAGCTGTGTAACCTTGGGCAAGTAACTCCTCTGGGTTTTACCTGACCTCCTCCTCCTCCTCCTCCTCCTCCTCCTCCTCCTCCTCCTCCTCCTTCTTCTTCTTCTTCTTCTTCTTCTTCTTCTTCTTCTTCTTCTTTTTTACTGTGGTAAAATACAGCTATCATGAAATGTACCATCTCAACCATTTTTAATTGTACAGTTTGGTGGCATTAAGTACATTCACACTGTCGTGCAACCATCATCCATATCCAGAACTTTTTCCATCCCGGGGAACTTAAACTCAGAACCTTTTACACACTAACTCCCCATTCCCTCCTCTCCCAGGCCCTGGCAACAGCCATTCTATTTTCTGTCTCTGTGAATTTGACTACTCTAGGTGTTTCATATAAGTGGAATCATACAGTATTTGTTCTTTTGCGACTGGCTCGTTTACTTAACATCATGTCCTCAACGTTGATCCATGTTGTAGCATATGTCAGAATTCAGTCTGAATAATATTTCATTACATGGATTGTACCTTATCTTTAAATCGAGGTCAGAATCCGCCACCACGATAAATATCAGGCATTAGCATAGGCATCATGGCCGGAGAATAAGGAGGGTATCTCAGGTGGACAGGACATGCTCCTGCTGATGAGGAGGACAGGTCCATGTTGAGGCCGCCATCTGCGCCATCTCTCCTCTCAAACAATTGTCCACCAGAGAGAAAAAGAAAGAGAAGAGTTGGCATCGTCTCCCCCGATGCTCCAGCCCGCCGTAGGAGATGGGGTGTCCCTGCAGTGAGAGAGCCTTCTCAACTCCGGTTCCTCCTGTCTAGGCAATGTCTACCCTGAGCCAAGAGCTGTGCTGGGAGCTGTCACTCCCACTCACCAGCTCTCACCCCAGCTGCCAAGGAAATGCCCGTCAGTGGGACAGCAGAGAAGACAGTGGGCGAGAAAAGTGCCAATCCAGAAACTCTTGGCCAAGCCCCAAATGAAGAGGGGATGTTGCAACTTCTCCCCAAAGTCTACAAGACATCAACACTGTTGGAGAAAGGAAATTAAACACTTAGTGCCAGTTCAGGGGAGCTGCCTGCGAAAACCGGGGAGGAAGGAACACTGCCAACTGATGTTTGGGCCCGAAGCCCGCTTCACAGAAGGAGTCCTTTGGGATGGTGCTGCCTCTCTGGATTCTAGCCCCTTCTGGGCAGTTGCATGGGCTGAGCCAGGCACAGGGCTGGGCCCCATGGGGGGAAGGGAGGGAAGAGGAGAGAGAGATGCTGTATGTCACCACTAGCCTGTTGACAGTGCTTAGTTTACCAAGTGCCACATGCTTGATGCTTAGAGATTCTGCAGCCCCAAGGACCATCCAGAACACTCCCTCCCTCCTCAGAAATTAAAAAATTAGAATCTAGATTATCACTCCTGAAGCCCCTCCCAGTTACAAAATGGAGCTGGTGAAGGACTGGCAGCTTCAGAGAGCTACCTGAGTTTGGAGGATGTGCCACTTTTGCTATAAATAGGGAAGCTGCTGTCAAACTAGGTATCCATTGATTGATGAATGAACAAGGAAGTTATCTGTCTGTCTGTCTATCCATACACACAATGAAACATTACTCAGCAATAAAAAATAATGAAATCTTGCCATTTGCCACAATGTGGATGGAACTATGTGGATAGAGGGTATTATGCTAAGTGAAATAAGTCAGAGGAAGGCAAATACTTCACGATATCACTTGTATGTGGAATCTAATAAACGAAAACAAATGAACAGACAAAACAAAATAGGCTCATAGATACAGAGAACAAACTGATGGGTGCCAGAGGGGAGGTGGGTAGGAGATGGGTGAGAAAAGTGAAGGGAAATAAGAAGTACAAACTTCCAGTTATAAAATAAAGAATCATGGGGACAAAATGTACAGCACAGAAAATACAGTCAATAATATAACTTTATAAGGTGACACATGGTTACTATATTTATCATAGTGATCACATTGTAAGGTATATAAATGTTGAATTAGTATGTTGTACACCCGAAACTAATATAATAATGTATGTCAACTATACTTTAATAAAAAAATAATTCTCAAAAAAAACCCTGACCCCTTTCCCCATATAAGTGAACATCTATTTTTTCTGTCGCCTTTTATAGCAAAACTTGAAAGAGTTGCTGTGTCTGTGTCTCTGTTTCCACTCCTCCTGGTCTCTCTCTGGCCTACTTCAGTCAGGTTTCTGTCCCCATTACTCTGCCTCCCTGGGGCTCAGGTTCACTGAGGCAGCACAGGGAGATACTTGGCACAGGGCACATGGGGTCCACTCGGAAAAGTTAGCAATTATTATCATTGCTGTCAGCATCATCAACATCTCCTTTGCCCTCAGTTGCAGAAATTATGCCTGAGAGAGGCAAGGCTGCCTCAAGGTCACAGAGCATGGCCACAGCAGCCACCTGGATCAAGCCTTCCTTGATGACAGTTGGGCCACCCCTCTGTTATAAGACCCCAGACCTCAAGGTGTGATTTTGGAAGTACTAGACCTGGGATGAACCCTAAATCACCTCCCTCCGGTGGCTTCAAACTCTCCTTCCTTCCTTCCTCCCTCCCTCCCTCCCTTCCTCCCTTCTTTCCTTCCTTCCTTCCTTCCTTCCTTCTTTCCTTCCTTCCTTCCTTCCTTCCTTCCTTTTTTTACTTTCACAGTTGTTTTGTTGTTGTTGTTGTTGTTGTTGTTGTTGTTGTTTTGGCTCAGACTGAAGTGGATGGAAACAGCCTAATATGTGGAGCGGGTAGAGAAGGAAGGAGCTGTTCTAGCTGAGTTCAGGAGGGCCCTGTTCAGAGTCCTGCCCACCCGCCAGACCTCCACAGACCACCAGCGCTCTGCCAAGTACAATTTGAAAACCACTGACAGAGGTTCATTTTTCCTCTTTCCATTCTAGAGAGGAGGAAACTGAGCCAAGAGAGGTTATGATCCTTTCCCAAAATGGCAGGGGGAGCATGGCTCCCTGGTGGGCCCCTTAGAGCCCCCTCCCCCTGGCTCTCCACCCTCAGATCTGCATTTTCATAAGTTCCCTGTTCTTGCCCCACCCCAAGTATCTCACTCCATCCAGCCCATTTAATTGAAGCCAATTATTTAGTACAAAAGAACCAATTCATGGCTTTGTCCTGACAATAAGGCCCTAAACAAGGAGCTCCAGTTGCCTTTGTCCTCAGAGATGCTCATTAGAGACCAGCTGAGCTCAGCCTTCAAGGGCAAGACCAGGCCTGCCATAGACGAGCTGCCGGAGGCCAGAGTGATTTGCTGAGGACTTCTGGGACAGGGAGGGGCCTGGCTGTAGGCAGAGCTCTTGACATGGGACAGAAAGCTTCTGGGAAGTCGGCAGGCCATGGGGTCTAAGAGTTGAAGTGACTGGGAACCTTAGGAAAGTCATTCTCTCCACCACTCTCAGTGTCTTATCCTATATATTAGTGACAACAATGAAACCTGTAAATTATACCTGTAGAGTACTTAGCATAGTACACGCTAATGTTAGCTATCATTACCCATTCGTGATCATTACTAGGTGATTATTACTAAAACAAGATCCCTAGGTTTGAATCTGGCCCTGCCTCTTATGGGCTGTGTGACCTTGAGCATGTCATATAGCGTCTCAGAGCCCCTCATTCATCCGTAAAATGGCCACAGTGGTTATACCAATCTTGAAGGCCTGTTTGCCTTTGAATGGAATGGCAGAATGGAATGTAGGCAGAAGAGACAGCCAAGTATACACTAGACACTCAGAAAGTAACGTGTTGAGTGAGCCAGGAGCCTGTGCCTGCCGTCGCCTGCTGCCGTCGCCTGGGCAGCCCAGGAAAGGGAAGCACCCACAGTGGGCTACAGCACCACTTTCCGGTTGGGTGACCTTGGCAAGCTGCTCACCCTCTTGGGACCTCAGTTCTTCATCTGGAAAGTGGGGACAATGATGGCACCCACAGAAAAGACAAAGCTCTGAGAGCAGGGTCCAGGTCTTAGCAGTTCGTGAAAAAGGTTAGCTCTGATGGTTTATCCATCCTACTGTGAATCGAGCTTTGCAAATGCATTTTCATGCATCAAATTTTTCCACTAACCCTTGATTGATTTCATTCCAGATATGTGGAAATCAAGTTTAGCAAGTTTAAAATGACCTGCGTAACACCAACTAAGGAACAAACAGCAAAAACAGGATGTCAGCCCAGTTGCATGGGAAGCCAGAGTCCATATATTTAATCATGATAACCTTTCTGCAACCCCAACCCCCATCTGGAGGTAATTCCCTACCTCAACCCAGTGAAGGAAAGGTTACCGGTGTTGCTAAGGAAGAGGAAATCGGGGCAGGCCCTACGGAGGGAGTGGCTTTGAAGGATGGGTCCAATTAAATCAGGTAGAGTTGGAGGAAGGGAAAGGCAGAGGAACAGCATGAAAAGGGCACAGAGGACAGAGTGTAGGGACTATGTGGTCCTTCTGGTGTCATATAATCAAATGCGGTGGGGGTGGGTGAGGGAGTCATTCAAAGCTACAAAGACTTAACAAGACTTGGCCCTTGAAGCCACTCCAGCACCCTATCTGCTCAGTGTCAGCTGTCACTGACAGCACCTCTATTAGTGCTGGGCCTACATCCTTATCAGGACCTTGACTGAGACCTGAGGTCCCTACCCATTCAGACAAACCCTCCCTTACTCTAGGGCGGAGTTTCTCAACCTCAGTTCTGTTGACTTGATGGGCTGGATAATGCTTTGTTGTGATGGTCTATCTTGTGTACTGTAGGATGTTTAGCAGCATCTCTGACCTCTGCCAGTAGCACCCCTTCCACAGTTGTGACAACCAAAATGTCTCCAGACAGCATCAGTGTCCCCTGGTGGGGTAAAAACCATGCTCAATTGAAAACCCCTGCTTTAGAAGCATCCCTCCCTGGCCCCAGGCACAGACCTCCGGGATCCTTTCCTCCAGATCAGCATTGTCTCATACTCCCAGGGAGCAGCCCTCCTCCCCACTTCACTTGAAGTAATGGGCTCCCCCCAGAGAACAGACAGAGCTCTCATCCTGGGGTAACATCTTCACCCAGGACAAGCTGGTCCCCACCAGGAAATGGACCATAATTGCCTAGTTGTGATAAGAGAGATGCACCGCCCTCGCCCAGGCACCCACTCTCACCCTCATCCATTACTGTGCAGAACAAACACGTACCACATAGAGACCGGAGGCATCAATTTTGATAATAATGATAAATCTCAGTGATTTTCCAGAAGGTCAGCAGGCCTGGGGCAAAGTGGTAACTCAGCTGTTAAACTCTGATAAATCATCCTGATCACCATGCAGGGGGAACAAAGAATTTTTTTTTTTTTGGGGTCACAATTTTTATCATAAAGGCAAATATTCCAGAAAGTTTAGGAAGTAGAGGATGAAGCATCACCCATCCTGCAGCTGCATAACTTGCCGGGCCCAGGCCGAGTCTTCCTGTAATTATAGGCACAAAGTATGAGCCATCGGGGATATTCTGTTTTCCTTTGTGTTTTTATTTCAAATTGCATATGACACCAAAAACATCTTTTTATGTTGGTCCATGAACTCTGTCATTCCAGGACTGTGGTGTTTATCTAAAGTACCGCTCAGGAAAACCAGAGGACCGTCCTCATGGGTGAGGCCCTTGAGGTCTGTGGCCTCATAAACACGAGTACGTGGTTTTTGCTCAAAAGTGGGATTTAGAAGGGTGGTCAGCAACTTGGGTGGACCATGAAATCCTGCAGCTTCATAATTATAAAAACATGTGCTTACTTAAAAGAGGGTTTGGAGGATAAGAGGGTGATCAATGTCTTGGGTGGAGCCCTTGAGATGCTAAGATTTCGAAATTATAAGGATGTGCTATTTGAGATCACAAAGCCCTATGGGTTTCTAAATTTAAGATTGTGGGTTTTCCCACAGGGAGAGGTCAGCTACTTGGGCAACGCCAAGAGGACTTGTAGCTGCCAAGGCTTTGGATATCAAGAATTTCTGATCGGAAATATGGCTTCCGGGGCCCAGAGGAAGGACGAGGTGTCTGTTTGTAACACAGGGGATGGTACAAAGCTTGCTCTGAGAGGAGACGTTCGGTGGAAGCAGCGTCTGCAGGCAGCCACATGAGTGAGCATGAACTTTGGCTCTTGACCTGAGCTGTTCACACAGACTCTTTTTTCCAAGAGGCTGGAGGAGTTAGTTCATCAGGCTACTCGGCCATGGGTCACTGACACACTTATTCAACAAGCATACACTGTGTGCCACTGTTGCAGGCCTTAAGGCTTATGGTGAATAAAGCCAACACCGACGTAACTTTGAAGATGTCACAGTCCGATGGCAACACCTGCCAAGTAACACAATAAATAATTGTTGCATTGCAAACCATAAGCACTAGGAAGGAAATTCGTGGGATGGCCATGCTAGAGATAGGACTGAAGGTTGAGGTCTTTACTGAAGTGGGTGGCCACTCACCGCGTGTGGCCACCAAGCACTTGGGACATAGCTGGTCCAAATTGAGATGGGCCACAAGTGTGACATATAAAATGTCCTGGATTTGGAAAACCTAATATGTAAAAAATACACCTCAGCAATACTTTTTCTATGGATTACTAATTGAAATGACAATATTTTAGATATATTAAGTTCAAAAAAACATGTTACTAAAATTAATTTCATCTTTTTTTTTTTTACTTTTTATTTTAACATGGCTACTAGAAAATTTAAAACTACCTATGTGACTCACACTTGATTTCTATTGCACTGTGCTGCTCTGAAGCATGGGGCCCAGGGCAGGGGACTTGGCTGTGTGGGGCCTGGAGAAGACTTGGGCGATGGCGTGAATAGAGGGGGAACAGAGATTCATTATCACAGGAGATTCCTGCGGTAATGCTAGCTGGTGTGTTCACCAACCGGTTGACTGCTGTCCTCCCAGGTTTGACAGTTATCAAGATTTTGCCACCTTTGCCTCCTCTGGGATTCATTTACTTGGCGATAGATAAGATTTTCACAGGTAACCCTCAGAAGGGTAGTATGGAAGACTACAAAAATGGCCGCAGATTCTCTCCTGTCCATGGAGGGGTGAAGTCTATTTCTGCCTCCCTCCCCTTGATCTGGTTGGCCATGCCACTTGCTTTGGCCAATGCAACTTTAGCAAACACGACTCAGGATGAGGTTTGAAAAATGCTTGTACATTGACGCGTGCCCATTCTTGCTGATCTTGGAACAGCGTTGCCTTGGGAAGAAGCATTGATGACCCCAATTAATGGCCTCCCTGTATCCACACTCTTTGCATGTGATTTCGAAGCTCTTCCCATCAATAGATGGAGTCAGTTCTGCCAGTTTTTGAATCTGAGCTGTCTTTATGACTTGATTTGATCAATGGAATGCAATAGAATTGAGGTTGTGCCTATTCTAAGCTTAGTCCTCAAGAAGCTTTCAAAGCTTCTGCTTTTTCTTTTGTGCTCTGCCAGCTGCCACGTGACTAAACCGGAGCTACCCTGCTGGAGGATGAAAGGCCATGAATGGCAGAGTCAAGTCAGCTCAGTTCTCCCTGCTGAAGCCATCCAAAAAGAGCCATACCCCAGCCGAGCCACTGATGGTAGATTTATCAGCAAGCCCAACAAAGATTAGACAAATTGAGTTCAGAGCAATAGAACTGCCAGGTCAATCTGCAGACTTGTGAGCTAAATAAATGCTTGTTGCTTTAAGTTATTAAATTATTAAATATGAGGTTGTTTTGCAGCCAGAACCAACTGACATAGTGATACAGATACAGATAAGATTGAAACTCGAGTCTCTCTGATCTGATTCCGAAGTCAAAGTTCTTTATCATTACAGTCTGCTGATTACATCCAAATTCTTCTGACACCCAAAGCTTTGAGGTGAGGTGGAAAAATTTCATACTAATGATATGGAAGTTAGCACCTTCCCTATAAGCAATAAGATTGGCTGCCCCATACCGTGCCATCTTCAAAGGCACCCCATCTGAACTTTGGGTTCCAGGATGAAACATTAATAAGGAGACTCTGCTGTCCTTGAGGATGACAATTACTCTATGAGACACCAACTTCGGCTACCTTCCTCATTAGTGATCATTAACCTCATCCTTTTATGTCTATTGTTAGGATCCAGAAAGGGGCTGCTTTGAAGATCCTGTTCTGCCTCAATAATTACTCATCGTGGGAACTAAGCACCCCTAATGGAAGTCTTCCTGAGAGCCAGCATTTACCAAGCACTTTATATTTGCAAGCTTCCCTGAAACCTCTATTCATCCAATTCATTAAATTTGCTTTTTGGATGAATTTAGAAGCTACTTTGATGGTATAATCACAACACTTTGTATTCGTGCTTTTTCTCCAGGATATAAGAACAATCGATGGCTATTTATCTAATTCACCTCCCTGCATTCCTGTGAGACTGGTGGGCAGGAATCTCGGAAAAAGAAAGAAGCCAAGTTTTTTACTCTTCCCCACCTCACCAAGAGCAGAACTTAACATTTTCTGTTGCTGCATAGCAAATACCACAAATATAGAGATTAATGCTGCACATACATTTATTATCTCAATTTCTCTAGATCAGAAGTCTGGACACAGCTTAGCTGGGTTCCTTCTTCAGGGTCTCCCCAGGCTGCATTCAGGTGTTGGCCAGGGCTGCAGCCTCATCAGAGTCTCGACTGGGGAAGATCTGTTTCAAGCTTATTCAGGTTATTGGCAGTGTATATTTCTTTGTAGCTCAAGAACTGAGATCCCTGTTTCCTTGCTGGCTCTCAATTAGGAGCCACTTTCACCTCCTGGAGGTGACTCACAGTTCTTTGCCATATGGTCCTTTCCATAAGCTCTTTCACAAATGGTAGCTTACTTCTTTAAAGCCAGTAAGAGTCTCCCTTTTTATTTCTCTAGTTCACTAAGACAGTTTTATGTAGTGAAATATAATCACAGGAGTGAAATCCCAACACCTTTACTATATTCTATCGATGAGAAGCGAGTCATAGGTCCTGCCACACTCAAGAGTTACACAAAGGCATGGACAGCAGGGTATCACTGCGGGCCACCTTAGTGTCCATCCATCACATTAAGTAAAAGACCTAGTATCACACAGCCCTTGGTAATTCAGTGCTCTGGCAAGGGTGCCCAGACCCTTAAACATCTGTGCTCATCTCTCGCGGTGGTGGCCTTTCGTGTCAGTGCCCACGTGCAGGCACACACTCATCTCCATTCGTGCTGCCATGCCACCAAGCACATGGCACACTACAAGTGTTCCCCTTGGCTCATGGTTGCCTGCTCTCCTGTCAAGCGTCTGGGTGTGGCTGTAGTGAGCAGGAGTCCAAGTGAGGCCGTACGGGGTCAGTCTTAAAGAGTAAACCTCCCCTACTCAGGTAGGCTCATGCAAAGCAACGGCCATCGAGTTAATACAAGTTGAACACTTAGAACAGAATTCGACTCTCCACGAGAGCTTAATCCATGCTTGCTACTTCCGTTATTTCTGAAAAGGAGCTTATAAGTCAAAGTTAGACTGTCCTAACTTCAAATGCACAAATGGTTCATATACCAAAGGACCATGAATGAGAGAGTGACTTTTCTTAAATATAAATATTTTTATAAGGCAAAGCATCACTCTTTTATTCTTGTTCCTTTTGTATTTTCTTGTTGGGAAACTGAATGAAGTATTTTTATAGATTATTTTATTTAATTCTCACAATGACCTTTCTAGAAAGCCAGTTTTATATTTCACATTTTGCAAAGAAGGTCTCCAGGTGACCCAGGGGGTTAAGCGACTTGCCAAGGCCACACAGCTCGCAGGTGTGTGACTCCCAAACCTATGCTTTGAAACACTCAATCGACCTGCCTCTACTTCCCATAATTTTTCACATTTTGCCTCTAGCCCATCACACTTGATCCTTTGTTTGCTCCACCACCTTCTTCTATGGCCTCATTTCATGACCAGGGATACAACAACCATACCCTACCTTAAAGAGTTTTAGGATCCAAGTGTTCTCTCTCTCTCTTTCTCTCTCTCTCTCTCTCTCCCTCCCCCTCCCTCCCTCCCTCCTTCCCTCTCTCTCTTACACACACATGCTCACACTCATATACTTTGAAACACAGCCTATTTTTAAGAAAACAGACCAAAAAGAGAATCAAATATTGTTTGTTCCATTAAACAGTCTGAACTAAGTCTATTCAATCAGGAACCTGTTTTATTTTTCTCCCATCACTGCCCCAGTCCTCCATTCAGTGCTTTAATGGCACCCAGGCAAGTATCGTAGCTTTCCAGACACTTCGTGACAATATGAGGCCAGTCCAGGGTGATACAGTTTCCACTATCAGGATCTACTTAAAGAATACCCTAGCTTGGGCCTGGTCCAGGGCCTGCCCCAAGAGGAGGCGTATAGGGAGACAGAAAAGTCACCTCCTACCCCTCCTCCCTTTCATGGGGAAGGAGAAGAAGGAGACCTCTTCCCTGGTGTGGGGGGTGTCCCCTCACCTCTTGCTGCTGAGACCCCCTCATTGGGGACCAGCCCTTTCATATATAGCTCAGCAGGATGGTTCAAGCCAAGGACCCACCCAAACCCCTGCATCTTTGCCACACCAAGTGGCGGGCACGCCTGCAACACACCCTCCCCATCGACACCTCTCCCTCTGCCATCTCTCTAGCTTTCTGCCTCTTTCCTCTACCTAGAGCAAAACAGCCACTGCTGACACCTGGAAAAAGCCAAGACTCTAAAGGTCTCTTTCAGGCACCCCTGTCTTCTACCATGTCTTCTTGGGTCCACCTCACTAGACCTGGGAGAGGGGACAGGAACAGCCACATCACATCCCCCCCCCCTTGGCTGGAGACTTAGTTCCCTGAATTCCTCCTGACTCCTAAGGCCTCTTTTTATACAGGCTTGATGAAACCTTACATGTGCGTGGGGGTCCAGGGGGCTGTTTAGCCCCCTCTTAGTAAGTCTGTTTGGCCTGCTCTTCTGAATGTGGGCCCACTCAGCACCCATTGTTTTCAGCTTTGTCCCTTGAGTAGCAATTCCAAGGCAACAGAAAAGCCCCAATCAACATCCTGTTACCCATCACTGTGTCCTCACTTTCCTCAGCTCAGGCCTCCAAGGAGCAGCTCCCACTCTTCTCTTCTCACAATGCAGGCACTAAATGCGGTGATGATTACATTTTCCCTGGAAGAGGCTTGATCTCGCTGTACAGGAGGCAATTTGCTGCAGGTAAGATTGCAGTGCCCTGCTGCTGGCCTGAAATTGGCCATTTCCAAAATAAGTCCCTCTGTGACTCAGGTGAGGACGGAGCTGGAAAGTCAAATGTAGCAGTAGAGTGGGGCTGGTGGCTTTGATCTTCCAGGCTGGTGGGTATCAGGTGCTGTCCCTGGGTGGGCCCCAGCCCTGCCATGAACCATTGGACACTGTGGTTTTTTTAAGCCATCATTCATTTCTCTTTTACGAGGTGCCAGGTTGTGCCAGCAATTGTCTCTCTGAGTCTTGCTGACAGCTCTCTGAGGTAGGACTCACTATTTCCCTTTTACAGAAAAGAAGATGGAAATTCAGAGTAACAACCCCAAAATCAGGTAGAGTGAGTAGTAATGATGAAGCCAGGGTCTGAAGGAAGGCTGACTTCAAAGTCTATGTCATGGAACACTGTGCTATGTGACTCCTTGCAAATAGAGCACAGCAACAAAGACCTTGGCTCTGGAGTTGAAGGTTTGGATCCCAAATTGGCCACTACCTCAACTGTTTTGACATTGGATTTGTTACACAATCTCTCTGAGCTGCTTCCATGTCCTCATCTATAAAATAGACATGCTAATAGCATGTCCTCTGAGGGCTATTGTGAGGAATGAATGAGACGAAGCAGGCAAAGTGCTTCCAGGACCACCAGGTATGGGTGTTTAAGCTGGACACTGCACAACACCAGGTTGCTGAGCAATGCACAACTTCTGCAGCTCTACTTGACAGCCCTGCTTAGAGTATTTTGCCTGGCAAAGAGTTACTGTTCGATAAAAAGGAGCAAGCTCTCAACTCCTGGAAAGCACTCACCCCAGGCAGAGAAGAAGGTCATAGAGGCTCTTCTGCTCACCCAGGCCCCAGAAAGCCCAGAGGCTCTTAAGTAGCACCCATTCATGCAGCTTCATCAGAGAACACTGCCCTGGGAGTCTCCAGAGATGAAGCAGAAGGCAGTGGGTTCAAAGGTCTCCAGGCTCTGTCCTGTGTCCTCAGCCCTCTCAGAGGAGCTGGGAAGAGAAGCCGAAAATGGAGGGACTTATGGGCACCCTGAGGCCTCAGAAGGGAGAATATCAGTCAGATATTTCCTGTGGGGTCAGAGGCTCTCCTTGGCACAGCTGTCAGAAGCAGAGGTGAAGCACTTGCTCATCTGCTTTCCGCTGAGGGAGGAGCCGGAGACAGAGCAGGAGCTGAGCACTTTGCATCTCTAAAGAGGTAGGAAGACTTAGAGAATTCTCTGTGTGAGTTAGAGGAGGCTAAGTTCAGCTCACTGTAAGAAATACTTTCTGAGACGGTGTTTTCCAGCTTTTCCAGCCGATACACTACTATTAAAGGTGATAAGTTCTCCGTCCTTGCAGGTATGTGAGCAAATATGCTGAAGAGGAGATTGGAGCATCAGGTGAGCAGTTGGCCAAGGTTTTAGTATCATTCTGACCCCTCCAACCTCCAACCTACCAAGTCAGCCAATCAACTGATACTCTGAGCAATGCCTGGACAACACCTGTCAAAGGCAAATGGCATGTGTCTTGCTTTCTGAAGCTGTAGGTGGGAGACCACAGAAGTCCTGAGAGCTATTTCTAAAGCTGAAAACTGATCTGATCACCCCTGCTGAAAGGCCTCTAAAGTCCTACAAACACCGTGATTGGAAGGAAATCCACATGCTCCACGGTGGCCAACAAGGCCCTGTACGATGGTCCCCTGCCCCGTGTCAGGATGCTGCCATCCCAGTGGCCCTTCTGACCTCAAACAAGCCATGTTTATTTGCCTCTTAGGGTTCAGTCCTCGCTGCATCCCCATTGCATCGCTAGACACTGCTCACCCTTCAGGTCCCATCACATGCTGCCTTCTCTGAGAGCTCTTCCCTGCCACCCAGATAGAGCAGCACCCCTGGGTGACACTCCACCACATTTCCTGCTGGACCCCATCTTAAGCACCTCTAACTGCTTTATTAATGTTCAATTCTCTTCTGTCTCCCCAGGAGGAAAGCCTTTGGAGCCTACAGTCTCTGTCCTGCTCACCTGTATCTGCAGGTGCCTGCCTGGCACATAGGAGGTGCTCAGTGAAGGCTTTGTGACTAGCTAACCAGCTTAATGACCTGTTGGCCTATATAATCCTCTCTGTAACTTCATGAGGCAGGTATCCTCTGTACAGGTGAGAAAAGCCCAGAAGGGCTTCATCGCTTGCTCAAGGCCAGACAGTTGGTAAGTGGCAGAATAGGTATGGGATCCCAGGCCAGCCTGACTGCATTGTACACTCTACACCTGCTCTCAGCTGGATTTTATTTTTTATAAGGCTATGTCCCTCACTAGCTGGAGAGGAAGGAAACTGTCACCTTCCCCTCAGAACCAGAGCAATACAGTAGAGTTCGCTTCCTGGTGTCGGGCTGTGGCTTACACGGATATCGCAAAGTGGAGGAAAGAGTTTGCTGTGTGGGTCTCTCTGAGCAAGAAGATCTTGTCGGAGTGTTTCTGGCAGGCCTTCCAGAAGGGCTGAGGCGAGAGAGGAGGGTACAGTATCAAATCAGCATTCTGAGGCACGAACAGGCTAATCACAGATAATCATGGCCCCAAAACTCATCTTGGGCCAGAGGGTGATTAGAGCTCAATTATGTGCCAGAACAACTAATGACAGCTCCTGGCTCAGAAGGGTGATAGCTTTGACTGCAATTCTCACCCCTACCCCCACCTCTACCCTACCCACTCCTCCTCCGGTTGGGCTGCCTGCCAGGGTGGGGCGGAGACTCAGAGACCTCTTTGCTCTCTGGGGCTGGGGCCTCTCCAGCTGTAGAAACACAGCCTGCTGCATGGCTGGCAGAGACCATGCTGCGGTGCACTTCGCTGAGGCAGCCGGTGCACCAGAGCTGGCCGGCTGGGCTCAGATTCACCTTGCAGCCCTGGGCCGTCTCTCCCCTCCATACCCAAGCAGAGGAGGGGGAGGAAGGGACCACTACTTCTTAAGCCCTTAAGATGTGCCAAGTAATTTGTTTGGTCCCTGACTGTGCTAACCCCCAGGATGTTTCAGGATGTTTTAGATGAGGAAATGGAGTCTCAGAGAGGTTAAGTGACTTGCCGGAAGTTACACAAATAGTGAGTTCAAGGAATCAGATTCAAACCCAGACCTCTCTGACTCCAAACACATGTTCTTTTCAGGATCCTGTATTCTGCAACATCCTTAAGGGTTAAGGGACGCTCACAGAACCTGGAGGGAACAGAGATGTCCGAGGGCAGAGTCCAAGTCCCATCTGGACGGGTTCAGATGGCCCCGGTTCCTAATTAGACGCAGGAAGAAAGCGGATTTGGTAGGCATGGTGGCCCCTGCTCTTGGGAGGTAACTGCCGTGACGGGTGGTCACTGGGTAGACTGTGTGTGTGAGAGGTGGAGGAAGGGGCGTCTGCTCTCACTTCCAGAGGCAGAGCTAGGTGATGAGATCAAGGAGAGCATGGATGGGGGCAAAAGTGGAAGATGGAGGCAAAGGTGCAGTGAGGAGCGCTGAACATAAATAAAAGGCCTTTAACCACCTTCCTACAGCTCACAGATAGTTCAGCCGTCAGAGCCATTAGACACCAGGACCCCCTGACAGCACCTCCTTCAATGTCTCTCACTAGGATCCTAATGAGCAGCAGCATATTTACATATTACCTTTAAAAATTGTTCCAGAAATACCACCTACTTTGGGCTACTTTTCTCCCTCCCCCTCCAGCTGCCTTCCCCACATCGCGTGAGCTGTTTTCCTTCAAGTAAGCAAGTGCTGGTGTCACGACCTTGATTGTCTGCCTGGCCCAGAGGACGGGAGACCAGCGGACGGATGTGAAGACAATAAAGGCCTCCCTGCCGGTGGGAGACCAGAGCTCAGCCGGGGGAAGGAGGCTATTAGAGCACCTGCGGGTGTGGAAGTGGAAGGGGTCCTCTGAGGGTCAGGTGGGAGGGCTGCTCAAGGACGGGCTGCTCTTGCTGCAGAGTCTGGAACGTTCTGGAAGTTCCAGGGGACCTCATGTGCCCAGATGTTTTGGTGTGGGAGGGAAGATTTACTGTTGGTGTGGTCAGGGGGCTGCCTGGAGTCGCCTTGACGGTTTAGACCAAAAGGGCCCCAATCTGAGCTGTTTTGCTTGTGGGCAAGAAGCCAGGAAACAGGTATGAAGTCAAAGAAAAAGTCAGAGTCCATTAAAGCTGAGCATAGGTCTTGCAGAATTAAGGTACAAAATGTGCATATGATTGGCGTATACTCAGTCTGGGCCTAGAGAGCTCTGCACTCAGGATGAAAGAAAGGAAGGGAGGAGGGAGGAGGAAGAAAGAAAGGAAGCAGGGTGGCGGGGGGGGGGGGTGAGGAGGCACTGTGAGTAGTACTTGCTGTCTTGTTTTCAAAAGAGCTCTTTTCAAAGGCATCTCCAAGGAGCATTTTAAAGACAAGTCACTTACCTTTCAAGCCAGCCAGGATGCTGTCACGGAGATGCACACCTGTCAGTAGCTGGGCCGTGGGGTGCTGTCAGAATGCTGATGGAACAGCCAACTTGACATCAGGTAGGAGGAGCGGAGAGACGATCTCATAGCCCCAGGCCCCACCGCCACCCAGACTTCCAGATCCTGGCATGGGATTGGCCAAGGGTAAGGCCAAGAGCTCTTGGGTGGGTTTTCACAGGTTTCAAGGGAACTGAGCCCCAAATGTTCCTACTCAGAGCTGGAGATGACAGCAGTAGAGGAGGTGCGGGGGGCTAGGAACATTTCCATCCAAAGGTATTCCTCCCCACCTGCTCCATGGCATCCCACTTACCCTGCCGCCACTGGGCTTCTCAGCTAAAGCAACTAGGTTATCCACAAATATTAGACTCACTTCAGTCAATTTCAATAACTTCGTATAGGTAGAGGTGGGGAAGGCTCTCATTTTCCTCCCCCATAGCCTGGCTACCTGGTTGTAAATTACAGTGAAAAGAAGCCTCGCACCAAATGTGGCCTCACACTCTTACTTTCATTAGCAAGCGCACATTATACATTAGCAAGCAGGCCCTCAAACTTCCTGCTCTGGAATTCCTTAAAGCCTCAGGTCTCCGTCCTGTTGCACGTTCCTTGCATGAAAGATTGACCCAAGGCAGAGTCAACAGTATTCTAGTGCTGAATTCAGCTGAGATTCTAGAGGCAGGCAGCAATGGAATTCTCCACTGATGGGCTATGCTCAAGAGCAGGTGGATGTTCTGAACCTAGGGCATTTCTGTAGGCTGGAGGACCCACTGGATTCTAAGACCCTGTTGCTGCAGAGTGAAGGTGCCTGGGTTGTTTCTCCAGCCAATCCATACATTGCCTTACACTTCTGTACTCATCAATGAGAAGCCATTCTGCATCCGTTATGCAAATGAGTACCCCCTCTGGTGCCAACTAAAAGGCTTGTAATGGTCCCTATGAGCAGTGGGCTTCTGATTAGTTTTTCAAGTGCTACCAACCCATCCTGGGACCATGAACTTCTGTTTGCTTTAACTGACTATTCAAGAGTATGAATTATAAATAACATCAACGATATGTCACATTGTCTATCTGAAACATTTTGTAGTAAAATATAGGCAACTAAATTAATGACGTTTAAAGGAAAGAGTGCCACATACAAAGCCTGTGGCTTTGGAAGCGAGTCCCAGGAGCCAAGATGTACCCTACACCTAAGGAAAGTACATATGCATGATGTGTAATTTAAAGAAAATTCCTTCGGGACTTTGAACTATGACTTTGAAACCGGACTTTATGCTTATTCATTTAACTTTTGTGGTGATTTCACCAGTTGTTGTTGTGTGCAGAAAAGACTGTGTAGAAAGTTTTCTTGGAGTTTAACTAGAGTTCAATTTATTAAACTGACAAATTCTTAACCCTAGTTCTCTCTTAAGCTTTTAAGTCTGCTTACAAATCTTTTTCTGTTTATATCGAGCAGACTTCAGCAACCACTTCTAAGAAGTCTTTGAATGATATGTGGTCCCATTTACAAATGTAAGTAATTAATTAAACATGCCTCAAACAATTCATACCCTACATATATATTTAATGTTTTGAGTAAGTGGTTTCCCTTGGTGGGGTGGGAGGTGTGAGTAGAGAAGGTGTGGGGTGAGGGCTGGGGTACTTCTAAAGTTCCAGCAATGTTAGATTTCTTAATCTGATTCTGGCTTACTATGTGATCTGGATACTTTTCTGAGTGTGTGGTATATCTCAAAAAAATTATTAACATCATCTGTTAGATTTTCTTTTTAATTAATTTGCCTGTTATTCACAAAATCTCTCTGGGTACTTTACATTCTTTTACACTTAGTAAATTAAATGTGTATATGTGGTGAACCTAACATTCTCTTAACTATTCTATTATCGAGCAGAGCTTAGTAAGATTTCAAATTAAACTCACACATCAAAGTTGATTACTTGATTACATTTTAAATTGGAATGATTAGACTCTAACTTTAATAGGCCTAAATTTCTTAGCATTTCGAGTAAGTACATAACAGAAAAATAAAGTACTATGGTTGACTCCCATGTAACAGTTGACATAAGCGGAACCATTTCATAAGGAATTCGGAGCCACCATACCAGAGGAACTGCCTTCCGTGTCTTGTTCCTTGCAACTTTGGGATGTTTGAACTGAGTAAAACAACCTTGGGACTGAGCCAAACCAACTTTGTTTTACAAACAGTTATTTGTAAAGCTAACAGGAAAGCAGACATCCTGACCACAAGGACTGATATTATAAACTCTCTTTCTGAAGATAGAATCAGTAACCAGCCATGTACAGCTTAAAGACTTACTCAGCTTGTTGGCTCCAATAGGAACCTCCTTCTTCCACCCACATAATTACTCCCTTTCTTTTCTCTTAAAAACCCCTTGCTCTTGTCCCGAAATTGGGACACTATTTGGGTTTCTGCTTGAATCTGTGCTCCCCAAATTGCAATTCTTAATCCCAAATAAATATTTATTGCCTCCCATTTTGGCTTTTTCTTTTTAGGTTACTACCCATAGGTCTGTCTATATATAACCCCAAATCATCCCGGAGTTCAAAGATATACACCCTAGGGAGAACCACCATCCCAGTTACCTGGGGCTGCCTGCCCCCAAGGGACAGTTATGAGTTCAGTTAGTTAAGGTGGCTTACGGTGGAAAATTTCTCCTGGGGTATTGATTGGGCTCTTTTTGGTGCCACAGAGGGTCTCCCTGCACAGTTTCCAGGTTTGTTGTCATGGGCTTAAAAAAAAAAAAGAAAGAAAAATGGCTTGTCCACTCATCTCTCTACCAGTCTCTGGATTCTGGTAATACACATACCCTTTAATTCATCTGTCTATGCCTTACATTTATATGTTCCAATTCTGACCATATGTACATGTTTATACCCTTTCAAGTAAAGATTTTTAAAGTAGATTTTTAAAAAATCTTTCTTTTGCACTTTTAGGATGCAGTAACACTTAAAGACATGTAAAATGCTATCGGATTGAATTTTCTCTTCTGCTTGATCATGATAAGATCATTTTTGGAGGGGGAGTGAGAAGAAGGGGGAAGAGAGGAGCGGGGGAGAAGAATTTTAACCCTCCAGGGCTAAGATCAGTTCGCTCAGACCTTCACTCATTTTCCACTCTTCCTCTCTACACTGGCCAGAATCCTCCACCCAACTCAAGCCCTGCTCCTTCTGAGCACCTCCCCTGCTGAACCCAGTCCCCCCACAGCTCACGGGATGTACCCTGCAGCCCTGGGCCCTTGTGCCAGGAAGACTGGCCGCTCGGTGAGTGTCAGTGAGCAGCTCATTCCGTGACAACCTGTAGGCCCACCCCAGCTGACAACATCCAGACAGGCTCTCCCTGGACACTTCATCTCTCGTGTTTCCACAGCCACTTCTGTTTTGACCACGCACTCACATGGATCCTTCTCATTCACTCCTACCATTTCCAGCATGACTGGTCCATGCCAGGAGACAGCTGTTAAAGCTAAGAAAATAGAAGGCATTAAATAGCCCACGTGGCTTTAACCTGAGAAGAGCAACATGCTGAGTGCTTAGTATATGTTAAGTATTTTATACACATTGGCTCATTTCATCTTTACAAGAGCCCTATGACATCAGTTTGTTAGTCGTTTTTATGGCAGATGAAGCTGAAGACAGAGAGGCTAAGTAATTTGTCCCAGATCACACAGCCTGTGAATAGCAAACCAGAATTGGTACACAAGTCTCTGTTTGTAAGCCCTGCACATGTAACCCCTAAACTATATGCCACCCTATTAGGGAAAGGACCAGGCTTAGCCCAAGACCTGCTATGGGGAGAGGTCTAGCTAAACACTGGGCAAAATGGAAGTCTCCCATTGTCTCTAGGAGCAAACATGGCAGAGGAGAAAGATGAGAAAAGGTTCAGGGAAGGATGTTGAAGAGAGGAATCAGAGGGAAGAGCTGCATCCTCCAACAGCCATGGGAGCTTAGCACCCATCCGGCACTGCCTGCGCCCCATTAGCCTGGTATTCTTCAACTTTCCCACCGCAAGAAGTCTTTCACAGACGTGAACTCCTCAAAAGTAAATACGCAATTAACAATGAGTAAAAGCCAAGGGGGGAAGCAGCAGCACTTTGTTTGTGAGTGGCACATCCCCCACCACATCCCTGAGCGTCCATCCCGGCAGCCCTTCCTCAGCCAGCATCCTCCTCCCAGTGATGCTAGAGAGCTGTCCATTCTACAGAGGGGCACACTGACCTGTAAAGGTTGGAAGTCTGTGACCCAAATCACAGGGTTTCTAACCATTACCATTGACTGTCTGTCGAGGTGATAGCAGACCTCCAGCAGAGAATCTACTCAGATGACCAAGAAGCCACATCCCTTGCTCAGTGTTAGGCAAATTTGGTTCAAGTCTGCCATTTTCCAGAGTGTTTATATGGGGTCTGAGAGCATGAGAGGGAGGAAGATTGAGACTCAGAGAGGGTAAGCAACTTACCCAAGGCCACACAGCAAGTCCACGGTGGCCTCAGGACTAGAACTCAGGTCCTGCTCACCCCTGTCTCTCTCATGCGCCTCCATCCCAGCCCATACTCCACACTTCTGAGACGCCCAGCCTGGGGCTTGCTCAAGGAGCGCGTGCCAACTGTATTGAGATGAGTGTGTTTCGCTTTGCCTGGCATGTTGCTCAGTGATTGTTCTAAACCCATGTGTGGGCTTCTCCACTCCCCCAGTCTTCTATTTCTTTCTACACCCCCAAACAGTCTCCCATCCCCCACCCGCCCCCTCCAGCATCCAGCACAGCAATCATACTCAGCAGGCATTCAACAAATGCTCGCCGACCGAATGAGGCATCAGACCATCTGCAGGGGCAAGAGTGGGTGTCAGACTCCCCTGCCCCCACCCAAGTGCCAGCTCCAGGGCCCAGCATGGGTGTTCCTCTGCAGGTGAGCATAACGACTCCACGCTGGGGATGAATGGAAAAGGCTGGGACTTCTAGAAGGGAGGGGCTCAGAGGACTGGCTGTGTCCAGAGGGTCGGAGGCATGTTCTAGGCCAGGAACCCCACACCCCAGTCTGTAGCAGGGCCCTCCGATGCCATCCTTGTCCTCCTCCTGCAAGGCTCTGAGGAATGGGAGCCCAGACCCCTCCTTAGCAGGCATCATCTCGAGGCACAGTGCCCAGGGAAGGGGAGTTGATACACAGCTACAACTGCCCCCATTTTGAATTTAGAAACTGCGGGGAACGTGTGAGCAGTGTAGGAAGCTGGGGAGAAAGGAGAGCAGGCTCAGGGCTGGGCTTGGACAAACTGACTCTTTGGTATCCCTCAGGGAGTGTAGCGACAGGCGTAGACAGCACAAAGGGTTCCAGAACTAAGGGCTTCCCAGCCTCTATTGTCCCCTTGACCCTGAAGTTCTTCAGCTTGAGGGTGAAGGATTCGCCTGGGGAGTTTGCTAACACATGGGTATTCAGGTCTCAGGCCTGAGTGTAATCCAATAGGTCTAGAGTAAAGCCCAAGAATTTGTAATTTCAATGAACATCCTCTGCTCCAAAGGGATGCTGGTGCAGATGGAGTTTGAACCACACCTTAAAAGCATTTCTCAGGTTTTGTCCCCAAAGGCTGAAAGCACCTGTGCTTATTTGGAAGCTGTTCTGGTTGCCCAGAAGCCCCTTCCTCTTTCCTGAGGCACCTCAGACCCAGGTAACCTGGTTCCGGAGTCTCTCTGAAGGCTGGAGCAGGCCCCTGGAGTAGGCTCACCCAGGCTCTGAGCTGGCCTCCCAAACTCTCTCCTCAAAGGCCAGCTGAGGGGCCATGCATTCTTCCCTGAGATGTGCCAGACCCCAGGCTGGGGCTGGAGCTCCTGAGAAGGGACAGAGAAAGAAAAAGGCCAGAACAGCATGGGGAGGGGGCCTGCAATGGAGATCTGAGATGCACTGGGCCCCCAGGAGTGAGAGGCCTTGCCAGAGAGGAAGGGTACTGGCTGTCCCCCATCCTCAGTGCTGAGTCCCCTATGGGTAATGCTCACAGCTAGCAGAGCTGGGAAGGCCTGGAGATCAGGCAGCCCCTTCACAGATGGACTAGGTCCTTGCACTGGGCCTTTGCACATGCTGATCATGAGCAACCATGGGCTTCTTCCGTATGCACATTCCCATAACTGCTGTAATGCAACAAGCTCTGGCCTCAGATTCAGGAAACAGTGAACTTCAGCTCTGCTATGTCACTGAGACCCTAGGCAGGGACTTCCCTGTCACCTGGACTCACTTTTCCAATCTATAGTGAGGAGATAGAGTTAAATCAGGTAGAGAAACAACTGATGGACAGTGGCTGCCTTGAGCATTGTCTCCAGGAACACTGGGGTGTAGGGGGGCTTTGGGAAAACAATCACATCCTCACAGAGTATGAGACTGGTCCTGTTCTAAGCACTTTACACCTATTAGTTCATTCAGTCCTATACAACAATACTAATAAGCAGGTATTCTTATCTCCACTTTACAGATGAGGAAACTAAGGCACAGAAAGGTAAGGACCTTGTCCAGGATTCAGTTAGTGTGTGGCAGAGCTGGAATTCGAACCTATGTAGTCTGGCCCTAGAGTCTGTGATTTCATCCACCACATGGTGCTTCTTAAGAAACAGCACCACCAAAGCCCATCATGATGAGTTAATGACCCGTGTTTGCCATGGGCACAGTGTGGCAGGGATGTGAGAGCTCACACAAGTCTCATTTGTCTCCACTGCCACATTTCCATCTGTGGTTCTTTCACCCATACACAAGCCCACAGAGATGGGATGTGGATGGAGCAAGGCCACACAACGTGTCATGAAGACCGGAGCCCAGGGCTGGCCCTAGGTCCTCGCGTTGGAGTTCACTGTGCCACTTCATGCCTCCCTGGACTGGCCAGCGTTTGAAAAATACCTGCCCATTCCTGCCACTGAGCCTTTGCACATGTTGATCTCTTCAGAGTGCATATCAAATATAACCTCCTGCATGAGGCTCTTCCAGATTCTGCCCTTGCTCTGTCGGGGCCTGACTCACATCCTTGCCCCAGCATCTCACCATGGGCCACAGCTGGCCAGCTGTGCATGTGCAGATGAAGCCTGGTGCATCATGGGTGCTCCATAAGGGACAGAGGCACTACATGAAATTGAAAGCCTTCAGAATTCTGGCTCAATCACCATCTCATTTATTCTATCAAGGTTTTTTCTTAAATGAAAAAGGGGGAAAAAAAAGAAAAAAGAATCTAGGCCTGCCTATGAATACAGATTTAAAATCACATTAGTCTCAAGAGTCCAATCTTTTCTCTCCCAGAGTCTGGTCTGCTGACCAGCTTCCTTTGTCAAACAAATTGGGGTGTTTTTTTGGTTCACATGTGGCTGTAGAATTTGCAAGTCAGTCCAGCCACAGAGGTCTGAAACTCCTGTCACATAGCCCTGTGGGTTGGGTGAGAAAGAGACTGAAAAATGTTCCTCTGTCCTCTAAAAATCGCCAGGCTGACACAGGCTGGGCACTCACAATTACGTTCGCACCTGTGCACCCACCTACACTCCAGAGGCTGAGGGTCGTGTGGCTATGAAGGGGAAGTACCGGGAGCCTTCTCCTCTTTCTCACTGCTGCTTTTCTCCTCACTTCTCCTTTGTTAGAATAGAACTCTTCTCCTCAGGGCCTCGCTGGGAGAGTGGACAGAGGAAGTGGGCAGGGAGACGGCAAAGGTGGGGATTTCAGCAAACTCGGCTGAGCTGGCACCTGGAGGACAGGAGCGGGCCTCCAAGTCAGGGAGCCCCACCAGGGCAGAGATCTACAGCAGCCTCAGCCTGTCTGGATGCCCAGAAAAGCCACCAAGCAGGACGATTATCCCAGAGCTCAGTGGGCATGGTGCCTCCTCTGTGAAGCCTGCTTTGCCCCCCCACCCTGCCCTCACTGCTATAGGGGACCCTCCTTAGCACTCCCACATCCCTTGGGTCACTCTGTCACAGTTCCAATTGCATACTTCTGTGACCATTTATTACATGCCATCCCCCCCAGGAAACTGGGCACTACTAGAGGAAGGAGATGTGTCAGATCCTGTACAACCAGCAGAGGACCCAGCAGAATCAGCATCGGTGCATCAGCGAGTGAAGGAAAGAATGAGTGGAGTTGCTGATGGGAGTGAAATTCGAGGGGTATTTTGGTCTCCGCCTGGAACACCTGTGCGTTCTTGCTCTTTGCACTTGGCATCTGACAGTCACAAGTTCTGTCTTTTCTTCTCCCTTCTACTTCATCTTCCATCCTTGTACGCAACACTACACCTACACACACACACACAGGCACACACCTTCACACAAACCACAGACACAAACGCAGTTATACACATGCAGACTTACCCAAAGACTCTAGAGATACAATACACACAGTGATGCAATAACATCGGTACACTACACACAATAATACACATGTACACTCAAAGTAAACAACACCTACATCCTTACACAGCTGCACACGCAACGCCACAAATGATACCCAGGTGCACACATGCAGACACATACGCACGGCCATGCAGACAAACATTCCGCCCGTCTTAAGGACACACACTCTGGATGTCATGCCCATCTTTTCTTCCATCCAGGGATTATCTTCTTTTTCTTTCCACTCCCATAAATCTTGTTTTACGATGAACGAAGTGCTTTCTTGTGTTCACCCACCTGCCAATCCTTGCTGAGGACCTCATCTGTGCTAGGAAACATGAGGTCCTTGAGAAAGATGAATAGAGCTCAGACCTGCCCTCGGGAGGCTCCCAGTCCGGTGGAGGAAACAGACACTGAAAACGACAAACATAAGCTTGTGTGATCGATCATTCAATTCAAGAACTATTTCTTGAGTACTTACTGTGTGGTTGATTTGTGCTGGGCTTTGGGCATACAGAGATAAGTAAAGTCTAGTTTCCCTGGTCTCAAGGAAGTTCCAGACTAGAGGGGAGAGAAATAGGCAAAGATATAAGTATAGTGTCTTGCTATAATGTACGCAAAACAGTGGCAGCCCAGAGAAGGGAGTGTTTAACTCCGCTGAGAATCAGGGAGAGCTTTACAGAGAAGGTGGCATTGGGCTTTGCAGCATGAAGACGAGTTCCCTGGGAAAACGAGCCAGCCAGGAGCAGATGGGCATTTGATGCAGAACGAAGGCAGAGGCCACAGAGGGGTCAACCAGCAGTTCTGAGGGTCTGGATTGTGATGTTGAGTGTGTATGTTTGGGACTAGGGTGAAGGGCTGGGGGAGGTCTGATGTAGAAGATGAGGCTGAAAAGGTAAACAGAGGTAGAGAACAACATCTTCAACCTACAGTTGAGGAACCTGAGACTCAGGGAGGTAAAAGTGGCTGCCCTTAACCTCTGTGGACTGTTTCCTGTCTTAGGGCCAGAGGCAAACCCCACTATCCATTCTCTCCAAGTGAGACAAGGCTACCTTACTGGTGGCTGAACAGTTAAAAGCTCAGAGCAGGTGGGAGGCATTATTATTGATTGCGATGATTAGATGATTATCCTCTAAGGTCCAGCTTCGCAGATAATCAGCACCTCAGCAGGCCCCTGGCTGGGGTGATTTGGGCCTTCAGAGACTAAGCTGACCCCAGCTTTGGCCCAGGCCCCTGGCCAGCAGCTGGCTGGTGGCTACGGGCCCAGTCAGCAGCAACCAGGAGCTGAAGCACCTCCCCTTGGGGATGCCTCGTTCTCCCCCTATTGGTTCTTATCATGCTGCTTCCACCCCCAGCCTCCCTCTCATTAAGCTGAATCTCTCCCACCACCAATTATTTCTCATCAGGCAATTAGCAGCTCCCTACTCCAAGGTTTCTCCTCCCCTCAGTCCCTGGTGATGGAAGGGGCTGAGTCATTTTCCTGAAAGGACTGATGCCTGAGAAAGCAGCCTGCCCCCCATCTTCTCTCTTCTGCCTCCCTCCCCCTTCCCCCATAGCTGTGTGATCTCAGGCAAGCCACTTCTCCTCCTTGTGACTCAGTTTCCTCATCTGTACATGGGAGTGTTAACCCAGCTTGACTATGAGTACAAGGGGCTCGCACTTGGACATGTTTCTTGCCCAGTCTGGGCCTCAGTCCCCTCCTGTAAAATGTGACAGAGGGGTGAAGTCAGCGATTGAAAACTAGTGAAGTCTGAGGGATAAATCTGGTCAGCTATTCCTTTTGACCACAGTCTTGCTTTCAAAAAATTGCAATTTGAACACACACCCAAGGTTGGCCCAGGCCCCACCACTTCCACTTTTTATTGTCTCACCCCAGCTACCTCCCACGGCCCCTGAAGGCACCTGAGTTTGCGACCCTTGGGCTAGGTGGCCTCCGAGTTTCCATGACGTGGGTTACGAGGCAGGTCAGGGAGAGACAGCTGAGCTGGCACAAGAGGCCAAATGCCTCAGGCCGGCTGGCCCAGGACAGAACCCTGCACCCACGGGCTTTCCTTCCCCAGTTCAGGCCCTCCTCCTCCCACCTGCACTTTGCCCCGCAGCCCCCTCCTCCTCCCCGAGGCCCTGCCCCTGGCCCCAGCCCCTGTTCCTATCTGGGCTGTGTCCATGGGGTTTCTCTGAAAAAATTCAGATTCATCGTGCTCTTCTTTTACTGAGTATCACCACCAATTTGCCCCAGCTCCTTGTCTGGCACTCCGGGCTCCCCCACAGTCCAGACCTTGCCGACTTTCCCAGCCTCATCTCCCTGTTTCCCGCACCCTCACTCCATGCCTTCCCCACTCGGGGAAGCCTGCTCCGGGAAGCTGTCCCTGACTGCCCCCAGGTGGAGGCAGCGACTTCCTCCTCTGGACACCCCTCAGCTACAGCAAATGCCAGGTGCAGATGGTTGTGTCAGCTGCTTCTCCTTCTTATAATATATTCAATAAATATTAAACATTCACTGATGGCCTAATATACGGGCAGGCCTTGAGCAGGAGGGCGGCAGCACTGCCTGGTACCTTCTATCTTCAGAGCCCAGAAAGGAGGCTGGACACAGTTAGTAGGTGATCGGTAAATGTTTGTCACAGGAAGAAACAACAAATGAGCGCGGTAAGCATCGTCCTCTCCCACCTTCATTTCAAATGCAAGAGACAGGAAGATGAACATGTATGAAGCCCTACACCTCAGAATCATGACTTCTCCCTTCCCCCTATTTGTAGAGACCTTACCATTTACAAAGCACTCTGACATCCTTGCCAACAGTCTCCTGCAGAGAGTGGGAATCTGTGATCTATCATCCCTGTGCTGCAATTAGGCCCAGGGAAGTAGGACGCTCGCTAGAGACCTCGGTGCATGGAGCCCCCAGACTCCCTGGAGACACCGCTGCCCTCCGCTGTCTGGCTACTGGCCGTCTCCCTCCTAGGACTCGGTGGCTGCCTGTCTCTTTCTCTTGTCATTCAATATGAATATAAATCCATCTGTTCTCTTCTCTGTGTCTTTCTCTTCCTGTGTTTCTCTTTCTCTTACCTCAATTATTTATTTCTGTCTTTATTCCTCTGGGCTCCCACTCTTCTTCTGTATTGCTGACCCTGTCTCTCTCTCTGTATCTGTCTGTCTCTGTCTGTCTTTCTGTCAGTCTCTTGTTTCCTTCCCTTTTTCCTTCTGAGCTGTTTCCGTCTGCCTTTCTCTCCAGAGCCCCACTTCTAGCTGTCGCTCTCAGGCCCCATGGCTGGTGGGGGTGGGCAGCAGGACAAGGAAGAAAAGATCTTTCCAGCATGCAGAAAATGGGCCAATTAAAGCCACAAGGCTGCTCAGGCAGCTGAACAAGGAAGAAGCAAAAATAGCCCCGGGCAGGGCTAGCTGAAAAGATAAATAGAGAAGAAGGAAGAAAGGGCAAAACAAATGCAGAGTCCCAAGTCAAGGTGTTTCCTGACCAGACTAGGACTGGGTGGTGGTTCCTTTCTGCCCAGACTAGAGGGTGGACTCTGGATGTGCTTGGCCAGTGTCCCTGCCTCATCTTCTACCCCTGTCAGATACTTCCTCCCACCTGGAGGCAGCCTCAGAGACCACCAGACCTCCCAGGTGCAACTGTCCCACCTCACACCTTCAAGCTGTGATGGCTGCTGCGTCTTATCACCGCATGGCCCCCTCTAGCCTGTGGGGACGCAAGGCGCTGGGAGTAGGGAGGTGGAGGCACCCCACTCCACCTCATCTATGGTCTGCTTTCCTCCACCCTTCCCTCTCCAGGAATCCAGGGAGGTCAGATGAAGCTTGAAGGAGGTAGAGCTACTGTAGCCCATCAGGGAAGAGACGACAGGCTGTAAAGTGGCAATGTAAGTGCTAAAATAATACCTGTTAACTGGACGAGTCGATCTGTCACTCCCACCTGGCCCCTAGTCTGAGGCTGTGATCTGGCCCACTCCTCCCCTTCCCTCTGCCTCCCCCGCAGCCTGCCAGATTCCCTGGACCTGCCTGGATTTATCCCACCTCCATGCCTTAGCTCACTTGATTGTTTCCTTCTAGAATGCTGTCCCTTCATTCTCACATATTTAAATCGCCCCTTCCTCCATGCAGTCTTCCCCGCTTCTCTCACATTATCTGTGCTTCTCTTACAGCCACTTCGTACCTTCGGTTTCATTCTTTGTGCCTACCTTAGTATCCCCTATAAACTCAGCATCTTCAGGGCTAAAATCTGGGTCTGATTCAACAGTCCTTGGGACAGGGCCTGACCCAGAGAGAAGTCTTTGAGAAGGCTTGATGGAGGAAGGAGGGAGGGAGAGAGTGATGAAAGGAGGTGAGAGTCAACACTTATGGGCTCATCATATCTGTATAAAGTAGCGGGTAGGGAGAGCGAGCGAGCCTGGCAGAGGAAAGAGTGTGTGCAAAAAGGGCCAGGACGGGGAGACCACAGGGCAGATTTTGTTTGAGAAACCAAAGAAAGTCAGTTGGACTGAAACATAGAGTTCTGGGGGCAGCA
Organism: Eidolon dupreanum; assembly: GCA_028627145.1. NCBI lineage: Eukaryota > Metazoa > Chordata > Mammalia > Chiroptera > Pteropodidae > Eidolon > Eidolon dupreanum. Next base: position 10,504,347 of record CM053510.1, on the reverse strand, counting down.
GACGAGCAAAGGACGACAAGAGCCAGATGTGGAAGGGCTGTGGGCTCGAGGAGTGTATTCAGATGCTGTCCTGCGAGCAGGGGACCCCTTGCAAGTTTTCAGGTTGGGAGAAGTGTGATCATGGACGCAGGAAAACAGTTAATTGAATAATGCTTTTCGAAATTCCTTTTGTTAATACAGAAAGATTATTTTCTTCTGCTGTTTTCCTGTAAATAACATTGTGCTAAATCTATAAATCATCTGGGAAATTAAAAAGCAGGAAATTGTGTACTGCTTTTCTTGGCAATGAAAAATCAAAAAAATGAAAACGGAATTAACCTCCTACCCCCAAATTTAAAGTTTCTCATTGACCAAGCTTTCTATTTCAGTTCTATTTAAAAAGGACTCCATTTTGTATTTCTAGCTCCAAAAGTTAACAATTCAGAAAACAGAGCTTATGTCCATTGAAATAATACTGTTTCATTGAAGAAAAATAACTAGAATGTCAAAGCTTATTCTTTGGGTTAAATAATACGTTTGTCTGGCTTGGATACACTTCACAAATTGTTCTCAAGTGTCCACAATAACTATGATTAACCTAATGAAGGGAGAATAGTTCACGGGCGAAATAAAGGACTGCTTTAAATAGCTTAGGTAAATGCACTTTGTAGAGTGCCATTTGATTTTCTGATGTAGTTACAGAAGTAAACATAAAACAGAAATTACTGTTTGAAGACATCGGGCATGCCTGTGGGAAGGAAATCTCCACGCGGCCATCCTGCAGTCAGCACCGCTCATTCATTCAGCAGGGCGGTGTGGTTCCTGGGGACGGGGTGCCTCCTGTAGGCAGCCGTGGGTAGGGAAAGCTTTGATCAGGAGATGGGTTTCAGACCTGAAGAATGAGAAGGTGTTTGTCATTAGGAAAGCCAAAGAAAGGGTGGTCTGGGCAGCAGGACTAGCAGGTGCCGAGGCCCAGGGGCAGGAAAAGACTTAATGGAGATAAAATCGGACAAGCAGGTTGGGACCCTCATGATGTCACTGACATGCTGGGCGAATGCCTGCTGCTCATGGGTTCCCCCACACGCTCCATGTTCCGTTTGTGCCTTGTCTCTCCCTTCCTGCAGTGGGGGCAGAGGGGTCCCAAGGCTGTTCGGGACCAGCCTCCTCCGTTGTCTGGCTCACCGTCCTCCCCCCATCTCCTCTCCAGCCTGTCGTGCAGCTGCTGTCGCCCTGGCCGTTGGGGAGATGAAGTTAGCAGCAGGCACAAGCATTTTTTAAAAACCCAGCCATTTAAGGACATGACGTCTCTAAACAAACACTCAAAGGTCACCCTCTTCTCTCCGAGTAGGGTGGTGCCCGAGCCTGGGTCAGGGATTCCGGGTGAGCGGGGAGGGGTGAGTTGGGGAACAGTTTGCTGGTCTGTACCCTCTCCCTCCACGGGGTCCTGGCCCCAGGCCCTGAGAACCAGCTGTGGCTGCCCAGGGCCCAGACGCTGGTCTCAGTCCAGCTGGTGCCTCGAATATGTCCAGAGTCATTCCTTGGGCATTCAGCAGAGAACCGGCTTCTGTTTCCCTTTACATGTTAACTTTTTAATTTGTACTTTTTACTGTGAAACATATTATATGCCTCTAATAATATACATATAACATATCCACTTAAAAATAATTTATTCATAAAAAATAAACAAATTAAGTCCTGATACTCACTCCCTGCCCTTTGCACACCCCCACTCCTCCCACCCAAGTTAACCACCGGGCTGAATGTTGAGCTGTTGCAGCCGCCCACCAAGGACTAGCAACATACTCATAGCAGGAAAATGTTAGGTTTCTTAAGCTTGTAGCTGCAAGGGAGCATGCAGACCATGGGAAACTTGGGGGTGCCTCGGTGAGGGGCATCAGAGAAAGCCCCTTCAGGCTCTGGGGCTTGTGCTGGATGATTCCAAGAAGGACTAGGGAAGTGAGTCCAGCTCTGGACTGAGCACGGTCCAGAGACTGGGTGTGTGGGCGTTTTGACCAAGGAGGCCGAGGGTGAAAACAGGGCTGCAGTTATCACTGGTAAGAGAGGTGCTCTCACTCAGAAGGGCCGTAAGGAGGAGGGAGCCACGGCATCCACTGGGGCGCAGACGGGCCTGATCCACGTCTTACGATGAGCACGGTTTATGGCTTTTTGGAAACGTTGTCTATTTGTCAGCAACAGAGTCTCATTACTCAACATTAATCATGTCGAATGAAAAATAACGTTGACGAGATGTTTCATCACCCAAAAGGAATGATTTGGGGAAAAGGAAAGGGGTGCAACCATGCAGACGTGGCAAGCCATGTGCATACCCTGGCTTGTGAGCCGGGATGGAGGGGAATTTGCAGAAGGGAAAAGGAAGTTAACGAAAGGGGAAGTTAGAGGTGTAGAGCTTTATTATAAACAGAGTGCTTCCTGTAAGGCTCTCGCGCGTAGGGTTCTCCGAGTGCAAGAACTTCCACAAGCCCTAGCTCCTCCCATAGACCCTCCCGACTGATTTGTTTGCTTAAAGTTCCAGTTCATCTTTATCAACCATATCCTAGCTTTTCTTTGTGGTATGTATGTAAAGTAGGCACATTATATATTTCTGTATGACTAAACAGTATGTTGTATATCACCACCACCACCATCACCACCTTAAAAACAACCATCACCACCACCTTCAGCACCTCCACTGTAACAACCCCTCCAGCATCACCACCACCACCACCATCATCACCACCACCACCATCACCACCACCATCATCATCACCACTATCACCACCATCACCACCACCATCACTATTATGTACACACTCTTCCACCTACACAGGCAGCCTGAGTGGGAGGTCACATCTGTTCTGGATGTTTCATGTGTGGGGGCGTGCATCTTATTTATGACAGGTTGTTGTAGAAGGAGGGGGGAGAGAAGGCTATTTAAAGTGTGAGGCTGAGCAGCCATCAGGAGCCAAGATTGGCTGCAAAGGTCTGGGCCCTCCTGCTGCATTTCTCCCCTCATCCCTCAGTCTCTGTGGAGGCTAAGGGGCCGGGCTGCTGAACGACCATTGGCGACTAGGAGTCAGACCCAGGGCCAGGGCTGGCAGGGGCTCGGATCCACCTTATGCTGGCTCCCAGCAGTTTACTAGGTGGCTTCTAATAACTCTGCCTCTGTGAGCCTCAGTTCCTCATCTATGAAATGGGAATAATTATAACCAACCTCAGTGGGCTGTGCTGAGGATTAAGTAAATTAAACCGTCATGCAAGTAGCTAGCTAGCATATACTTGGAGCTCAATGGGCATGCGTTCCTGTCTGCATCTGGAAAAGGTCTAGAGCCACGAGTCGGCAGGTAGCCATATCCTCTCCTGACCCCCAATGCCAGACAGGCAACAGGAAGCTTCTGGGAAGGCCTGGCGCAGGTGCGACCTTCCACCCAGGCTGCTTCCGAATGCCCTCCGACCCAGCCCTGCCTCCAGCAAGGGGGGCCCCCTGAGGGTGGGGCAGGGGCAGCGAAGGGGTAGAGAAGAACCAGAGGGAAAGAGAAGGAAGGAGTCCTGACAGGAAAGAAGGAAGGCAGGAAGAAAAAAAACATGGGAAGAAGAATGGAAAGAAGAATGAAGGGGAGGAAGGAGGAGAGGTGAGGAAGGGCAGACACTAAGGAAGAGGGGTAAATGACGGAGAGAGGAGAGGGGAGGGAGAGAGGAGGAAATGACAGAGAGAGGGGTAAAGAACTGGAAGCAAGGAGCGGGAGAGGAAGGAAAACGAGCAAGAGGCACTTGGTGCTTAGCGTCCAGAGGAGAAAAAGTCCCCGGCAGGGACCACAGGCCAGACCTGCTCGTGCTCTGTCCAGCCACCAGCACAGGTATGGGGGAGGGGTGAGGCTGGTAGGCTGGCCTTGCCAGCTGCTTAACCTCCCTCCTCCTTCCACCTGCTGCCACAGCGGGATCCTACCAACCTGCCACTCTGTCCACTGGGAATAATGGGGGCTGTCAGGAGCCGCGTCACCAGCTGCCTCCCCAAAAGGAGATGACAGCAAAGTCTTCCGGCCCTGGGCTTCAGGGCCAACTGCCAGCCCAGAGAAAGCAATGGGGGGCAGGCAACAGCTGGGCCCTTCTTGATGCTCCTCCTCTTCCCTCTGCATCCTTCAGGCCACTCTCCCCAGGGGCTCCCCTACATTTGGCTGCTATTTGCTCATCATGGCTGGGGGCAGGCAAGAGGAAGGGGCAGTGCAGAGGGCACTAGGGAGTCAGGACACATGGGTTTCAGTCTCAACTTTTTCATTGTGGGCAGCTGTCCCTCATTATCTGTTCTCCCTTATGTCCTAATGAATGGCGTCCCTAAATTTAGACTGGGCACATAGCTGTCCTGAGCAAAGACTACTTCTCCCAGCCTCCTCTGCAGTTACATATAGCCATGTGGTTAAGTTCTGGCCAGTGCAATATAACTGTTAACAGCTGAGCCACATCCTTTTTGGAAGGGCATGTTCTTTTCCAGCCCTTGTACTTTTCCACTTTGGACTGCAGACATGATGGCTGCAGCTGGGACAGCCATATTGGGTTGCGAAGTAGAAGTCACATGTTAAGGATGCCAGAGCAAATGAGAGGCATCCGGGGTCCCTGATGATCATGGAGCTTTCATACCAGTCCAAGATGCTTACTTCTTTTCATTTACTGGAGAGAGAAATAAACTTGTTTAAACCACTGATCTGGGGGGTTTCTGTCCCTTGCAGAAGTACATAATTCTAACTGGTATAGTGTCTAACTTGTGGTCTGCCCTTGGGTAAGTCACTTCTGTCTCTGGGCCTCAGTTGATCCATTCGAACAAAATGAGAATTTTGGACTTGTAGAGCATCACTAAGGACACTTCTTGTTCTGATATTTTAAGGTCAGAACCCAGGGTGGGGGTTCACCGCTGAGGTTAAAGGCCTTGCCTGGTGAACCGACTCTACAGCCTAACAACAGACTCTGAAAAATTGAGAAGTTACCAAGAGCTGAAGGTGCATCAAGACTAGGAGAAGGTAATGTAGATAAGTGTCTCACCAAGGAACACAAAGCCTTAGCTGACTGGGGCCCTGCTCACCTCTCCTACCACATGTCTGTGACCCCCTCTCTTACTGCCTATTCCAGCCACAGTGGCTTCCTTCTCAGGGCGCCCAGCTTGTGTCGACCTCAGTACCTTTGCACTGCTGTTTCCTCTGCCTAGAATGCTCTTCTCTCCAGATCTTTGTTCAGGCTTCTGCTCATTGGCATCTCAGAAAGGCCCACCCTGACTCTGCTGTCTAATGTTTCCACCCTTTACTCTCTATTACAATAGAGTTGAACATTCTTTATAGCTAACATTTTCTTGTTTATTATTCGCTTCTTTTTTTCTGACTTCTCCAGTAAAATATAAAAAACTCCATGAGAGCAGGCACCTACCATGCTGACTGCCAGATCAGCAGGATTTAGAATAGCACTTGGCAGGGAGTAAGTGCTGTAGAAATGCTTGATGAAAAAGTATAGGTGAGAATGGAAAGATGAGAATTGAGGAGACAAGCACCTTTTTATCAGACATTTATCAAGCACCTACTATGCACCAGGCACTGTGCTTGGATGCATTATGTGAATCATCTTATTCACTCTTCCTAAAACTCTCAGGTAGGAGTTGTCACTCTCATTTTTCAAATCTGGAAACTGAGGTTCCAAGATCCTAAGTGACTCCATCTCAGCCACCAGAGCTATAAGCAGTGGGACTGGTATGTCAGACCAGGTGCTCTGGATGGAGTCCAGTTGGCTTTTATTATTCTAGCCAGACCTGGATGCCCTTTTTCAGGAAATAAAAGTCATCCTTAGATGTCCCTAAAGCCTCCGTTCAGCCTTTCCTCTCATCCCTCTTGCTAAGTAACTCACCATCACCCCCCTCCCCACCAGCAGCCACTTCAGTGGCTTGGATTTTCAGCATCTATCTTGTTGTCATCTGAGGAGACTGTGCTCCACAGCTGCAGAATCACAGAGGAACTGCGTGGCGTGAACAGATAGGCTTCTTCCCACTTTGAAATGTGAGGACTGTTTCCTTCAGGAGGGAAAAGAGAACACTGTCACTTCCAAGCGCTTCCTGTGCCAGGTCCACTCCGAGAACTCCTGCCTGCTCCTTGCATGTGATCTTCACACCAGCCCCAGCAGGGAGACAGCTGCGTGCCCTAGGGCTGGTCTCTTCGCCTCTCTGAGCCTCAGTTTTCTTATCTGGAAAATGGGGATAATGACAATACTAATCCTTGCAGGTTGGCTGAGAGGTAAGTGGGATGAAGGCGGGGCAAGGGAATTTGGTTTTAAGGTTTAAATCGAGAACATTTCCTGCAGCTAAATAGAAAACACCATGACCTATACCCCATGGGCAACCCTCATATCTCTGATGAGGACGTCTTAGTGTCATAACATAGCAATAGTTCATGAATTTGAAGATCTCCCTCTGTCCTGAGTTTTCTCCCTTCCTGGCCATGTGCCCTTAAATAAATCTCTTCGCCTGGTTGAGCCTCAGTTTCCTTGTATGTAAACGGAAGGGGTTGGACTAGTGTCTCTCCCAGTGCCAAAATTCTAAGGCTTCTTAATGAAAGGACAGTTGCGCTCCAGCCTCTTTCATCCAGGTCTCTGGGTGATGCATCCAAGTCTGGAGATCCCTGCAGTGGTGGAAGAGGATGATGGGGAATATGACAGGTCTCCAAAAAATTTGGAAGGCAGGGAAAAGAGCCGTGCAGGCAACATCACGTCATTGGCAAAGGTGCCAGGGAAATGTCAGAACAAAATGTGCTGGCTGAGATCTGGAAATGAAAATCCATTCCTGGCTGCCCTGAAGCAAATTCCTCCACTTCCCTACATTCATCTCAGGCAGAGGAATTAGTCACTTGGCCGTTCTCTTCAGCACCGTGGACAGTACCCTGAATTCGGCCTCTAGGTTCCAATCCAAGCTTCAGTGGACCGCCAGGCACAGTGACTGGCACCACGGCCAACAAAAGGGATGGCCTTGCTCCCCTCATACCTGGAAACTTACTATCTGGTTCAAGGAGAAGACTGACATGCAAGGAAAACTCACTCACACAGTGTCGGGTATTCATTCATGCCACAGAAGGACCCTCTCAGCCAGTGTTGAACTTGACTTCCATTCATGTGTTTGGCTGTAATTGAGCGCTGCTATGTGCCTGGTTCTTCACCAGATACCAGAGAGGAAGAATACAGATAAATGAAGACTAGGCCTGCCTTAAAAAGCTTAGGGTTAGTGGGGGAGATTGGAAACCAATAATTACAAGACATATAAGCAAAAAAGCTTGCCCTAAATGGGTGTTTATGATGTGCCAGGCGGGGCACTAGGAGCTGGACACATGCTGGTGTTAATGAACTAAATAATGTTTTTAGTCCTATTTTACAGGTGAGGAAAACAGGTCAGTTGACTTGTCCAAGGTCACTCAGTGATGAAGAGGTAGACTGGGATTTGTACCCAGGTGATCGGGTTCCAGAATCCATGATTTAAACCATTACCACAGACTATGAGATCGTGAGGAAGGCAATACCATAGACTGCCTACTTTAAATTTCATGAACTTGGCTCTTTAGGACAGAATTACTCTTATTTTCCACACAATTCTGACAGTGTCGGTAGTCTTCTAAATCCACAGCAGATTAGGAGTAGAAAGTTTTACAGGGTGGGAGAAGAAGTGTTAAGAGGCAGGTACCCTGATAGCAGTGAGGAAGGACAGCTGACATGAAAAAAAAACAAAAAACTTTCTTTTAAAGCACAATAAAGTGATATCATGTGATAGATTTCAAAAGCATCAATGCAACTTACATCAAAAGATATTCTACTTAATAAAGTAGAAAAATAGGTCATATTTTCAAAACTATTTCCATACAAATGCTAAAACGAAATTGAAAGTTTGAGTAACCAAAAGAGCAAGCCTCCAGGTACACAGATGAGCAATTTGCCCCTAGGATCCAGAGGACTGAGACCTTTTTGTGCCTTGCATTTTCAGAATCTTACAGAATCCTGTTCTATCAGCTCGCCTGATCCTCACACCCACCGCATTAGGAAAATAGGCAGATGAAAAACTCATGTTGGCTTTGCGCAATCTGCTCCAACAGCTCTTCATCTTCGGGGTCAAGCTTAGCCCAGATCTCCTGACTGGCACCCCTTTCCCTCTTCTCCTTCCTGGACGGAGGGACACACCAACCTGTGGGTGCTCAATGCCTGCTGCTGCTGATTGGCTGGTGAGATGGTCCTAAGCAGCATCCCTCACATCCATGGGTCTCAGTGGGATGACATCACAGAGGCTATTTGCATACCTGTCAGCCAATCAACATTCAGTCCTCCGGCAGATTGTTCCTCTCTGTGTGGGACAAGCCCTCTCCCTGGGACTGAGTCCAGACACTTCCTGTCGCCAGGCCTGTGCTCTGAATTTTGCATGTGTTCTCTTAGTGAATGTGCACAACAACTGGCTGAGTTAAGAACTGGTTTTATTCCCATTTCTCAGATTAAGAAGTTCCGAAGCTTAAGGAGTTAGTCAAGTTCTTGCAGATGACAAGTGGTAGAGAAGGAAGTAGAAAACAAGAGTGTCTGACTCCAGATGCTGGGTTCTTCACAGTTCTAGTGTCTTCCAACAAGGGTACAAGTGGACATTTGCTAGGGCTTGGGTGGGGCCTCTCAGGACTTCACCTGGGAAAGCATCTTCTCCAGACCCTTCCCCTCGGCCCCACACACACTTGCTGGCTGAGAGGAGTCCCTGGTGAGTCTGCTCCATCAGAGTTGAGGACTGGCAAGGAACTCCCATTGGGGGGGGGTGCCCAAAACCTTAGACCTGGGCTACCTCCTGTAGGGTCTCCTGGGGAACCAACCCTGAGCTGGGAGCCCAAACCAGGATGGAGCTGAGGTCTTGGTGCCCAGGTGCTGTGTCCTGGGCTATTGTGTGATTAATGAGCCCTGATGGCTCTTCCTGACCTGCCTTCTGCGAGGCTGACTTTCCAGGGACTGTAGATGGCAGATGCCAGCTGGATGCAGATGAAGGAAGACACAAGCCCAGCCTCTCAGCACTCCCTCGGGGCTGGCACAGGCGGAGCATCCCAGTGTGGGCCCAGGCATGCCCACTGACCTCAATAATGCAGCCATTCGCAGGAAGAGAGATCCAGGACCACCAACAGCCTGGGCATGAGCCTCTTTCTCACTGAGTCACCGCACAGGGAACAGCCAAGATAATCAATTTAATGACTACACAACCAGGGAAGCCTTCCTGGGAGTGGCAGCAATTGAGTTGGGCTTCTTAGGCTGGCAGACTGAATGAGCCAACTGTGGAGGGAAGAACATGCTGGGTGAAAGGAATAACGATGGCAAAGAGACTGAGGTGGGACCGAGTTTGCCTTGTAGATGGAGATGACTGCCCACGGAGGTCGGTCTGGTAGTTGACTCAGAGAGTGTGTGATGTGGGTAACTCTGGAATCCAGGTTTCTTTGCACCAGCCCGGGGTTATCTCAGGCTGTACTCCAGCCTGCGTTGGTTCTTTGGCTCCATCTGGTGGTAAATCTATGAAATGACAACAGTGGACCTTAAGAAGAGGCTGGGGCTGGGGAATGATGGTGGAGGAGAAAGAGGAGAAAAGTGAGAGGAGGGATGAGAAGAGGAAGAAGAAATAACTGTTTTATAGCCCCTATGGATCACCATGTGCTTTTGTGAGAGACGGACTAATTTTGGTGTAACTTCCTAGCAGCTATGCACAGCCCTCCCTAAACCTGTTTACTCGTCTATAAAATGGGTATAAATAACCCCACTCCACTCATACACACACAGTGTTACCTTTGGCGAGGTATTGACCAAGAAGCTTGAGGGGGTTTTCAAAGGGTGACAGTGACGGCTGTTGTCACCGAGCATTTTCAAATACAGCTATGCTTTCAGTTTTCCAACAATCCCATAAGTTGACTGACATTTTATAGCTGAAGAATGGAGGCTTAGCAAAAAAGAGCTCCGGATTATCTAATTTTATATCCTACACCTTTTTTTCTGTGCATTGACCTCAAGCTAGCATGGCCTGAGCAGGGCGCAGGTCCCCAGAGCTGTCTGGGCAGGCCCGGGGGCCACGGTGCCCAGCAAAGCGCCAGGTCAAGGTGTTGGTCATGGGAGTGTGGGGTAGGGGAAAGAACAGGGCAGAGCTGGGCCGAAGTCCAGGCTCTGCCTGGTGACTGGGGACAAGGCCCTTCTCATTCACAGGCAACAGTTTCCTCATTTGTGAAATGGGGGTGAGGACAGGTGCCCTCTTGCAACTTGGGGTTGGCATGAGAGCTGAGTGACATCGTGGAGGTGAAGACACTTTGGTCCTCTTGACCTTGAAGGACAAGCAAGGTCTGTCCATTTTACAGATGAAGAAGCTGAGGCTTAAATGCTGCACACCCTCCTCCTAAGCTCCCACCTTAGACTTCAGCCCCAAGTTGACCCAAGGTATAAATACAGCCTATGAAACAAAGAAATAGGAATGAACGTCTGGGAGTGAGGGGTCCTAAGGCCAGACCAGAAACCTTGGGCCATGGATTCAATATGAAGATGTATTCTGCCAAAAGGGACAGGTGGGCAAGACACCCAGGGTGTCTTTGGTTAATTCAGATCAGGGTTCACAGCCATGCCCTTCACAGCTGCAGCTGATTCGGTGGCCCTTCTCCCAGCCCTGGTGACACCAGAGCCCTTGGAGGAAACTGGGCCTCCCAGTCCTAGGTCTCCTATAGGATGGCCTGTCCCAACATGGCCCTGGTATGCCACCTGGTGGCCACTGTATGAATTTCCAGGACAAGGCACCAGGCTCGGGTTCTGCCTTCCACTCCCTCAGGGCTGTGCCAGCCTCTGTGTGAAAGCCTTCCACTGTAGTGGGCAGCATCTCTGAGCCCCCTCTCTACAAGGTGCTTGTATCTAAGCCCCAGGTCTACAGAGTGAAGGGAACAAAGATCTCTTCTGGGTCCGGGTCAGGCATCTCTGAGACCACAAAGTCAGATTGGCTCTGGACAGAATGTTCTAACATAATTTCTTTTGGGCAACACAGAGCCCCTGGCATTGAGCAGGATCTTACATCCCAAACTCAGATGTGCAAGAAATCACCCATTTCAAGTTTTCTTCCAGATTTTCTTCTGAGTTTCTCCTCTTCCTGGGCTTACCCACAAATGAACGTTCCCCACCTGGAATCACACAGAACAGAGGTTTCCACAGCCTTGAAGAGGGGAAAGGGCCTTTGGAGAGGTCGCTGCAGACTCGGTGAGCCTAGTCCATGGAGGCAGGAGGTCTCGTGCTCTAGGCCCGCCTGGGCTCAGATGTTCTTCCCCGGTTGGCAGCCCCAACCCAGGTCCAGCCTCCCTCGGTATGCCGTGACGTCACTCCCCTTGGACGCCCTGGCAGCTCTTGGGGTGACCAGGGTGCAGGGAACGGCTTTCAGCTACTTTCTGGTCCTGTCGCCTCTGGTCCCTTAGAAGCCTGGGGCAAGTTCCTCTTTTCTTTGTTGTTTCTGTCACTATCTACCTGTTTCAGTCAGCATTGCTGGTTACACATCAACCCAAATCTGGGTGCTTAAGATAGCCGTTTAATTATGATCATGGCTTCTGTGGGTCAGAAATTTGGGCACAGCACGGTGGAGGCAGGTTGTCTGTGCTCCATTCTGCTGGGGGGTCTCGGATGGGGACTCGAGGCTGGGGGTGACTTGATGGTGGGGGCGGGGATCATCTGGAGGTGCCTTCACTCACAGAGTCAGCGGCTGGCACTGGCTGTTGGCTAGGACACTGGGTGTCCGTTCTATGAGGCCTTTCTGCATATGTCACTTTGGGCTTCCCCACTGCATGGCGGCTGAATCCCAAGAGTAACTGTCCCAAGAGAATGAGGCGGAAGTGCTTGGCATTTTTAAGATCCAGCCATGGAAGTCACACAACATCTTGCTCCATCCTCTGCTGGCTGAGGCGGCACAAAGGTCAGCTCAGGGCAAAGGGAGGGGACAGAGGCCACACCACTCGATGGTAGTGGTGTCAGGGTCACGCTGTAAGAAGAACGTGTGAATTGGAGATACCATCTTTGGAAAGTCGATCTGCCATGCCACCCAGCCCGGAGGTGACACTTTCAGAGAACGACCACCAGACAGTGCTTTCCCACGTGCAACCCTAAACTCCCAGAAGCAAGGCAGCCCAGAGCTGGGCTACCCGCAGACCCTGTGGCGGGGGGAGCGGGGCGGGGAGTGGGAAATGCCACAGCGAGAAATCGAAGACTGAGCTGTGAGTGGAAAAGCTTTACCACGAGCAGGAAGCCTGTGCGGGGCGGAGTCCAGGCTCTGGGGATGAGGCTCCAGGGAGAAGTGGAGCAGGTCTGTCAAAGCCAGGGGAGAACTGTTACTGACCCAGATCAGGAAAGCAGGGTCTCCGAGTGTGCTGATCGGCTGGCAATACCTGGGCTTGTCAGATGGGTAAGTGCTGGGAGGACTGAAGGTAGTCCAGCGTGGGCACCAGCAACCAGGGGCGCCAGCTGAGCATGTGACATAGAAACGTAAGCACCAAATCAGGGTCGTGATGCTCCGTCTGGTCTGCACCGGGGTCGCCAGGCCCGAGTTTGTCAGGACACAAATGAACGTCTCAAGAAGGATGGAATTCAAATTCCAGGCACTGCAGAGGTGGCCAGCCACAAGGTCGTGGGGTCAGACGTGCCTGGCTTGACCCTGGTCTCCACCATCTATGTGACCTTGGGCAGATGACACCTCCAAGTTCCACTTTCTCACCTGCAAAGTGGGGATAATTATAGTTCGTAGAGTTATAGCCTATTTTAGGGCAAGTTCTAAATCAGTACGGAAAAGATCGAGCACAGACAAAACCACCCTTGAGAGCCCCTTCACGCCCCCCCCCAACATGTAGCACATGCTTTCATGTGTATAGCCGTGAGAAGTGATGCCAATGAAAACTAAATTTGGAGAACCAACGAGCTAGAATAGAGATGGGCAAAAAGGAAGTTAGGAGCAGGAGGCTGGACTTTCACACCATCTGCCTTTAAAAAAATATTCAGCCCTTAGCTGAGAGGGGACACGGGGTGCGGGATAGAGGTGTCAGATTTGCCAACTGGCTTCTCCCTCTTCTGTTTCCATATTAATCCCCTATGACCTAAAATTTTTTTCGTAGGTATGTGTGCTCTTGTGAACCTCGAATATCCATGAAGACTGCCAGTACAGTTCTTGGCTCATAATAGGTGCTCAATACATGTGGCTGAATCTGAGTCTTGTCTTGCTTGATCGAACCACATACAAGCCTCATTTTCAGCCAGGGCAGCTGTCTTGGTTGTTAAGACATCAAAACATGTCCATACCCGTTAAGTAAAGAGTGTCATCCCAATTCCCCCTGAGTGTGCCGCAACCCTAGTTGTCCCAGCCTTTTACTTGGGATCTCCAAATCTCCCCATGATCCAGCACTCTGAGGGGTGACCCTGGTTCTGCAGGATCCCCAGGACCCTGGTTTTGGTTGCAATTGGTTGATCCCATGAACTTCTGGGGGATCACCCTGTCCACATGCCTGCTGCCCCATGCAAAGCTATGGGGAGGAGCCGGCACCTGCTTCCTGAACTTCTCAGTTGGCATGTCCTGCTGCAGCCCCAGACCCCTCGCCTGACCTAGGCTCTGGCTCCTGCCTTGGGGCCGGGTTCCAGAGGCAGTTTTGTCCTCCTGGGGGTGGGCATGAGGACAGGCTGATGCCAGGCGAGAGCACAGAGCCAGGGCCCATCAGAGGCAGCTGTCTTTGATATCCTTGAACCCATCTTCACACCGGCCTGCCCTGCAGCTGCGTGAAGACCCAAGCTGGCCCAGTGCTCCTCAGCTGTGAGGCCCAGGGCCTCGATCCAGCACATTCTCAACTACCCCCTGCAATGTCTGCTAATGTGAGAATGAGCACGTTCACCTAGCAGGCCAGGCAGCCAGCCCAAAGCAGCTGACACGAGTGTGAAATTTCTTTGAAGTCTTGGATTTTGTTTCAAAATTACATACACATACTGCATTCTGCTCCACGATGTTTCCGTTTTTGTTTAAATCTAAAAATAGTGCTTTAAATTACTTCCATGGAAGAAAACCGACTCTCCAGGAAGACGACACGCTCATCCTGTGACTTCGTCGAAACTCCAGCTCGCCGCCTTGCGCCTCTGGGCACTCAAGCTGGACATGTGAAAACGCTGGCCCTCACCCCTTGGGTAGACTGGATTTCTCATCTTCCACTTCCTACCTGTGCACGGACACCCTCCTTCAATTTCGGTCCCTCTGAAACTGTGGCCGGTGACTTGGGGCCACCAGGGGAGACAGCCTCTTTCCTCACAGATAGAATGGCGGCTTCGCAGTGCCAGGAACCCACATGCCTGGGGGTAAAAGCAGCACAGCCAAGGTGAAAGGGAGCCCAGAGACAGAGCGGAGCCCCGATGACCCCCCGGCTCTCCTGGGCCCAGCACACCTTGGCTATCCCATAAATCCCTCTTGTTCTGCTGAAGCAGGTAGTAAGAGCTGAGCTTTACCATTTGCAACTAAAAGAGTCCTAATTAATCAACGTTCCCTGGAGAGGAGACCACTGGGGTGGGGTGGGGGGACCCGTAAGCACTTGGACGCCATCATGGAAAGAACGGAGCATAGGCCAGAACAGAGAAGGAGACATAGGAGACAGAATGAGGCAGATTAAGAATGGGAGATTAAAGAAGGGCTTTCTGAGTCAGATCTTTCCGAAAACCGTAGGCCCTGCTTCAGCAGATAGTGAGCTCCCTGTTTTGTGGGGCATGTAAGCTGATGACCTCCTGGTAGGGAAAGGGTAGAGCGATTAAAGCACTAGATGGGGAGGGCCCTGGTGGACTATTTGTCTCATAAAGTTACTTCCCTTTCTGAGTCTCTGATTCCACGATACACTCTAAGCCCTAGTCACCTTCCCGCTCCAGTGACTAGGCCTGCCCAAAGTCACCACTCCTGTCTCAGCCGGAAGCACTGTGGGGGCAGCAGGTGAGCGTGTGGGCCTTGGGAGACCTGCTCTCAGCAGTGGTGTGCTAGTTGGCCTTACGTATGTCAGGGTTCTAGCAAATAGGAAACCTCAATGACCCAAAGTGACCCATGTCTGAATCTCTCTATTACTGCTGTGGTTTACACTCTTTGCATGCAGACAGCCCTGGGAGGGACCTACATAAAATCTTAGCAACGCTGAGCTTAGCACGAAGAATTGCTCATCCCCTTTCCAGTGGGGCAACTTCTCCCCCAGGAATGATAAGTGCTTCTGAGGCAAAAGTCAAAAACTGGAGGCCAAAGGCGGGCGTGGGAAAGTGCGGGTCTGAGTAAAAGGTCCTTGTGGAGAGCTGGCTTCCCCACATCCCACCTCAGCCCTGCTTGAATTCACCAAGAAAATGTACAGTGTGGGGGGGGCAGTGAAGTGGGGATTGCAGGAGCATTCGAGTAAGGAAAAGGGTCAAGTGCACGCTATAGATTCTCAGGAATTTCTTCTAAATATGTTATAGATGAGGCCATGCTGGAGAACGCCCCTGAAAGCCACATGCAGCCTGACTCCAAGCATCTGGCATGCGGGTACAGCTAAGGGGCTCCTCTCTGATCTGTGGGTGACAGCGCCCAGGGGGAGGACAGGCCACTCTACTCTGGCCGCCCAGACACAATGACCTCACCTAACAGCTTGGAGACAGAGGGCCCCTTCAAAGTGCCCCAGACGGGTGGCTGTCTGGCAGCTGGGTCACGACTTCACAACCCAGTGCACTGTATAACCCAAGGGACAACTTGACATCAGTCCTCCCATTCTGTGGTGGTATTACTGCAGTTTTCCAGCAGAGGGCGGTAAAGCGCTTCAAGGAAGAAGCGCCTTTTTCTGATTTGCTCAGAAACCCCGTTATGCTCTTTAGGCAGCAGGAATCTTGGAAATGACAATCAACTCTCCGGACTCTAAGAGTAAGATTCTTTTTTCTATTTATGTAACTTTAATTTTAATCAAAATAATACATCACTTTTTAGAAACATATGCAATGGTTCTCTAAGACACTACAAAACCCAGCAGTCCTCTTTCCAGCGGCCCTCGTTTGCTCCCCACATGCGACCACTTAAACTGCTTCAGATGTTTCTTCTGCTGTTTCATCTCCATCTTTCCAAAGAACCTGCTTGTAGTACTATTTCTTGGTTTCTTCATTTTAGACATCATCTTTGACTTACTATAGAAGATGAGGATTTATCTTTCTTATAATGTACCCCATCTCCTTCTCCTCCAAACACATACTCACACACTTTCTATCCCTTCTCAGTGTAATCATCTCACTGTTTTTGGTTAAACCAATATTATGGACATTTACTTACCTTTTTGGCTTGCAATATTTCCGTCATCTCTGGACTGACGGTACCTTATTTGCCATTATAATTTTCCACCTCTTGTTGCTTCTGACCAAGATACTCATTTCAATGGACTTGGACCCACTGAAATCACTAGTCTTACTCACTCCATCATTCAGCAGTAGGTGGCCTAATTGGAAAGTGGAATGGCCTCTGGAAGACTCGGTTAAATGCTCCTTGAGAGACAGCATCCTGAAATTGAAGTTCTGTCTTATAGGGTGTAGAATATGCTTTCATTCAGCAACCAATATAAGGCATTATTCCTCTGATATCCACAGTAACTGGGCCAGAAAATATGGAGGGGAAGTGGCTTCCCTCACTATTATAGCTAATAACCACTTCCAGATTTTGAACTCTGCTAATTTGGAGCCCTTTGTTCCCAAGGTAGAAACACTTCCACCGTGTAATACAGTTCAGGTAGTTGATGATCTGGGAATCTGGGTGCCCCTGCCATGGACCAACAGGCACAAGAGGAGGTTCATCTGCCATCTGGTGTGATCGATCCTGATGATCAAATTAGGCTGCTGCTCTGTGATGGGTGGACTATGTCTAGAACCCAGAGGGCCATCTAGGGTACCTCTTATTCTTCCATGTCCGATACTAAAAGTTAATGTAAAGCTACAGCAATCAAGAAAAAAATCCAGACCACTGACATATCACACTCTTCGAGAATGAGAATTTGAGTCACCACAACCAACCTAGGTTTTGGCTGAAGGAAAAGGAACAAGGCATGAGCAGTAGAAGGGAATCGTAAAGCTTGGCCAAGGCCTGGTGACCAGTGATGGAAGCAAGGACTGTTGCAACAACGTATATTTCCTTCTTGCTTATGTGTATATGTACTTTATATTTGCATATCTTACTAATTTCTGTTTCATTATCTCTTCCTTTCCCCTGATGATTTTATTAAAGGATTGTTGATGATGGTTAATTTTACAATTTAGTCCTTAGGTTACAAAATATTTAGGTGAGACTTTGATTCGACTTGAGGAGTAATTAGTATCACCCACAGATGAACATTGTGACTGTTACCCCAGATCTGGAAACAATGTTAGGACGATGTTTCTCCTCATTTGAGACAGTTCCATGCCCACTCCTCTATGCTCTGTTCTGTGATACTGGGCTCAGTCTGAAAATTTCATTTCTCATTTGCCAGCTGGCTCTCTGCCATTTGAGGGTGATTAGCAGGAGAGAAAAAGGCAAGAAAAGGGGAGAAGGGACTTGATCCTTCTTGCTTATGTCCATTTCTGTCAGTGTAACCTCAGCAATGGCTCTTGACCTTGGCAGTGGCAGTGGGTTCCAGTGGATGTTGGCTCCTTTTTCCAGCTTCCTTCAGCAGTCTCAGAACCAGCTTCGTTACATCCCTCAGAGGTGCTAGTACCAGCTGGTTAATGCACCTTCCTTAAGGGTCCGAGTCCCAGCTTTATGAGACTCTCTTCTGAGATCCTGAGGTGCCATTGGCAGACAAACAGCATCCTCTCCCCAGAAGTCTAAGTGACAGCTATACTGAGCCCCATCCTTGAGCTCTGGAGACACCAGCCCTGGCCAGGAAGCATCCCTTCCAAAGAGATCTGCATTCCATCCCGATCTTTAGTATTTGATGTCCACCTGTGTGCCTTGCTTTCTGAGGGTAACGAGCCTTAGGCGAGCTTTACCCCAGCTGCACAGGACGAAGGCTGGCAGAGAAGCTCCTCTCCAGGGTGCCTGGGCCAGGAAGCGGATTGGCGGCCTGCAGGAGAACAAAACAGAGCTTCATTATTGCATTAAGAAGTTAATGTGGAAAAATAGGTGCCGGTTCTGAAAGATACCAAAACAGGCACTGATAAAATTCAATTTTTATTCCTAAAATAAACTCCTACTAAAAATAGGAATAGGAAGACATTTCTGAAATATAAGAAAGAGATGGTCAGAAACCTATAGCAAATATCATAAAAATAAGTGAAAAGCTGGCATCGCTAATAAAACAAAGATGCCTGCTGTCCCCACTCTTAATCACCATTGTTTCTAACTAATGCAATAATAGAGAGCAATTAAGATTCATAAATATTTCAAAGGAAAGGCAACATTATTTGCATGAGATATTCTTATCTATCAAAAAAAGTTCAAGAGAATCAACTCAGGACTATTGAAGTGTGTGAATTTAGTAAGATAGCTAGTCAGAATATAAATTTATAAAAATCAATAAACAGCAAGGACTATTTAGAAAAAGCAATATAATTGAAAAAGATCCTACTCACAGTAGCAGCAAAAGCTATAAAAATACCTTGAAAGAAACCTAACAACAATATGTTAGGTGTATAAGAAGAAAATGATAAAATTTCACTGAAGATCATAAAAGAAGACTCGACTATAATGCAGAAATACACCACATTCCTAAAGGAAAACTTGATATTGTGGACATGTCAGTTCTCTTCAAATTATCCTATAAATTTAATGGCATTCCATCAAAATCCCAATAGCTTTCTCCCCTCACCCTTAAACCCATAATCCCAGTCCAACCATGAGAAAACCATCAGATAAACTACCATAGAGGAGCATTCTACAAAACACCTGACCAATACTCCTCAAAACTGAGGTAATCGAAAAGAAGGAAAGTCTGAGAAACTGTTGCAGCAAGAGGAGCCCAAGGAGACATGCTAACTAAACGTGACGGAAGCCTAACAGAAAAATGACTTTAGGTAAAAAACTAAGGGAATCTGAATAAAGTGTGGACTTTAGTTAATAATAACGTATCCATATTGGTTCATGAATTGTGACTGATGTGCCATACTAATGTCAGATGCTGATAACAGGGGAAACTGGGTGAGGGGTATATGGGAACTCTCTGTAGTATGTTCTCAATATTTCTACACATCTAAAACTGTTTTAAAAAAATAAAGTCTAAGAAAATCCCAATGGGATATTTTTGAAGGGGGCAGTGGAAAAAAAGGGAAACTTTTGACTTTGTTCTAAATTTTACTTGGAGTAATAACTGGACAACAGGACACAGTTTTCTTTCTAAGATTAATGGGTGCCTGCTAAGTTGTAGTAAAAAGCCCTCTTCTCTTCCCATCCTAAAGATCAGCCTCAAACAAGGAGAAGAAAAAACGCAAAACAAAACCCACCTCGGACGAAAGGAGGACGTGTGAAAACCTCAGATCACCGTGTGAGAGGGAAGGTGCTAGAGGAGCAATGCCTTAGCAGAGAAGCAAGAGTCAAGTCTGAGTATACAAGGGGGGCCAAGGGAAAGGACAGACAGTTGTCCACACAGACCGCAGGAAAGACTCAGGAATAGGAGGGACCAGGCCCCTTAGAATGTTGAGGTGAAGCCTGTGGCTGACAATATAGGGATCCTTTTCAAAACCTTCTACAGGAAGCAGTGAGACCCCCAAATTGCCCATCCCAACCCCACCCATGGCGGTCAAGGGGTGATCCTTCTCCTGTCCCTGCCACCCACTAGAGATGTCTTTCTGAGAGAAATGAACACATGGAGTGACCGAGCGTGGCTTCCCCAGGCACTGAGAAGGTTGAGAAAGTGTTGAATGGAAAACTTCAGTAAGGAGAGGTACACTCAAGTACACTCAAGTCTAAAATTAAAAGTCTCTCTGATCTGGCATCACTCTGAAGTCAGCCCAGGATTAGACTTATTAGCCCCAACTCTCACCTGGTCCCACCCCTCACACACACACCCACTGGCAGGAGAGTGAGGTTCGTTCTTTGTAAAAGAAGGGAAGACACACACACGCCCAGGGATTTGGCCAGCCTCAGCCTCTAGTGAGCCCCGTCTACAGATCCCACCTACTCAGGCCCACACACAGCCTATATAGTGCCTCACCCCAAAAACTGAAAAGGCAGCTAATGATCACTGGACATTTGAAGAAAACCCCAACATGAAAGAGAACATAATAAATCAGGAGAAAAAACTTGAGAAGCAGATAAAACAAAGAATGGAGGGAAAAGATATTCTTGGAGAAGAGAAAACATTGCACCCATTAAAAGTAAAGGAAGCTATAATAAACCAAGAATAAGAAGTCTTGTTTCCTGATGGAAATTTAAAATAAGAGAGCTTTTTATTTTTTTAAGTTTAAATGTTCAAAGATAAGGTCATGGAAATCACCCAGAAAGTACAATAAAAAAGTAGAAATTGTGGTATATCAATGGAATGGAATGCTACTCAGTACTAAAAATGGAGAAACTGCTGGTTCAAGCAATAACATAAATAAATTTCAAGACATGCTGAGCAGAGTATTGTAAAAAAAAAAAAAAAAAGCATGCCTAAACCCCAAAACCAAGATTATGTCACAGACCATAGGTAGCCAAAAAGCCTATTCTATTTACTTTCTGACTTCTCAGAAAGTTTGCTGATCCCTGCTATAGGAAAAAAAATCTCTAGGTAAAAACAAAAGGTTCTGATACATAATCTAACAGGTTTGAGAATGTTGAAAATTGTAGTGAACAACATTCCACAGTGTTGGAAGGCATGTAAAATCTTAGATGTTAACAAAAGAGTTAAGCAAATGAAAAAAGATGAATCCATTATGAATTCTAAGAAAAAAACCCTGTAAGATAGAGGAAAGTTAATTACAGGGTATCTTTGGCTCAGCAGTTCACAGTATTCACATGGCCATTATAATGAAAACATTGAGTAGAGACACAATCCAATTTGAGACCCAACGGGATTGAGCCTATGGTGGTGGTAGGTGAGGGGCATCAGGGAGAACGAAACATAAATGAATGAAGGACTCTCATCTACCACGTCAGAAAATCAATAGAAAATGTCTTAAATGAATTAAACAAGAGCTAGAAATATAAGCATAAAACTTAAGAATATGGAAGTGAATACCAGCTAAGAATTAAAATCTCACCGTAGGGAGTAGACCAAGTTAATTTAAATAAAAAGATAAGGGAATGTGGGAGCTATGTCCTAACTAATATTAGAATGTGCTGTAAAGCTACAGTAATTTAAACAGGTTAAAACTGTACAAATAAACTAATGATCAACAGTACATAACAGAAAGATAAGAAATAGGCATAGTATGATATGAAAATTTATCACATGATATACAAATGGCACTGTAAAACAATGAGAAATAGATGGCTTATTCTATAAGTATGTTGGGACAACTTGTTATCCATTAAGGAAAAAAAATAAAGTCAGATCCCCACATTATGTTCTGCACCAAAATAATTTTCAGGTGGATCTAATATTTAAAAAAAGTAAATTTTAAAAAAGTCTAGAAGAATGTTTTAATAATTTTCTTAAGGTCTTTCTATGACACAAAACCATAAAGAAAAAGCAGAAAACATTTAAATTTCCATGTAGCAAAAAACATCATAAATAAATTTGCAAAAAATGACTGAATTGAAAAAATAAATTGCATTATATATTACAAAGGCTTTTGTTATTCTTAATATGTTAACTACATTTACAACTCAATGAAATGCACAAGGTCCCTAATTTAATAAGAACAAAAGATATGATCAAGTAATTCACAAGAGAAGCACAAAAGATTAATAGATATGTGAAAATATGCTCATCTTGCTAATAATACATGTGATTTAAAACAACAGTGAGCTGTATATCACTTGCACATCACATTACGGAAGATTAAGCAGATGGGTGATATATATTGTAAGGGTGTGGAGAAACAAGCATGCTCGTACAAAGTCAGTAAAAATTGATGCTGGGGCTAGCTTTTTGAAGGGTGAGTTGGCAAAATGTTTCAGGACGTAAGCTGGCCAAACGCTCCGACACTGAACTTCCACCTCTGGATCATATTCCAAGGGAATAAATAATAAGAGACGCACACAAAATACACATCTAAGTACATCTAATTCAACAGTTTGATGATAGAAAAATGTGAAGTAACCTACATATCCATTTGTTTACATGTCTTTATGTTGCTTTTCCCTGGGAACCGTGAGCTTCACGTGGGTGGTGGCTCCAGTATCTGGTGTACAGTAGATCGTCAATATATGTTTCAAGAATGGTGATGGATGGATGAGTTAATGAAAGAAAGGAGGGAAAGAAGGGGAAACAACGTTGGAAGTTATTTGGAATCACTTAATCTAGTACTCCCATATTTTTAATTTCATGTACATTCCAAACTAATTGAGGGAACTACTATACATTTGTTAACTTTTTATTTTGTCACGGAAGGTCACAAAACTACCTCCATCTTTTACATATCAATTCGTAAGAGGACTTTTAAACACCAAAATGATAGGGAACACACAAGGATAAAAAGGATAAAAGATGGTCCCGTAAATTGACTAGATTTTGCTTTATGAAAAAGATCTGTATTGCTTTACGGTTTCCATTTTCCCGAGGACCAAGGAAGAGTTCTCTGACAGAGGTGGCTTCATGGACTGGCCTGTGGAAACTGGTGCCGTGTTTTACAGATGGTGAGACTGAGGCTCTGAGCAGCTGTGGGACCTGACAGTAGTTTCCCAACAGCCGAAAAGCAGTGGGGGCGGGTGGGCCAGAACCCACATTGCTTGACTCCAGGCAGAGCTCTGTCTTCGCAACAGTGCCCACAACTTAGCATTATTCCTAGGATGAAGAATATTCACCAGTGATGGGGACTCATCAGACTTAACATCTGATCTGGGCATGAATTACTTCCACAGGAGCCCTCCCCCTGGCTTGCATACCCCCAGTAACAGGAAGCTCCCCATTTGCAGTGGCAGTCTCTTTTGCTGGGGGGGCAGGAGGAGAGAGCTCAGTTTTTTAGGCAGTCCTTTTTCTTTCCTGAAGCTGAAATCTTTCTCTGTGTGGCTCCACACAGTAGTCCTGAATCTTTCCCCGCCCCCGCCGCCCCCCACCAACTGCATGAGGTCCTGCAGGTTTCAGAATGTGCGGTGTTCGGGAGTTTTATCTTAGAGTTTC
This sequence comes from Eidolon dupreanum, assembly GCA_028627145.1. NCBI lineage: Eukaryota > Metazoa > Chordata > Mammalia > Chiroptera > Pteropodidae > Eidolon > Eidolon dupreanum. Next base: position 10,481,149 of record CM053510.1, on the reverse strand, counting down.
CTGAGATTGAAAAGCAGTCTCTCTCTTGTCTCAATCTCCATCCATCCCTCCTTTTCTCTAATGGACAAGAAGAAAAGAACAAAACCAGGAACACATTTTATCTTCTGAATGATGCTTGGATCCAACATTCCTAACCCAATTTCCAGATGAGGAGACTGAGACTTAGAGAGAGATGTAGAAGCCATCAGTTCCAACACCCTACATAACCGAAGTACCCCGAAATGGAAGGCATCGCTCAGACTCTCAGGTTTGGAAGCTGTGCTCCACAATTAGCTCTCAGATCAATATATCCACCTTCTCTGACTTCACCAGCCTGCCAAGGCCCTGTCTGTGACTGAGGGCGTTTTGCAAGGCCTGCTCTACAGCCAACACTCACCTGAGAGCTGAGGGTTTCTTTTGCCTGCTCCCCTGGCTATATCTATTATTAAAAATTTTGGAGAATAGCTGTGCAATCTTCTATAGGTTACATTATTTCTTAGGTCTTAATGCTACAAGCAACAGAAATTACTCTGGCTGATTTGGGTCCCCAGCCTCCAAGATGACCTCCAGTGATCCCTCCTAGTATTCACTCCTTCATGTAGTCCCCCCACCCTGTACCAGGATTGGGCTGTGTAGAAATGACAGAAGGGATGGTACATCACCCTGAGATTAGGTTATAAAAGATTGCAGCTTGCCCACCTCCCTGTCCCACTCACTCTGGAAGAGACCGGCTGCCATGTCACGAACAGCCCTATTGAGATGTCCACAGTGAGGATCCGAGGCCTCCTGCCAATGTGAACAGGGCAACCAACTGCCCCAGAGTTGCCTGAGACCAGCCTAGTTTTAAAGCT